>CM024754.1:26967789-27239851 GCA_014218235.1 Colocasia esculenta | reverse complement strand
TTAAAGTGAATGGCTACCACGTGTCAGCCCAGGCCGATGATGGGGTATCATCTAGGATCGTGTGCCCTATACCTAAAGGGTATCTTTGGACTCTTTTGGGTATAAAAGGCCCTTATTGGCCATCCATCCACAAGAGAGACCCAACAAAGCTTTAGAGCCTCCTGGAAGTTCCTGGCGGCTACAAGAGGTGTCTCCCTCCTCTGCTCTACGAGTGCTTCCAGAAGACCAATTCTCACAATTCAAGTGTGAGAATTGGAGTGTGATTCTTGAAGAAACCTCTGAAGCATCCAAGGAAGCAGATCCTGTAGAAGCCTTCGTTGGAGAAGAACTCAAGGAAGATCCAACAACTCCAAAGTGCAGAGCATCGGTTTTGGACTTCAAGACTGCAGCCTCTTCCCATCCAAGCTTCTACAAGGGAGTACACTTGAAGAACGAAGCTATTTAATACAATTCATGTACTTCTATTCTTCTGAGATATCTTTGAGATTATGCAAGTGCTTCTGCATAGCTCCATTAGTGCTTCATTTTCGACTAGATCTGTGCTAGAAGGTCTATGTCTTGAGTGGTGTCTAGCAACCATTGTGTGAGCATTGTGCTCAGGTTGTTGTGAGAGCTGTCGTGCTCAATTTGAGTTGTCTAACTCAAGGTGTGTTGAGCAGTCTTGCTCAGTGGTTCTAGAGTAGTCTTGCTCTAGAAGTGTTGTGAGTTGTAAGCTTTCAAGTGTTGGAGTTGTAAGGCTCCAGTGGGTGTGTACCCGGTTGTTTTAGTGAATCCTCACAGGGTGTGAGGGGTGGATGTAGGAATCACTTGGGTGATTTCCGAACACTTAAAAATCCTTGTGCACTTGTCTATCTGGTTTGATTTCATTATCGTTAGATGCTTGCATAGGATCGTTTTAAAGTTCACTTAATCAACGATTTCATATCTATTTTTACCAACTCACTCAAATCTCATCAGATCTGTGTTTTTCACTGATAAAATTGCCTCTGATTCAAAAGTGGTTTTTAAACTGTTTAAGCTTCCACAGAAAGTGGCATAGATCTATTCACCCCCCCCCCTTCTAGATCTTATCCACCCTTTTCCTCGATCCTTCAATTGGTATCAGAGGGGGTACCTTGATCTGATTTGATCTGAGTAGTTTTGGTTTCTGAGTGTTGTGTGTTTGAGTGTTTGCTTGTTTGTTTGCTAAGCATTTTCTGCTTGCTTTAGAGTCATGGATTCCAAAGGTTTCATAGCTGAGGATCATTCCATAAATAGGCCACCATTCTTTAATGGGACGGACTATTCTTACTGGAAAAAACGAATGCAAGTATTCTTAAGGGCCCAGAACTATGAGATCTGGAAAGTAGTAGAAGTGGGTCCCTATGAAACAGGGAGAAGAAGACACCTGGACTAGGGAACAAATAAGGAAAGCTACATTGAATTATAGTGCCATGAACATGATTCAATGTGTGTCCATCACCAAGGAGTATTCGAGAATCTCAATGTGCAAATCTGCCAAAGAGATGTGGGATAAACTCGAATACTCTATGAGGAACATCTCAAGGTAAAGGAGACTAAGGCAAATATTTAGTTTCAGAATATGAACTTTTCATGATGAAGTCTAACGAAAATATTTCTGAAATGTTTGCCAGGTTCATGGTGATTGGGAATGGATTTGAAGGCCTTGGGTAAGGAATATACAGATGCAGACTTGGTAAGAAAAATTTTACGTTCACTTTCTTCAATTTGGCATACAAAGGCCACTGTCATTGAAGATTCAAAAGATCTGTCCAAAATCTCTTGGATGAATTATTGGATCCTTAATGACATATGAAATCAACTTAAAAAGAAATGAAGAACACATATTAAGACCAAGCCTATGGCACTTAAGGCTCTTCAAGCAATAAAGATAAAAGTCAGGAGGAAAACAAGTTCTGAGGAGTCTGAGTCAAATGAGATGAAATTGCCCTCATGACTAGGCAATTCAGAAAATTCTTGAAATACAGAAAAGGAAAAAATGTCTGGGAAAAAGAAGTCTTTCTCAGGTAAGAAAAAACACTTCCTTTTCTAATTTCAACAAGAATCACAAAACTGACGAAAATATTGTCTGTTACAGGTGCAACAACCAGGACACATGAAGGGAGAGTGTCTTGAGAACAAGAAGGATAACACAAGAAATTCCAGAAGTACAAGAAGCCAAAGGCCATGGTGGCCACTTGGTCTGACGAAGACTCAAGTGAGGAAGAAGAAGAGAAGAAATCCTCAAGCTCTGAAAGTGAGGAGGTTTGCTTCATGGCCAAACAACACAGATGAAAAGGTAAATACTTCCTTTGAAGACTTTACTGTTGAAGATTGGCAGGATGTGTATGCAGAACTGGTTGAAAGATATTCTGAAATGAGAAAAGAAACAAACACATCAAAAAGAAAATTGAAAATCTTTACCATAACCAATCTTCAAACCATAGAACTTGTGAACTGGAAAACTGAAGTAACAGAATTGCTTGAAGAAAAAGAAAATCTCCTGAACCTTATTGATGAACTAAAACTTGCCTCTCAAAAGGCCTCCCAAGAATTCAGAAACTTAACTGAAAAGCTGGAAATTGAAAAAAACAGAAAAACAACAGAAAATTGAAGAATTGAAGCTCTAAAAACCAGCTAAAAGAAAGGGATGAAGTTATCCAAACCTTCACAAAAGGTAAAGATAACTTAGAGGCATTGCTAGGAACCACCATGACAACCACCTCTCATGGATTAGGATTCAACAAAAGAAACCATCAAAGACAAATCTGGTGAGAAAAAGAACAAAGCACCACTAATTAAATTGTCAAGGGTCCTAATCTTGAAAACACAAAATTCAACAACCAACAAACAAACCTTAAACAAAACATCAAAAAATTCAAAAACTCAAAAACAAAAGAAGACAACCAGGTCGATCAGTCTCCTGACAGGTCGACACCAGTCCACAAGAAGAAGGCTTCTTTGGCTGTTGAGTCGACACCAATCAAAAGACAGGTCGACCTGCTCAACATCAAAAAATTCAAACAACTCAAATAAAAATTAAAAATAAGAAAAAAGTCAAAGAAAGAAAATCATTGGTAAAGACCCTTGGACCTCCAAAACAACATTGCAAATTGATTGGATCAGTCCTGGGGCCAATGGTATAACAACCCTGTTGGATATCCTTAATTCTTTCATCCAAATCTTTGGATGTACCAACAAAATCTCTGGATTCCACCTCCTTATGAACTCCAATTTTCAAATGAAAAAACTCCCCTACCACTAAAAACAAAATGTTGGTGCTTTCATTTCTAAGAAAAAGAACAAATTAAAAAGACTGAAACCACCAATTTAACAAAATAGAAATAAAAAACAAGTCAAATAGAGTGAGAAAGGATTTACTAACAATATCCAAACATTCTGATGGTCCCAACTCTGTTTGGGTACCAAATCTTCTCTCCATGATCTTGTTGCAGGAAGGTCGTGCACCCAACTCCAATGTATGGTTCCTTGACAGTAGGTTTTCACGACACATGACTGGAGATAGAGCCAAATTCTCATTCCTGCTTGAAAAGGAGGGAGGGTCAGTACATTCGGAGGTAAAAATAAAGGAAAGATCTTAGGATCTGGAAAGGTTGGTCAACTCTTCCAAACTCAGTAGATAATGTTTTATTAGTTGATGGTTGATTATATATGCTCAGTATCAGCTAACTATGTGACAAAGGTCACAAAGTTGTGTTTGAAATGATTTTTGTAAGATAATTGACTCTTCATCTGATAAATCAAATTCTTGGAAAAAAGAGGAAAATAATGTCTACATGATCAACCTAAATAAAAACTTTTTTGAAAATCTTTGTTTTGTTACAAATAAGATGAAATTGCATGGACTTGGCACAAAAGACTTGGCCATGCAAGTTTCAGAACAATGGGTAAGTTATTAAGATTGAATTTGGTTAAGGGGTCTTCCTGAATCCTTCTCTAAAGTTGAAAATCAAGTTTGTGGGAATGTGCTAAAGAAAAACAAACTAGGAATCTTTTAAAACCTTCAATGAGGTACTTACATCTAGGCCACTCGAACTTCTTCACATGGACCTTTTGGGCCAACAAGAGTTCTAAGCTTAAGTGGCAAAAGATATGGGTTGTAATCATTGATGATTTTACTAGATTTACTTGGGTTATCTTTCTATCCCACAAAAGTGATACTTGCCTTGAATTTAGGAATTTTCTGTACCACTATCTTAACAACTTATCCATATAAAATCAAAAACATTTTAACTGATCATGGGGGTGAATTTGATAACACATCTTTTCTGATCTATCTGCTGAATTTCAAATATTTCACAAGTTTTCTTCACCTAGAACTCCAGAACAAAATAGAGTTGTGGAAAGAAAGAATAGAACTCTTGTGGAAATGGCTAGATCCATGCTCATAGGAAGTAATCTGCCCAAATCCTTCTGGGCTAAAGCTGTTACACAGCCAATCATACCTAAATAGAGCTTTGATCAGACCAAAGATCAGAAAAACCCCCTATGAACTGTGAGAAACAAAAAGCCAACTGTTTCTTATTTCAAAACTTTTGGGTGCAAATGCTTTGTACACAATAATAACAAAGAAAACCTTGACAAGTTTGATGCTAAGAGTCAGAAGCTATCTTGGCTATTCTGAAGTGTCAAGGGCTTTCAAAGTGTACATTCTAAAAACCAAAACTATTGAAGAATCTCTACTGTTTTTTTTATGAAATTCCTTTTCACTAATGATTCTAAATCTGCAGGGAAAGACAAGACAATGAAGAGGATGACCTCATTGTGGATTCTTCACCAACGTTGAGGAGCTTTGTCAATAATGAAGAGAACCTGAACAAAACTCACCATCTTCAAGTGGGTCAGGTAACATTGCTCCAGAAGTGGGCACTTCTCAACAGGTAATTTTGAACCTCGATATCTGAGAGATCACCATTAGACAGTGTAGTTGGCAATTTAAATGATAGAGTAAGGACCAGATCATTCTTCTTGCAAAATATTGAAGAAGACTCACTAGCTCTAATTTCCCAAATTGAACCCAAGTCAATTGATGAAGCCTTATCTAGTTCTGATTGGATTAATGCCATGCATGATGAGCTTCATCAATCGAAAGAAATCAAGTATGGGAATTAGTACCTAGGCTAGTGACCAAGCAGTGATTGCACTAGATGGGTCTTCAGAAACAAATTGAATGAATCTGGTCAGGTAATTAGAAATAAAACTAGGCTAGTTGCAAAGGGGTACAATCAAGAGTTTGGAATTGATTTTGAAGAGTCATATGCCCTATAGCTAGACTAGAAGCAGTCAGAATTTTCCTTGCTTTTGCATCCTCCATGAAATTTAAAGTCTATCAAATGGATGTCAAAAGTGCATTCTTAATGGATATAAAGGAAAATATTTTTGTTGAACAACCTCCTGGATATGAAAATGAAAAAATATCATAACCATGTTTTCAAGCTTAATAAGGCTCTCTATGGTCTTAAGCAAGCTCCAAAGCTTGTATGACCGGTGAGTTCCTTTTACTTGAAAAAGGATACTCTAGAGGTAATGTTGATCAAACTTTGTTCACAAAAACAGTAAAAAATCAAATAATTGTGGTCCAAATTTATGTTGATGACATAATTTTTGGCTCCACCATAAAGGCCTTTGCACAGAATTTTCAAATCAAATGAAGAATGAATTTGAAATGAGCTTAATGGGAGATTTAACATTCTTTTTGGGATTGCAAATGAACCAAACAACTGAAGGAATCTTCATCAGTCAAACCAAATACGTCAAGGAGCTATTAAAGAGGTTTGACTTCAGAACCTTAAGCACTCAAGCACACCAATTGCAATTAATGCTAAACTAGAAGAAGATCCATCTGGTAAGTCAGTAGATCCAAAGACCTACAGAGGTATGATTGGCTCTCTGCTCTATCTTACAACTTCTAGACCTGATATTCAGTTTTGTGTGTGTTTATGTGCTAGATTCCAATCTAATCCTAAAGAAAGTCACATGCTTGCTGTTAAACGACTCTTCAAATATCTTGTTGGAACATGTGACTTAGGTATTTGGTATCCTGCTGGTTGCAAGTTAGATCTGTTTGCATATTGTGATGCTGATTATGCTAGGTGCAAATTAGATAGAAAAAGCACAAGTGGCTTGTGTCTATTTCTAGGTGGGTGCCTTATCTCTTGGGCTTCTAAGAAGCAACATTCAGTTGCTCTGTCAACTGCAGAGGCTGAGTATGTTGCTGCTGGTAGATGTGGAACTCAGATTCTCTGGGTGAAACATCAACTTCTTGATTACAACCAAGATTTAGGGTGTGTACCCATCCTATGTGATAACACAGTGCAATAAATCTGTCTAAAAACCTCATTCAGCATTCTAGAACAAACACATTGAAATTAGGCATCATTTCTTGAGAGATGAGGTTGCAAAGAAATCTTTTGAACTCCATTTTATTGAAACTGAAAAACAAATTGCAGACATATTCACTAAACCCCTTCCTGAAAACATATTTTCATCTTTAAGGAGAGAACTGGTCTTTGTAAATGTCCACCTTCTGATCTCTCTCAAGATTTGGGTTGAGTGTTATGCATGGTCTAAGGGGGGAGTTCTTTGCATTTCATAATTCTTTGCTTCCTTGAGTTACTTTGTTCATATCTCTCTCACTTTCAATTCTATTCCATTTTTACAATAAACTCTCCAACTCTCATTGTGTTGAAATTTCTTGGTATATCAAATGGTAATTGGAGAAGGACAAGTTATGCTTGTCTGGACACTTTCACTATGCGAGAGTAATGTCTCCGCCAAGTACTAAGAAATTGATATGCAATTGTTGAGGGGGAGCTTTTACTGTTCAAAGAGGATACCTTTTCTGATTTCAAAAACTTGCTTATTTTCACTTCCATTTCTTTTTATAATGAATTCTTCAACTCTAATTGTATTGAAACTTCTTGGTATATCAAATGGTGACTTGGAGAAGGACAGGTTATGCCTGTCTGGACACTTTCACTATGCGAGAGTATGTGTCTCCGCCAAGTACCAAGAAATGGATATGCAATTGTTGAGGGGGAGTCTTTGTTGTCTAAGAAGAAAACTTTTCTGATTTCCAAATCTATGTATCTTTATTTTGATGAAAAGTGGTTGAAATCATCATCTCAGGGGGAGCTAGAAAATTCACAAGTCATAACTTTGCAAAATTCAACTTTTCTTGAATCTCATCAATTTCTTGCATGATGTCATCATTTAGAAGTCTAGAGTCTCAAAATGAACCATTGAGTGATCTATTATATTTTTTTAAATCAACTTTCAACTATATCTCTCAAACCACAGAAATTCAGATCTCTTCCTAGACTAAACATCAACTTGTGCTTTGAACTTAAAACATTTCCTTGTTGCAACTGATGATTGAATGTATTTGATTTTTATCTCACAAACTCTCCAAAATATTAAAATCCAATAGAGCAATGGCACTTGTACTGAGAAACTGCACACTTCACAATGAATGAAGTGCCATATATGTCATGAGGCACTATTGCTAACTTGTTCAAAGGGGGACAAAGTAAAATAAATTCAAAACAAAAGCAAAATGTGCTATGTTTTTTGATGATACTGAGTAACTGGAAATATTAGCGTCTACAAAACGTATATTTTCATCTCAAAAGGCCATCATTTACCCCTTTGAGACTTGACAATGACTAAATCTTAAGTATCCAGGGACTATGGTATGTAAAAAGCACTAGTACTTGAGTGAAAGAGATTATATATTTGATAGTTTGTTAAAAGAACAAAATGTGAACATTATTGGAGATATGTCTAGAAAGAATCATCTTCATTCCTCATCAAGTTGTTCTTTGAGATTGTGTTTTATTTTCACACAATTGCATTTAGTCTAGATGACATCTTTATTCTTTAAAGTTGAGAAATATGGTAGTTTATAGTTGATTGTTAGATATATTATATCCCTCAATTTCTCATTTTGTTGATTCAAGTCTTGGAATGCTAAATCCTGTTGGAAATTGTTTGAAAACTTGAATTGTGATGATTTTTTGCAAAATATAACAATGAATTTTTAAGCCTCGTAAAAATCCTTGAAATGATAATTCTCTCATTGTTCATCATTCTAAAGATGTTCCAAATTTCTCAAAAATCTCCTCTAAAAAATTCAACTTTTCTTCTAAGGCCGTGTCGACACGTCCCATCCTGTGTCGACACACTTTCGGTCAGGTCGACACAACCTTCATCTGTGTCAACACTAACCCCTTGCCTGATTGTTTCAAACCGTTTGGTACATGATAAGCCATCCTTGTTCCTGCGGGGCAGTACACCACTGCACCCCTTTTAGGCATCAGGTCGACCCGACGGCCAAATTCTCATCGTTTCCGGCAATAAATCTTCACCATTTCTCTCTAACTCTCATCCTCTTTCCATCACCTATCCAATCTTCCATCTCCTCTCCGAATTCCACTCTCTTTGCACCATGGTCAGAAAGTTGGGTCCCCGCCGTGGCACAAGGTCCAGTGCCTCTTCAAGGCCGATTCCGGCAGACAGAGCCCATGCCCAATTTGAAAGAAGATCTAAGAGAAGGAATGATCCTGCCGAGCAACCAAGATCCTCTTCAGCTCTCAAAGGGCAGCCAAAAGAGGTAGAGCCTCATCTTCAGGCAGAGGTAGTAGTCCTCCAAACCCTAGAACAGAAATTCCGGGCGATTCTTCTGAAAACCTGAGGAATCATCTTCTCTTCTTCTGAGTCTTCTGAGTCTCAAGAGGATATTCCCTCAGAGTCAGTCAGTGCAGCCAAGTTAATTCTAAAGCCCCGAATTCTAGACCTATCAGATATTCAGCTAGCAGACTCTTTTCTAGAAATTCAAACCTATTTCTCCTTTCAATCTTGGATACCATTTATCTCTGAGTTTCAAGTTGTTATCCAAGACTAGTTAGGGAATTCTACAAGAACTCACCTGCACGGATGAAGGGTATGATCCAAAGTTAAAGGAATAGCCATAGATATGCCAACTGAAAAAGCAGCCTCCATTTCAAAGTGCCAGATGAGGGGCAGATTATCATGAATTTGAATTTGATCTCATGAAGCCTATTCCATCTTGACAGGTCTTCTGCAGATGCATCAGATCCCAAACAGACCTATGTAACCAGGTTCAATGCCAATTCATTTCCTCCTGTGTTAAGGGTCATCCACCACATATTGACCACCATAATTACTCCTCAAGGTGGTGGAAGGGATAGGTTGACAGACATTCAGAGGTTTCCTTTATTGCATGGTGAAAGACATAAAAATCAACCTCCATGTAATTCTCTATCAAATCATATCTGAAACAACAAGGAAAGACCTAAAGAGATCACTTCCTTATGGAGCACATCTGACCTCAGTGTTCCAGCACTTTGGTGTGCCCTTGGAGAATGAGAAGTCCCAATCTATTCCCAAGTCCAACATCTACACCTTTAAGAATATCCAGAAGTTTATGGGATTTAGATTGGAGGGCAATCAAATTAGAAGAGGGCTAGTTGTGGTTGAGGCCCCTCAAGCTCAGGAGGAACAGCCTCAAGATCAAGGGGAACAGCCCAAGCTCAGGAGGACCAGCCTCAGGTTCAAGGGATCAGCCCAAGCCAAGAGGAACAGCCTCCAGCTAAAGGGGACCAGCCCTAGGTCAAGAGGATCAGCCTCCTGTGATTGAGGATCAGCCTCAAGTTCCACTGAAGGTGAAATTCCAGTTCATGCCCCTCTCTCACCTAGTTTCAACCCTCCTTCATTCACTATGATTCTCCTCACACACTTTCCAACCATCCACATCCTGGGTGGACCTTCTGTTCCACCAGAGTGTTCTCCTTCCTCAATGAAAAATTTGAAACTTTGAACTCCTCCATTCAAACTATGTCAGAAACCTTTGAGCTGAGGGTTCAGAGATTGGAGAACACAGTGGCTGCCAATTCATAGAACAAAAAGCTGCCTCAGACTATGCAGCTCAGAGATTCAATAGATTAATTGTCAGAGCACTAGAGCTAAGGAGATTGGAGCAGTCAAATCTGAGCTCAAGAGATGAGAAGTGAGCTGGGTAGCCTAAAGAAGCTAGTAACAGGTTTATCAGATTTTGTGAGGGTGTAGCTGTCAGCTCTTGCCCTTTCTGCTCCCACTCAGTCTGTACCAGAGGTTAGTACAGGGCCATCAGGGCCATCTGTAGAGGAAGTTGGGCCATCATGGCCATCAGTTGCAGAATCCGAGCCACCAAGGCCATCCTTGGAAGAGTCTGGGCCATCAGGACCATGTGCAATTAAAGATATTAGTGTTGGCCATCAGGGCCATCTGTGCATATGGAGTTAGTGGCAGGGCCAACCGGCCTCAAGTATCTGTAGAGGAAGTTGTTGTGCCTCTAGGGCCTTCTGATTCTCCCAATCTTCAGACTCCAGCCCTTCCTCTCCACCCTCATCCTTCACTGCCCCTGAAACCTTCAAGAAACACTTCCTAAACACATATCTTCTCCTACCCCTTTCCCTACTGCCACCTCTTCATCACCTCCTCCTTCCTCTTCCATTCCTCATCCCACCTCTGAGGCACCTTTAGCCTCATCCTCTTCTATTGGTCCTTTCTCAACAGGTTCATCATCTGCTGGACCATCCACTCAACCTCCTCCTACTTCAACTTTTGCTTCCTTTCATCTACCTACTCCACCCTCATTCCTGAAGCAACCAGTGTCATTCCTCATTCTATGTATGACATCAAGGATGGGTTTGAAGGAGCCATCCTCTGCACAGTTCTTGCTGTCTCTGCTCACATTCACAAGACTGATTCCCAACCTTCCTCCAGTCCTGCCTCTAAGAAAAGAAAGACCTCTTTAGCTCTTGTTTTCCCCTCCAATCAAACTCTGTTTCCTCCTCTGTGGTATTCTCTTTCTATGGTCAATAAAAGAAGAACCTTATATGTTGAATATCTCTTAAGTGTACTTTTGCAGCCACTTTTGGTCTTCCTTACCTTAACCTTTCTGAACATCTAAACATCATTCTTCCTACTTTTGCTCTTCCCAAAGCTGATCAAGCCAAAATCTTATCCACTACTGAGTCCAAGGCTGAAGATCAGTGGGCCAAGGCCAACAAAGCACTCTACAGAAAATTCGAAGTTGCCAGGATAAACATCTTTCCACCCAAAGATCACCCTCTCACCTTGTCTGAGTGGTTTGTCTGCCAACACAGAGACTCTTGGGGTCCCTTCATTCAGAAGGAGATCAAATTGATCAGACAATTCCAAATGTACCAAGACTACTACTTTGTCAACCGCCTGCCAGAGGTCTAGCTTGGTCAATTCAGAGGAGCCATAGCTCTGCTCCGCACAGAGAATCCTGTCAACACCCCTCTTTAGGTTGATTTTGCCACCTTAAAGATACCAGAAATTGCTTTTCTCCCCAAGCTTCAGTTTCTCTTTATGGAATCTGAGGTGGGTCCTATCATTTTTGAAAGATTGGCAAGAGTCATGGCCAGGATATTTGTTCAGAGGGGAACTCCTCTTGCCTTCTATAGATTCATCTTCAGAGAATATCAAAGAGGATTCATCAAGTCAGCAGTTTTAGCACCTATACTTTCAGAGTCTGAAAGATTTGTCAGCTCTGACTGGTGCAAAGCTTATCCTGAGGCAGCCCTCCAACTTGAGCAACTAAATTCCTCCCTGCACAAGTCAAATCAGTTGATTCTCTCTCCAAAAATATCATGGACCTCAACTCCATAAATCTGGTTTCAGATCCCTATTCTATCTGGATTAAAAAATATAAGATCTTAATTGTCTTGAAGAAGGATTTACTTGATCACAAGCTCCACTACCATCTTTCTATTGATAAATTTCTTCAGCATGCTAGCTTTGGAACTGCTGGACCCTACAAGTCATCCATTAGCAATCAGGAGTATACTTCTTTCATTGATGAACAGAGACTACTCCACATCAAGAGACTTAGTCCAGAGATGGGGCCCTCTTATAATATTAGTTGGGGTGTCTTTAGAATCTTTTTGAAGGGCAGGAAGTTCAAGCTTGGCAGATCATAACTCGCCATGCTTCTAGATGGTCTCCTACCTTCTACATGTCTACCCCCTCTAATGAATGAAATTTCATTTCTTGGCACCATTTATCTTTGTCTATCTCCTTTTTTTTTCTGTCTATCTAGTTCTTTTTGCTTAATGACAAAAATGGGGAGAAAAATATTCTGAAATACATACCTTAAAATTTTTCGTAAATTATTTCAATCTTTTATATATTTGCAACTCTCTATGTTTTGTCATCACCAAAAATGAGGAGATTGATGATCAGTCCATCTCCATGTAATTTATTGTTAATTATATGTATTTTTAGTGATTAACAAAATATTGAAAAGTATTTTTTAACAACATTTTCTGATGTTTATCCACAGGTAGTAATTCAAGCAAAATCTGTAAGTTGTCTACACACACTACTATCTGAAGTTCAATGCATATATTTTTGTCTAAGTACACATCCACTTCTTTGATAGAACAATGATTTCTTTAGAAGAATATCGATTTCATCCTTACATCGGTTTCACTTAAACAACAACTTCCTGAGTACACATCGATTTCATAAGTAAAACAACGATTTCTGTCTTACAACGACTTCATAGAAACATCGATTTTGTTTCACTTAAACATCGACTTCGTCACCACAACGATTTGGTTACTACAATAATTTCGTTTCACTTAAACAATGACTTAGTTGTTACAACGACTTCATAGCATCGATTTCATTGCAACAACAATTTTGTCTCACTTAAACAACGATTTGGTTGATTCATCGACTTCGTTTACTTAAACATCGATTTCGGTAGAACAACGACTTCATGTCTACAACGACTCAACTCAAACATCAACTTCACATGAAATAATGATTTCATCTCTACAACGACTTCACTTAAACAACGATTTTCATCTCTACAACGACTTCACTTAAACAACGATTTCAGTAGAACAACGACTTCATATGAAACAACGACTTCATGGTTATATCAACTTCGTTTCAAACAACGATTTCCCAGCACATCGACTTCAGTTAAACAACGGCTTTGTACAGAACATCGATTTCATTAATACATGGATTATGCTCACATCGACTTGATCTCAATATGGATTACATTCTCACTTGACTTATGATTATATCATTGATTTAATATCAACATCGACTCTCTCTGGGTACAGCCTGTCTAAATTCATCTACCCTCTATTAATGATTACATTTTAGATAGCTGTCAAACATTCTCGTTTAAATCTTTTTAAACATTCTTTAGTTACATTCCATATGATATTCAAATGAATTTCAAATCTTTGTGAATTTCAAGTTTTCCCGCGAAAGCATGTTGTATCCCATGTTCTCTAACATTTATTGTGACAGTACAAACCTCTGCACGATATATCTTTTACATATCTTTCCTATAACGCACAAAGCCATAATGACATAATGGCATTTCCCTTCTAGTGTGTCTTCATACAGCACAACTACTAATGTTGCCTGACAGTTTAGGCAAAGATAAGTTGTCTATGTGTCAGCATTTATTGTGTACAGGGTTTCCGGTGGAAACGCATGTCTCAAAGATGGACCTGTCAACCTGACAAGAGGATAGAAGATTCAGACAATCTTTCCTTGAGTATGTGTGTCTATCTGAGCATTAATGGTTGCAGGCTCACTTTCTCTTTCCTTCAAACCAGACACTCCAACGTGCATGAAGATGTGAGACAACGAATATTTCAACGGATACTTCAACGGTCAAATTATTTCAAAGAAGATAAAAGAAGACTGGTGACTCCAAGCTCATTCTAACTCTTTCAACCCTTGAAAAGCTTGAACATCTTAGTCACCTGTAGAACAATAAGAGCTAGCTCGCCCATTCTAACTTTTTGTAGCTCCTTGCTCTCTGTAGAATATTGCATTGCCTTTGAGAGCTTGTGTAGATCTGAGAGAGTCCATTTGTGATAATCTTGTATCTCTCAGAATTCGCCTCAGATCAAGCAGTGATTATAAGCTTGGTCTTGGGGCCTTTCTCTTTCAACTCATTTTTCTGTGAACATTCCTCTTCGGGTTTGAAGAGAAGGTCTGTTGCATCAGGTGGAGTGATCCCTCTTCTGGTAGAGAAGAGAAGGCCAGCTGCTGCTAGATGTGTAAGTGTCCTTAAGGGGGACTGTACCCTTGTTTAGTGGAATCCCAAGTGGTTGCTTGTGGATTGGACGTAGGACTCCTTGGGATAGGAGATCTGAACCAGGATAAAATTTCATGTTGTCTGTGTGATTGTTCTCTTTGTTTTGATTAACACTAACTCTAAGTATCGATCTTAGTGTTGTCTGTCAAGTGTGTTATTTACATGATTATTGTAAGAAGAATTTTCAGCAATCCATTCACCCCCCCTCTGGGCTTGCTATCTGGGCAACAAAATACACACATAATATCACGAGAATGAAATATCACGATAGCACTCATGTAATCATACAAGAATGAATTGTGTAGATTTAGATAGTTTAAGAAGCTATACACATAGCACTTTTATGAATGGCATACACTGAACTGCATGAGAATGAACTGTCACGAATAGCATATACATAATAACACGAAATGGAATTGTCAAGTAAGAAAATCTAGCACTACACATGAGGTGTATACACACACCAGACCATCACCTGCCAGCTGGTACTAGTTGGAACAAGAAACATATGTTCGAAATTTCCTTGAGACAAGACCAAGTCTCTTAATTGGCATTGGTCAACTTAACACCCTTGCTGAGAATACATTTAAGCACGTAGATGTTCAAGAGTTCAAGATAGAAAAGTTACAATGGCGACGATTCAATCCAGCAGAGTTTTGGGTTAGGAGAGTTGCAATGACGATAATTCAATTTGACAGAGTTCCGACATAAGAAGGGTTACAAATACGAGAATTCAATTTGGCAGTCTAGATATGATATAAGATTCAACGAAACAATCCGACAGAATCACAGTATAAAGAAGGATTTCAACTAAATAAATCGGCAGAGTTCTAGTATGAAAAAAGAACAAAACTAAACAAACTGACAAAGTCGCATTGTAGGAAAGAGCTAAATAAGAAGGAAAACACACTAACTAATGATTTAGAAAAGACCAAAGGAACCTACCTGATGATCTGAAAGTTGTAGAAGCTCTAAACACTAGGGCCTTCCTCTCCTTCTTCTCTCTCTTGAACCTTGGCCAAGTCTTACCTTGACAGGATCTAGAAGAGCATCCAAGGGGTATTTATAGGGGAAGGAGGGGTCTAGCTTTCCTTCAATTTCCAATATGGCATAAATGGGGATGATAGTATTTCTGAATGGTTGACTTTGAGCGAGTATTTTAAACTATAGAAGTTAGTGTTGAGCGATCTTCAGGTTGGTGTATAAAGACTGAACATGGGAGTTGGCGTAGGGCTAGAGAGATAGGCAAATGGAGGAGGATTATGATTACTAAATAGTGATCAAAATCGTGATTTGAACACAAATCTCCCACTTTATAGGGCGGTTAGAACTTTCTAGAATCTCATTTTCATTTAACCCTTACTTAATTTAGTAATTATATTTAGCCCTCAAGTTTCAGGAACTAGAGATATACTTACTCCTCTCTCTGATTCGGCCATTCTACCTCTAAATAGCCTCCGATTAGAATTCTGATAGTGTCACTAGAGGTCTCTAGAAAATACACTTTAGACTTCAAACTTTTGATAATTAGATATGTGCCCTTCCTTGAATTATGTTTATTTACATTTATACTTTCCCTCATTTTTTGAATTATTAGCTTAGGGGTTCAGTATGAATAAGGGTTAGGGTTAAGTCTCTTTGGGTTCTCAGTGTGAACAAGGGTTGGGTTTTCACTGTGAACGCTGGTTAAGATCTACTTAAGCTTAATTTTTCAAAAATTGTATATATACCTTTACCTAAAATTTTCAAAATTACATATTCATTTTATTCATTACCTGGGGTATTACACCCTCCCTCACTTAAGAAGAATGTGGTTCTCTACATTCACTAATTAATTACACCAACACTGTCCTCATTATCAAGTCATACAATGCTTGCACCCACTATATACCTCGTACTCATGACATAGTTGGTTAATGGAGAATTAAATATTGACATTTATTCTTTAAATCTTGTGGAGTCAGGTTGCGATCCTGGGTTCAATTAAATGCAACTTTCACTAGATCCTCCATTTCTTTGGAGACGACCATGGGGCACGACAAGAAAGGTGAGTTGTTCTGATTGGCATTGGACATATAATGATATAACATTTAATGATAGTTGTTTATAACATTTATTACATAAGATTTCTAATACATGGCTTTGTAGTCAAGCTTACAAAGGTACATGGATTGGCAAAACTTACAAGACACCAATACACTGTAACAATTGGACCCAAACTTTTCATAGATTAAACTCCTAACTCATATTCCTACCCTTACAACCTAGGCAAGAGAGTTATTTTCAATAATTTCCTTTCTTCACAATCTTGGTCGGTTTGCCCAAAGCTTGAAGTCTGCCTCTCTTTCTATTATTACTCTGAAATGGGGATGATTGGTTTTGGATTTGTGGGCAATCTAATATGCAATGCTCTTGACTTCCATATTTTAAACAAGCACCCACTTTTCTCTAACACTCGATTGCCTTATGCCCATATTTCTGACAATATGCACAGACTTTTTTTCTTTTTCTTAGAATAATTGTCGCTCTATCTTGGTTTCTTATTCGGCTGCTTAAACTTACTATCTTTATATTCAATCTCCCTCTTGTTGTTCCTTACTTTATCATCTCCATAGGTAGATGCTGAGCCATTCTTCTTATTCTCTGCTCCGAACTTGATCTTGTTTGCTATTTCCATTGCACTTTCTAGGGCCAATGCTCTATTTACTATATCAATATAAGTTGTGATTAGCATAGGAGCTAACTGGGTAAATATACTATGGCCTCAACCCATTTAGAAATCTCCTAACTGTAGACAACGTTTTTTGCTTTTCCGAGGTTCCTTCGGAACTCCGAAGAAGGGAGAAAGAGGCCCACAAAGAGAAAAAGATAAAAACGGGAGGGGGGGGGAGGGGGAAGAAAAAGATCGTGATCGCCAGGTACACGAGGATACCGAATGGAGGATGCACACACAGAAGGGGTGCGGATGGAATGGGCGATCGTGGATAGTACCTATTGGAGCGTAGGAGGTTGCACGGGGATGTGGGTCCTTTCTTCTTCTACGAGCACGACCGGCCGTGGTAGAAGGTGTTTTCCTCATTTGATTTCCTGACAAAGAAAAAGACAAAGAAAAGAAAAGTGGATTAGCCGTGTGTAGTATACAAATCCTCAAATAAAGAATGAAATGACATGAATGAAAAAGGGGAAGAACACACCTTGGGTGGTGGATTTTAAACCCCTAAAAGATAGGTGTGTGTGTGTATGCATGAGCCACGTGGGGCCCGGAGGAGGTGGATAAACAAAGAGAAAGAGAAAGGGGAGGGGGGTGCTTCCCCAAAATTTGAATGGCGCGACGGCGCTACCGGAATGGACGGAGGAAGGAGAGGAGGAAGACGCTCCTGCTTCGCTCCAAAGTGCGTGGAGGATGACGTCGGTTCCAAACTCCATGGAGGAAGGCGTGGATCGGCGTGGAACGGTAGAAGCTTCTCCTTGGGTGGAAGTCGAGGCGGGAATCCGGCAGGGCTTCGTCGCTTCTTCGACCCCCCCCCCCCCCCCCCCCCCCCCCCTTACAAATGACCCTCGGGGGCGCATTTATAGGCAACAGATCCTTGAATCATGTCGGCTACAGCGGACGCGACTATAGGTTGAATCGCGTCCGCTACGACCGCCGCGATTAAGAAGCCCTTGATTTGACAATGGCGCAATGATTATAGCCTACGGCCCCCTAAGAATCGCATCGGGACGGCACACCGAGATTCAAAAACGCGTTCGCCTACCAGGACGCGACTTCATTTTGACACGTGGGCTCATAAATGCGCCGACTTCTGGGTCTAGGGTACAGGCCTAATCGCGTCGTGCCAGGCGGACGTGATTCAGAGATTCCTCGGGATTTGAGGTACGGGCACTCGAGCGCGAAGACTTTTGGGGCCTAGGGCCTAATCGCGTCGGCACGGTCCGACGCGTCTCTGATTTGAAAACGCGTCGACATGACAGGACGCGATAAAGTATTTCCATATTTTATTTATGAAAATCCTGCCAAAATCGACATTAGAATCGCGTCGCCTATAGCGGACGTGTTCATGAAGTGGCAATGGGCGGTCTTCGTAAATAAAATAGGCAAATTCCTTATCGCGTCGCAGAAGGCCGCCGCGATAAGGACTCTTTGGCCTGGTCGCGCCCAGCACGCCCGGCGCGATAATGGGAATGAATGGAATTGTGTCCACCATGCCAGACGCATTTCGGAATGCATCCCCCAGACCCGTCGTGACAAGGGCCAGTCGGCCTTGTCGTGCCCAACATGCCCGGCGCGACTTGATGGAGTCGCGTCGACCATGCCGGATGCGTTTTAGTTGTGACCGCCATACCCGTCGCGACAAGGATTTCTGCCCACGACCTCCGATGAGCCTTGGAAATGGAGGGGAAGCACCGGGGAAGATTTGGGGTGATCCAGAATGATGGGGAAAATGCTCTTGTAAGGCAAAATGAGGGCCATTTGTGGCATTATGGCGCAATATGAAATTTGCCCGCGATGGAGTCAAAATCGCGTGTCTACAGCTGCCACGCCTTGGCGTCTGCTTTGCAGGGGAGCGAAGCGGAGGAACACGAAGTGAAGCGTAATGGAGTGAATGGAATGAAGCAGAATGTAATGGAGTGAAAGAAATGGAGTGTAGCGAAGTGGAGTGCAGTGGGAGCGGACTGAAAAGTAGACACCAAGGTGAAAAATAGACACACATAATCATTGGGTGACTACCACTGATGAGAGTCTTTCACCACACCAAGGAAGTCACCACCGGAAGAAGACCTAAAGAAACATATGTTTGGATTGGAAAGAAGAAAGTGTGCGCACGAGGGGCACGACCAGAGGTGTGTACGAGGTACACGAAGGAAAGTGCCACGTGGGGCACGAAAGGAGAGATCAACTTCCAGCGAAGGGGAAGTATCTAAGGACACGATCCGTTAGGTTGCACCATTGGGGGCGTCTGCCACGACCGCAGGTGGATCTATGGGAGTAAAGACGAAATGTAGAGGGATAAACCCAAACAAAGGTTCTTAAGGAAATCAGCCCGGAGGTGACAACAAAGGGAGTTGGGTACTTGACCTGGATTGGAATATTTCAAATTGCTTTGGAGTTGGAGCTCGAATGGCTCTCCAACTGCATTGGAAGAGTGGTTTCCACTGTGATTTCAATATGCATGTATGCTGGGCTAAAAGAAAAATAGGTTAAAAGGAGTAGAAAATAACCAAGGATAATATTGTTACGATGGCGTTGAGTCAGGACCGGATTTTTATGCATGGGTCCGTCGTCCTCATGTGCCAAGCGTAACGGCCTATCCGTGCGGCTAAGGATCCTCTGGGATAATCATTATTTTTGTTAAAGGGGAACTCAAATCCCAGATTCCTCAGAGCCACAAGGTCCTTGATATGCTCTAGAGGTATATCATATAGATAGCTTGATGGTAGGGCGGCAGTCGCAGCCTGATGTAGCGCCAGATGAGGTAACTCGAATCCTGCACTCAAAACTCATTAGCCAAGAGATAACAAATATCATGGAAAAACACATTCATAACAGGGAGCATAGATAAAGTAGTCAACAATAGATATAGCTCACTCAATTTGTTTGTTTTTAAACCATGAGGATGAGTGATCTTGGCCAAAGAGTTTGGAATCCAAGATGGAAGGAACCCATGAAGGAGAAAAATTGCATCGATCTGACGCAGACAAGAGGCAATGTGCTTTCCATGAGCAACACCATCATGATTTTTTTTTGGATTTTCGAAGATTTTCACATTTTTATGAATTTTGAAAAGTATTTGAATTTTTTGTTGGGTTTTGAAAAGTATTCGAATTTTTGTTGATTTTGAGAATATTTGAATTTTTGGTGATTTTTGGGAATATTTGAATTTTTGTGGGTTTTGGAAAATATTTGAATTTTTGTTGATTTTGAGAATATTTGAAATTTTTTGATTTTTTTGGGATATTGATTTTTTTTAAAATTTTTAGGAACATTGTCATGCCATGACAGCATTAGGGTTGTGAAGACTAACTGGCGAGGGGTCTTTGTTACCTCCCGTGTCATTAAAGAATGCCCAGAGTAGGGCGTGCATTTGAAGTGGTGCCCTACGACTAATTGCATGTGGTTAAGAGTGGCACCACCACAGCCATGCCTGAAAAGGTGACTAAGTCTGGTAGGGAGAAGGGAGGAAAATTTGGAGATAAGCTTTGTATGAATGTTTGAAGAGTTGGGTTTGACTTCCTTCCTTGGCACAACCGTCAGACGATCCAGTCTCATTTGATTATTGGGGCTTTTGAAATTAATTTGATAACTATTTGATTGTAGGGACATGCGTACGACCGGGTCTATTTGGATCTCCGCGGGGACTTTGCCACTCTTTGCCATGCCCTATTATAGTGATTGATTAATTTTGATTTTGCATGCATACGTCCAGGTCCATTTGGATCCCTGTGGGGACTTTGCTGCTCTTGACATGCATTTTGACTTTGATTTTTTATTGGTAATTTGATTTTCCCATTTTCGAGACATCCTCTCATGACGGAGTGTTTTGGGTGGGTTGCCTTGCCCAGACTACCTCTACTACCCATACTTTGGCAAAGTCCTTCTTCTTTAAATACATGGGGACTAAAGCCCCGAAAACAGTGAGAGAAAGGTCGGATGATCTGATTGAAAATGGCGAGGAGAGAATTGCGGAAAGACTTTGGAGACTCCGGCAGGGCGGAGGGATTTAAAGAAGAAGGAGGGCGTGGTGCCCTGAAAGAGGAAAAGAATCCGGCGGGGCAGGAGGAGAGAAGGGAAAAAGTGGGCTGTGAGGGGCCAAGAAAGGAGGTGCACCGTGTGGGGTGCAAGATGGAGAGGTGCCGCGTGGGCATAAGAAGGAGACGTGCCTCGTGGGGCACAGGAAGGAGTTGTGCCTCGTGGGGCATGGGAATGAGATGTGCCTCGTGGGGCACGGAAAGGAGATGTGCCTCGTGGGGCACGGAAAGGAGTGTGCGTGGGGCACGGAAGGGAGGGAAGGATTACAAAAGTGTTGGTTGAGTGTGTTATGGAACTTCCTAAAGTTGTAATTTAATGATATTCAATGAACATCACTCATACCTTGATTTTGATGATGACATACTGTGATATTGATGATGACATATTGTGATTTTAATGATGAGATATTGTGACATGTTGTGATTTTGATGATGATATGTTGAACATGTTATACATTTTATACATATCACAATAATGCTTAAACAACATGTTTTTGATGTTTAATATCTCTATTTTAATGATAATATCTTGTACTAATGGTTTATGTGTTAAATTTTCAGTTCACACATTTTTGTCTTGGTAGTGTCGACACTAGATCAAAGCAGGCGACACTAGTCCCAGATTCCAGAAGACCCAGTTGCCAGACTGGGACAGCAGGTTGACACTAGATCAAAGCAGGTCGACACTAGTCCCAGATTCCAGAAGGGCAGGTCGACACTAGATCAAAGCAGGTCGAACTAGTCCCAGATTCCAGAAGGGCAGGTCGACACTAGATCAAAGCAGGTCGACACTAGTCCCAGATTCCAGAAGGGCAGGTCGACACTAGATCAGGGCAGGTCGACCACTAGATCCAGTTTCCAGCAGAATAGTTTTGCAGAAATGGGACAGCAGGTCGACACTAGATCAGGGCAGGTCGACACACTCCGGCTGAAAGTCAAAATCGTGAATTTCTCTGTACACGTGGCTGCTTGGGATTTAACCTAGGTTTCCGTGCCCATGCACCCCAAGGAACTTTATGGACATATGGGGCTATAAATACCCATGTTCCTTGTACCCCAAGGCAAGAGAGCCCATACACTTCCAGAAGAAGCCTTTTGGCGGCCAAAGGGGGTTCTCCAGATCTGTCTCCATCTCCAGAAGCTACAAGCCAACCTTTCAAGAGGAAGGACAAGGGAATCAAGGGGAATCCCTGGAGAGAAGCTTGCTGTGCAAGGCAAGAGAGCAGATCCAACTGAAGAGGCGCAGGAGAAGAAGGATTTCTGGCATTTCAGATGCCATCAAAGCAGAGCATCGCCAATTGAGGAGAATCTCCATCGATTTCCATCAAGGCTCCTCAATTGAAGCGTCTGCAAGGCCTCTTCATCGAAGAACACTCTTTCTACATCCATTTCCCTCATCTCTGAGTTTGTTCTTCCTTATTTCGTCATGAATTTGTGCATGAAGTTCTGTACAAATTTCTGTGTACGAAACTGTCTTGAATCAGATCATTGCTAGAGGATCTGATCTCTTTTGTGTTTGATCTAGCTTTTGTACTCTGAGCCGTCGAGCTCTGGTCTGTGAGTCATCGCACTCACTGTGTGGTTTGAGCCGTCGTGATCAATTTGGAGTTGTCGTACTCCGGTTGTGTTTGAGCCGTCGTGCTCAGTTTGGAGTCGTCGTGCTCCAGGTGTTTCGTGAGTCGTCGTGCTCAAGGGTGTTTGGAGTCGTCGTGCTCCAGTGTGAGTTGTACTCAGGTTTTGAGTAGTGTGGCCTCACTGTGTGAGGGGTGGACGTAGGAGTCACTGGAGGTGATTTCCGAACCACCTAAAATCCTCTGTGCAATGGTTTGAATTATGGTTTGACTTTGTTTTACGCTAGATGCATACATAGGGATTTCGTTCACACTACTAATTGATTTGCTCACACACACTAATCACACTTCTGATCAGTAAATTGTTTGGGTGATTGATCTCTGATTTGAAGTAATTTTAAATGCTTAAGCTTCCGCGTTAATTGGTGTTAGATCTATTCAACCCCCCTTCTAGATCTGATCCATCCACCCATCGTTCCTAACAAAAAGGGGGCGCGATGCCCGGTGCAAGGAAATGAATCGAAGAAAAGATGAAAATAAAATGCCTCCCGTGGGGAGGGAATGTGGAGAACCCACAGGAAGGTGCTAAGGAGCACAAAATATGATTGGAATAAAAAAGGAGAAGGTGGCGGAGGCCCCTTGGTCTTTTGCCTTGCCCGGCTCTTGGGATTCTGCTTGGGAATTGGCCCTATGACCCTTAGGTATCTCCTCACATATTGTGCCTAGCGGATGGAGGGTCTTGCTCTTCTCGGAGAATTTGAGTGGCTCTTAATAAGTGGATTGTTGACTTCCGTCAGAGTTTCAAGCATCAGTGGCAACTCCCTTGGAATGTAGTTTAATGAAAAGGTGGGGAGTTCCACTAGTAGAGTTGGAAGCAACAATAAGGGGACCGTGCCCAATGATTGTAAGGTTTAAATATGGAGGGGGCACGACCCCTTGAGTAATTGATTGTGCAAGGATTTGGCTTTTGAATGGGTTAGCACAATCTGCATGGTTGACCCCTTCACGAGCGTGGGAAGGTTCACAATAATGGCTTAGGGGGTTCATGAGAGCTTGGAGGGAGAGTTTCCTATGAGCATATGAAATGAAGCTTGTTGGTAACTGGAATGGTTGGCATATTATCAGAAGGCCTCTTGACGGCCATGGATGGAAGGAGGATTTTCGCCTCGTTAAATGTGCCCGGTATGGAAACAATGACCACAATGCGAGGAATGCAATCTCGGATTTGAAAAGCATGCCCGGTCCTAAGGCTTCTGCGACGACCCCCTATACCGGTACATTATACCAATCCAGTCAGTTATAGTAGTCTCGTCACAGTGGGACATTTACCCAAGCACTACCACACATGATTGAGATGTTCATAAATACAAATTCAAGTAGCGTAAGTAAAAGACACTTGTCATTTCATTTCATCATCCACATTAAACATACATGATTCATATAACAATTTAAAGATCTAAAGTCCATATAATGAAATACAAATCCCAAATTTCGTACTGTCCGATTACATAAGTTTCAAATACAATGCCTCAATTACTACGATGAAGCACAAAAACTACAACGGTCTCCACCAGCTACTCTCCTCAGCTCGGAGTCGCTTCCCCAGGTCTCCTCCAAAGATGTAGGGCCACCTACTAACCTGTACGCCGATCAAGAGTGTCACGCCCCGAATATTTAGCAGCGGAATAAATACCGGGGGACGTGAACGATACAAACCGGCGTATCACAGTTGAATAGTGCAGAGTCACAATCGAATATAATAACACATTCAAGACTATAATATGGTCACCAATAGTATACTTTAATTCATTTCATTCAACTAGATACAACCTCACATAAGAAGAATTAACCAAAGGGTCCATCATTCAAATAAACTTCCAGAAAAGTTCACTATTACATAGACTACTCAAGTTTCTATTCTAAACTGTCATCTATTTCTAGGACGGGTGCTCGTCACTCTTGCCCAGTCCCATCTGACTCCACTGGTTCTTCATCACTACCTGAAAAAGGGCAGGATGATAGGGGTGAGCGAACTAGCTCAGTAGGATTTATATCTCAATAACGTGCGGGCACTAGTATACATGATTAACATTTTAAGTAGGCAGATATGCTTATGAATATGCTGACAATGCATGCTTTTCTAACAAGTTGAATAGCAAAGTAGAACGGATATCATATCAGATCAATTGTCGAGTTCCATATACAATGGACAGATAATCAAGATTAAAATCATGTCAGAAGAGATTGGCCATATTCAAGCAGAGTTCATGTGTTCACAAGAACAAACGTATCATATCATGTCAAGTCAAACTTATCAAGTCAAACAGGAGGCACATTTTCACAATCTTGCATGTCAGGTGTGCTATGCCAAGCACCAAGAGTCCATACTCCCCGGTTAACAAGTACGTTGGGGCGCTCCTCCCCAGGACCGGACAGGGCCCTATTGCACAGGCATTGTATCAAGTTTTGGACCGGAGTCCCACGATGTGCCGAACAAACATATCATATTATGGCCACAGAGTTTCAATGACAAGCTCATAGTAAAAAGAACATGATCATTCATAGAGTCAAGGAATGACAAACAGCTCAAAAGAACAAGGCAGGATAACGACGTATCTTATATTTCATAATTCATTAATGTCTTGACATGAGGGTGTTTCTAAAGACAGATCATATGTAGAACATGTACTTTCCTAACATGTATGCATATGACAAATAATCAATTGAACACCGGAAAACATGTAACCATGAAACTCATATGCAAATCATAACATTAACACCACTAACATGTCCATACTAATCATGTATTCATCCCCACATTCATATCATATTCTTATCTTATCAATTGACAATAAGCAAGATCACAAGATAATCCAATGAACATCAGAACAATCAAAATTACACATTAGAATCATATTCGTATCATTACCATTTCCTTCAATGGTTTGATTTATTTTAAGTCCATGCATACTATATAACATCATGTACATGCTTGTAGACATCATGAAATGATTAGACCTAAATTATACAAAAATCTTGTAGGGTAGTGTCGACACTAGATCAAGTGGTGTCGACACCATGCTCCAAACACAAGACAAAATCATGCAAAACTGGTCAGGTAGTGTCGACACTAGTTCAGTAGTGTCGACACTAGAGACAGGTTCCAGAACCTTCTGGAAAACATGGGACAGTGTGTCGACACTAGTTGAGGTAGTGTCGACACTAGATAGCTTTCCAGAACTTTCAGGAAAAACTGGGACAGTGTGTCGACACTAGAGACAGGTAGTGTCGACACTAGATGGCTTTCCCAGAACACTTCTGGGCTGTTTGGGACAGGGTGTCGACACTAGATGAGGTAGTGTCGACACTAGAGGGCTTCCCAGAACACTCTCTGGGCTGCCTTGGGACAGTGTGTCGACACTAGTTCAAGTAGTGTCGACACTAGAGTCCTTCCAGAACAAAACTTATGAGTCATGTGAAACCCGAAACACATGCCATGCAGCGATTCACTTCCAACTCTTATAACTCTCTAACGATTGACATTTGGACAAAACGTTCAACATGAAAGATGAAGAGGACAACTAGTAGAAGATTTTGATGTTGAGGGTTTGATCAATTCGGTCTCGAATCCCGAGAAAACATGTGAACAAAAATAAGTGAAACCCGAAATCAAGTATCAAGCAGAGACTCTCTAACATGCTCCTAAATCCATCGTGTGCACAATAAGATGAACGAAAAGTCCCTAACGTGCAAGACCGGGAAAATCACAATACACGATGAATACTCCATGAAAATTGGGCAAATCAAGTGCAAATGAACATAGACTCGATGCTCTACATGATGGTATAGGTTTTCTTTAATCTTGGCCCGAGAACACCTACCTTTACGAAGATCTAAAACCCGTTGATGTTCTGGACGCAACAGGATGCAGGGGATGAAGCTCCGGATTCCCAGCCTTTCTCCTGCTCCTCAGAAGTTCTTGCTTGCCTCCAAACGACTCCAACTTCGTTGTTAAACCTTCCCCAAGAGTTTAGGGACGAGTTCTTATAGTTTTAGGATGTTGTTAAGAGTCCTAACGATACTAGGAAAGGGCTACGAGCTCTGTTTCCTAGTTTCCAGGAAATCTGGGATTCCCTTACCAAAAGAGGTAGCCAAGGTTTAGGAAACCACCAATTGGGATTGAGTTCGGTTTTGGCTTACCTTACATGACTACTCATCCATAATTTAACCCTAAATTACCCTCACTAATTACTGCATAATTACATACACGAATTTCTGGGCAATTTCCTGTCCTAGTTTATTCATATCCTTGGGCCAAATATGCTCTATTGGCCCAATCTTGTTAATAGGTCATTAACACATGGTATTGGAAGTCTCTCCATACGTTTATTTATTTTATCCCTCTATATTTCTGAAATTTTAAATTGCTAAATTTCCGGGGTGTTACATCCTCCCCCACTTAAGAAATTTGGTCCCCAAATTTACGCATAATGGTGTAGTTCGTACCTGAGAATAGTTCCGGGTGGTTTTTCTTCATTCTTTCCTCTGTTTCCCAGGTAGCATTAGTAACTCCGTCTCGACTCCATTGAACCTTCACCATAGGTATGGTACGATTCCTGAGTCGCTGAATCTTCCGATCCAACAGTTTGATCGGCTTCTCTTCATAAGTCAGGTCCTCCCGAATCTCCAAGTCCTCGTGGTCAATTACATGGTCGGCATTGAATAAGTACTTCCGCAGCATGGATATGTGGAACACATTATGCACGTTTGCCAGTTGCGGAGGTAGTGCAAGTCTATACGCCACCTGACCAATTCTTTCCAGAATTTCAAATGGCCCTATAAATCTGGGACTTAGTTTTCCTTTGATCCCAAATCTTTGTATTCCCCTTGAAGGTGAGACCTTCAAGAAAACATGTTCGCCAACCTGAAATTCCAGTTCTCTCCTTCTCTTGTCTGCATAACTCTTCTGTCTGGATTGTGCTATCTTCAGACGTTCCCTGACAATCTGAACCTTCCGGACAGTTGCCTCAATCAAGTCGGGTCCAACCCATTGGTTCCCCCAACCTCTTCCCAACAAAGGGGTGATCTGCAACTCCTGCCATATAAGGCTTCAAATGGAGCCATTTTGATACTAGCCTGATAGCTGTTGTTATAAGCAAACTCCATCAAGTACAACTGATCATCCCATCGACCTTTGAAATCCAGCACCAAAGCACGAAGCATATCCTCCACAATTTGATTGGTCCTTTCAGTTTGTCCATCAGTCTGAGGATGGAAGGCAGTACTAAAGTTTAGTTTAGTACCCATTGCTGCTTGTAAACCCTTCCAGAAGTGTGAAGTAAATCTAGGGTCCCGATCTGATATTATGCTAGATGGAACCCCATGCAGTCTAACTACTTCCTTAACATATAGAGCGGCCAACACATCCACTGACCATGTACTCTTGATCGGCAAGAAGTGAGCCGACTTAGTCAATCGATCAACTATTACCCAAATTGCATCCATACCACCTCTAGTCTTGGGCAATCCCATGATAAAGTCCATACCGATACTACCCACTTCCCTTCCACTCTGGGATTTCTAGTGGTAGCAGTCCACCAGCTGTACGAAAATGCTCGGCTTTGACTTTCATGCATGTTAAACAGTATGCCACATGATCGGCCACATCCCTCTTCATGTTTGGCCACCAGTACGACCTTTTTAAATCTTGGTACATCTTTGTTGATCCTGGATGAATCGTATATTTGGACTGGTGAGCTTCATTCAGTAACCTCTTCTTGAGTTCTTCATGATCAGGGACACATGTTCTACCTCTGAATAATAATCTTCCCTCTGCTGATAGAGTAAAGTCGGGTCTTTGTTCTAGCTTCTCCCTGATCTGAACTAAGAATGGATCTTCTCCCTGTTTCTCCTTGATTTCGGTCAGTAGACCGGATTGTATCTGGAGATTGGAAATCATTACTTGTTTCTCCTTCTTTTCCATGTCTAAATTCAGACTTGCAAATTGCTCCAGTAACTTCCATTCGCCCAACATCATACTAGCTAGCACAGTTCCTGGTTGTCTACTTAGAGCGTCTGCCACTACATTGGCTTTCCCAGGGTGATATTGGATGGAAAAGTCAAAGTCCTTAAGGTACTCTAACCACCTTCTTTGTCTCATGTTAAGCTCCTTCTGTGAGAACAAGTATTTCAAACTCTTGTGGTCAGAAAAGACTTTAAATTGCTCACCATAGATATAATGCCTCCAGATCTTCAAGGCGAATACTACGGCTGCTAACTCCAGGTCATGAACCGGATAGTTCACTTCGTGGATCTTCAACTGTCTGGAAGCATAAGCTATTACTTCCCTTGTTGCATTAAGACACATCCCAGTCCAGTACCAGAAGCATCTGAATAAATTTCAAATCCTCCCTCTTCAGTGGGTAAGGCGAGGACAGGAGCAGTAGTCAGACACTTCTTCAAGTTGTTGAAACTTCCCTCGCAATCATCAGTCCACACAAACGGATTTTCCTTCCGGGTCAGCTTGGTTAATGGCACTGCAATCTTTGAGAAATCCTTTATAAACCTTCGGTAATATCTGCTAGACCTAGGAAGCTCCTGATCTCAGTGACGCTTGTCGGTCTTTCCCATTTCAAACAGCCTCAACCTTTGATGGATCAACAGCGATACCATCCTTGGTTACCACATGTCCTAGAAAGGATACCTCCTCAAGCCAGAATTCACATTTACTTAACTTGGCATATAGTTTGTTCTCCCTCAAAATCTGCAATGAAATCCTCAAATGCTCCTCATGCTCTTCCTTTGTCTTGGAATAGATCAATATATCATCGATGAATACCACCACAAACTTATCAAGATATGGGCGATAAATGCTATTCATCAGCTGCATGAAAACTGCAGGGGCATTGTTAGTCCAAAAGGCATAACAATAAATTCATAATGCCCATACCTGCTTCGGAAGGCAGTCTTGTGAATGTCTTCTCCTTTGATCCTCAATTGATGATAACCGGATCGGAGATCTATTTTAGAGAAGTATCTAGCTCCAGATAATTGATCAAACAACTCATCAATTCTCGGCAGAGGGTATTTGTTCTTGATGGTTAACTGATTCAGTTGTCTGTAATCTATGCATAGCCTCATCGACCCATCTTTCTTCTTGACGAAGAGGACAGGTGCACCCCATGGCGATGTGCTTGGTCGGATGAAACCCTTCTCTAACAGTTCCATCAGTTGCTCTTTTAATTCTTTCAGTTCTGCGGGGACATTCTATATGGTGCCCTAGATACCGGTGCTGCACCAGGGACCAATTCGATGGTAAAATCGACCTCTCGCTCCGGAGGAATTCCCAAGTCTTCGGGAAAACATCAGCGTATTCGCTGACGACATGGATGTCCTCTACTTTGACTTCCTTCTTTGCAATGACTACAGCAGCAAGAAAGGCCATACAACCTTTCCTCATCATCCTTTTGGCTTGTAGTGCAGAGATAAGTGACAATCTCCTGCGGTTTCTATCCCCTGTGAACACTAGTTTTGGGTACTGGCTAAAAGTTACCCGACTTCTCCTGCAATTTATACTAGCCCCATGTTCAGACATCCAGTCTGCTCCCAGTATCACATCATACCCTGCCATGTCCATACATATTAATTTGCTGGTAGGTTTTGGGTTTCAATCAACACCTCACTGGATGGTATATGGTTTGTAAGATTGGTACCCGGACCAATCGGGGTTGACACAACTATTCCGGATTTCATTGGGACTGGTTTCACAGGTAGGGTATCAACAAATGTTTGAGAAATGAAGGAGTGCGTAGCTCCCGTATCAAAGAGAACATAAGCAGGTCGGGAAAGAATAGTAAGTGTACCTTCCACGATACCTCCTTCTTCAGCAGTTTCTGGTTCCTGGACAGCTTGCAGTCGGCCTTGCCTCTTCTGTCCATTTTGACGTTTGTCATGAGGGGCTTGTTCTTTCAACATTGGGCAGTCCGAGATCCTATGGTCACGACTCCCACAGCGTAGGCATCTCCCTTGCGCTCTCCAGCATTCTTCAGTCCGATGACCAGCTCTGTCACAATGTTTACACCTTTCTCCGTTGCCACCATTACTTGCTTACCTAGCTCCTTCGGCTTTTTATCCGCTGGTTCATTTACCCCGCCACTGGGCCTTTTCTTCCCAATAGTCGGCTGATACCTCCCAGCAGAAGACACTTGTTCTCGTTTCACGGATTTTCCCTTAATCCTTTCGGCAGTCTCCATGGCATCTTCAATAGTTGAGCCTTCTTAACCATTTCAGCATAAGTTTGAATGTCCATTGGCGCCAGTTGGGTGATGAACTGGGGCCTCAAGCCATTCAGAAAGCGTTTCGCCTTCATCCTTTCTGTCCCAATCAAGTGAACAGCGTATCGGGACAGCCGAGAGAATTGGGCCTCATACTCAGCCACATTGAGTCCTCTCTGCTTCAAAGCCGCAAATTCGGCTGCTTTCCGTTCTTGGACCCTCTCAGAAAAGTACTTGGCGTTGAAACGCTCAATGAACTGAGCCCATGTTAGTTGTTGTCCATTTAGGGTTGCTTCTACACGACTCCCACCATGCCCTGGCATCCTTTTCCAACTGGAAAGTCGCCAGGAGTACCTTGTTCTGGTCTGTGCATTGCATAACCCTGAATATCCTTTCAATCTCTTTAACCCAGTGTTCAGCAACATCTGGGTTAGTACTCCCTTCAAACCTAGGCGGATCCATGTTCCGAAAATTCCGGTGGAGCTCACCGGCTCCGCGGTTACCTCCACCTTGGGTGGCTTGTAAGATAGCCTGAGTCAAGTTCTGTATGGTTCGTTGCATGTCCCTAGCCTGGGCACGTTCCGCGGCCATTGAGGTAATAATCACCTTCAAGATAATAATGTGAGTTAGTCATCTAAATATATCACATGTGACTTTTATTCCCATGGCTCTACCCAAGCTCACATTAGGTACGACAGTTTTGACTCGTGTAATCTAGTTTCATTCCATGTTCCTAATCCCTTGGACCCTAAAGTTCAGGCTCTGATACCAACTGTCACGCCCCGAATATTTAGCAGCGGAATAAATACCGGGGGACGTGAACGATACAAACCGGCGTATCACAGTTGAATAGTGCAGAGTCACAATCGAATATAATAACATTCAAGACTATAATATGGTCACCAATAGTATACTTTATTCATTTCATTCAACTAGATACAACCTCACATAAGAATTAACCAAAGGGTCCATCATTCAAATAACTTCCAGAAAAGTTCACTATTACATAGACTACTCAAATTTCTATTCTAAACTGTCATCTATTTCTAGGACGGTGCTCGTCACTCTTGCCCAGTCCCATCTGACTCCACTGGTTCTTCATCACTACCTGAAAAAGGGCAGGATGATAGGGGTGAGCGAACTAGCTCAGTAGGATTTATATCTCAATACGTGCGGGCACTAGTATACATGATTAACATTTAAGTAGGCAGATATGCTTATGAATGCTGACAATGCATGCTTTTCTAACAAGTTGAATAGCAAAGTAGAACGGATATCATATCAGATCAATTGTCGAGTTCCATATACAATGGACAGATAATTCAAGATTAAAATCATGTCAGAAGAGATTGGCCATATTCAAGCAGAGTTCATGTGTTCACAAGAACAAACGTATCATATCATGTCAAGTCAAACAGGAGGCACATTTTCACAATCTTGCATGTCAGGTGTGCTATGCCAAGCACCAAGAGTCCATACTCCCTCGGTTAACAAGTACGTTGGGGCGCTCCTCCCCAGGACCGGACAGGGCCCTATTGCACAGGCATTGTATCAAGTTTTGGACCGGAGTCCCACGTTGTGCCGAACAAACATATTCATATTATGGCCACAGAGTTTCAATGACAAGCTCATAGTAAAAGAAAACATGATCATTCATAGAGTCAAGGAATGACAAACAGCTCAAAAGAACAAGGCAGGATAACGACGTATCTTATATTTCATAATTCATTAATGTCTTGACATGAGGGTGTTTCTAAAGACAGATCATATGTAGAACATGTACTTTCCTAACATGTATGCATATGACAAATAATCAATTGAACACCGGAAAACATGTAACCATGAAACTCATATGCAAATCATAACATTAACACCACTAACATGTCCATACTAATCATGTATTCACCCCACATTCATATCATATTCTTATCTTATCAATTGACAATAAGCAAGATCACAAGATAATCCAATGAACATAAGAACAATCAAAATTACATTAGAATCATATTCATATCATTACCATTTCCTTCAATGGTTTGATTTATTTTAAGTCCATGCATACTATATAACATCATGCACATGCTTGTAGACATCATGAAATGATTAGACCCAAATTATACAAAAATCTTGTAAGGGTAGTGTCGACACTAGATCAAGTGGTGTCGACACCATGCTCCAAACACAAGACAAAATCATGCAAAACTGGTCAGGTAGTGTCGACACTAGTTCAGGTAGTGTCGACACTAGAGACAGTTCCAGAACCCTTCTGGAAAACATGGGACAGTGTGTCGACACTAGTTGAGGTAGTGTCGACACTAGATACTTTCCAGAACTTTCAGGAAAAACTGGGACAGTGTGTCGACACTAGAGACAGGTAGTGTCGACACTAGATGGCTTTCCCAGAACACTCTCTGGGCTGTTTGGGACAGGGTGTTGACACTAGATGAGGTAGTGTCGACACTAGAGGGCTTCCTAGAACACTCTTTGGGCTGCCTTGGGACAGTGTGTCGACACTAGTTCAAGTAGTGTCGACACTAGAGTCCTTCCAGAACAAAACTTATGAGTCATGTGAAACCTGAAAACACATGCCATGCAGCGATTCACTTCCAACTCTTATAACTCTCTAACGATTGACATTTGGACAAAACGTTCAACATGAAAGATGAAGAGACAACTAGTAGAAGAATTTTGATGTTGAGGGTTGATCAATTCGGTCTCGAATCCCGAGAAAACATGTGAAGAACAAAAATCAAGTGAAACCCGAAATCACAGTATCAACAGAGACTCTCTTATCATGCTCCTAACTCTCTAACGAAAACCTTTGGACAAAACGTCCAACATAGAAGATGATCGTGACTTCAATAGAAGAACTTTCATGAAGAAAGTTTAGTCAAATTCGGTCTTGAATCGTGTGCACAATAAGACGAACGGAAAAAGCCCTAACTGTGCAAGACTTCGGGAAAATCACCAATACACGATGAATACTCCATGAAAATTGGGCAAATCAAGTGCAAATGAACATAGACTCGATGCTCTACATGATGGTATAGGTTTTCTTTAATCTTGGCCCGAGAACACCTACCTTTACGAAGATCTAAAACCGTTGATGTTCTGCGCAACAGAGGATGCAGGGGATGAAGCTCCGATTCCCAGCCTTTCTCCTGCTCCTCAGAAGTTCTTGCTTGCCTCCAAACGACTCCAACTTCGTTGTTAAACCTTCCCCAAGAGTTTAGGGACGAGTTCTTATAGTTTTAGGATGTTGTTAAGAGTCCTAACGATACTAGGAAAGGGCTACGAGCTCTGTTTCCTAGTTTCCAGAAAATCTGGGATTCCCTTACCAAAAGAGGTAGCCAAGGTTTAGGAACCACCAATTGGGATTGAGTTCGGTTTTGGCTTACCTTACATGACTACTCATCCATAATTTAACCCTAAATTACCCTCACTAATTACTGCATAATTACATACACGAATTTCTGGGCAATTTCCTGTCCTAGTTTATTCATATCCTTGGGCCAAATATGCTCTATTGGCCCAATCTTGTTAATAGGTCATTAACACATGGTATTGGAAGTCTCTCCAATACGTTTATTTTTTATCCCTCTATATTTCTGAAATTTTAAATTGCTAAATTCCGGGGTGTTACAAAGATGAGTCTAAAAGACTCAGCAATAAACATCCATACACTCATACATGCGTACTCGCAGTAAGTCCCTACACTACATTGCATTAATCAAAACCGCTATCGGGTTAAACATTGGTGAGAGACAACCTATACTGAACATTCTACAAAATTTAAAGCACCTGGTACAGGTTTAAGTTTTCCAACATAAGTTTCCTATCACATGCTTCCTACTCATTCATCACATGAGAACTACATTCCAAATTGAGCTACAACATGTTAACCTTTGACATGGATTCGTTCACATATAAGTAATAAATACTCCTATCCATGATTCTACACATTTCGCACATATGAAACTCAGAAACACCTTTAGGTTGCTGTTTTGACATGAATTTAACACCAGCATACATGAATCACAATATCACAATTTAACACATATGTTTTCACAGTTTCACATTTACTCCTTCGCATTATTCACTTTTACACATTTCACATATACACAATTCACACTACACAATTTACACATCTACACATTCACATTTTTCTCATTAGATGCCGTGACACATAGTCCAAACCACCATTAAAGGACACATCACATACACATAACACATAGACGCCACCTAGGCAACACAGTGACGACTCTTGGACTGCGCAGACCAGAGAAGAACTCTTCACCCTAACCAGTGGTACTTGTCCACCTCCAGGATTTCATCCTATGCCCATAGGATTTTAACACATTGAACCTTCCCGTGGGGAATTTTCCACGGTACGGTTCCACAGCCCTCTATGGAAGCAGTGTCACACACAGCACATTTTACACATTCCGATTTTTAACACACACATTTCATACGATTTACACATGACCTACATTTTCTCATTCATGCACATGACTCTGTTTTCCTGAATCAGGGCACTACTATTTGACAGAGTTTAACACTCAGTAATTTACACTAATCAGGTTGAAAACACATAATCAAACCCTAATCATGATAGCATGCATTAATAACTCATTTTCACATGGAAATTTCACGATATACTCTACTGTTATCCAAATCACATGAAAACTTAACCACACACTGCTTACAGGTTCTTGACTACACATGCAAATTTTCATATTTTCTGAACTACACAGAATTTACAGAAAATGAAATACTCATTCACATGCCATAATTTTGGTTATCATGGAAGCACAACATAAATATCAGATTTGACAGTTTACAGACCTGTATCTAACATGCACATCATCACATAAATTTTCCCCGAATTTATCTCACATCATACAGTTTACTGTGATTTTTACAAGGACCTACACATGCTTTCTATTTTCAGTACAGAAATTGTAATAAATCACCTAATCATGGAAAAATTTCCAAATTTACAGGCATGGACTGACATATATACACATGGTCTAGAAAATTTATGGCATTCAAATTTCTCTTACGAATCATGGGAACAGTAGATGAACATGTGCAACTATTTTCCAAACATGCAATTTAAATGAATCTAACAAATTATACCATTCACAGAAATGCACGGGAATTTCATCACACATCACATTATCTATTTTACATAACAAAAATTACACTATATCCTCATGCGCCAAAACCCGAAAATAAATAGATCAGGCAGAACAGTTCCTGTTCTGTACTGAAGAACTTAACGGCACTGTCTGGCCGTTCACAGAACTTAGCGGCAGCATCGTCTACCGCCACTGGAGATCTTAACGGCAAGGGATCTTGCCGTTAAGTCCTTGTCTGTGCAGAAATACAGACCGAGCTCCAAAAAAGGGGAATGTGGGGGATCCAGAACACGAATAAAATCTCATAAAAACCCTAAGACCTACTGGACACATACATAGATCACGGGGATGGGTTACTTGCCTTTTACAAAATCTCCAAAGGGATCAAATTTGCTGTTGAAGCTGTCCTTGGGCAGTGCCAAGAAGTCTCCACAACACCTCCACTCCGGCCTCTAGGTCGATGTAGCCACCAGTCTGATGTTGGGGAAGCCTTCCCCTACGCCCAGACCACCTCCCAGTCGATGTAGATCGCCAGAAGATGCTCCAATTTGCCGGATCCAAGCCTCCAAAGTTCAGGTTTTTCTCTCTTTTTCTTCATAGCTAGGGTTTCCCTCTTGCAAAGAGCCAAGAGAGCTCTCCCATACACAAGGAGGGGTGTTTTATAAGTCTTGGACTTAGGATCTCAGGCACAGATGATGGGAGAGGTGAGATAGCTGTGGGGACATCTCCCCAATGGGTGAGAAAGGTAAACCCAGAATTTCGGGGCCTGCGGCGCACAGAAAATGATAGAAGTAAACGTCCACATCGGTTGCCGTCTAAATTAGTCTTGACGTCCTTGTATATGGACGCTTACTCACATGGACGTCCATCCATGTTGACGCCAACTTGGCCTTCGGCCAGAACTTAAAATCATGCAGAAAACCATGCTTACACTATATATATTTACATGCCATATATGTAATATGATATACACACTACTACAACATGAATCAAGCAATATTTACAATTAAATACACATGCCTACGTAGATACCCAGATAACATCGTACATAAGTATCTACATACGCATACATGATATACATATATATACACATGACTTAACACACAATAAAATGACAAACAATTCGAGGGCCTACAGCTTCCTTCTTCTGCTGACCTTGCTTGTTGCTCTTCAAGGGGCACACCGCTCCGGTGGATGGGGGTGGATGTGGATGGAGTGGAGGTTGTATGGCCAATGGAGGCGTGATGGTATGATAGCGAGGGTTTGCTCGGGCTCAGTTGCCAATGATATCGACGCAGTGGGAGGTGTAATGGTTGGTGCAATGGTGGGTAGAGGCTTAATAATGGAGGGTTTGATGATAACGGATGGCAATGTAGGAGGGGTAGGTAAATGGCGTACGAACATGACCTCGGAAGGCTCATCGTCGTAACACCAAGTGGTTTCGCAGATGGGTTGGGCATTGGAAACCTCAGCCCGAGCAACAGGCTGTGGAGGAGGTGGAGGCTGTTGTGGTTGTTGTGGTGGGGGCATGGGAGCTGGCATGGGTGCCGGAGCAGGTGCAACGTAGGGCACAAGAGCTTCTTCTTGCATAATAGGGGCATCGTATGGCCCAGTTGGAGGATGTTGAGTTCGAGGAGGACGAATCAATGGATGCCTGGGTGGAGGCATGTTGTGGTAAATGGGAGTTTGTAGGGGTGTATATGATGTGGATATTTTATGGTGGTGAGGTGGATGGTGGATGGCGTCCACTAATCCGTTCTTTCTCGAATTAATTTGATGAAAAAGTTCTGCGATCGGGGAGTCCATTAAATGGGCCTGGATGTAGCGCCCCCGCTCGTAGAGCTCTTCCATCGTCTCAATTTGGTTCATGGCAAAGATGTGCCTGAACCTCGGAGTAGAGTTAGAAATGATTATTTTGACTTGCTCTGACTCCGAGAGCTCATGCTGCAAGCGAGTGGCCATTGACCTCCAACGGTCAGCGAATTGTACAAATTCCTCGTTGGCCCTCATCTTCTCGGATGCTAGATCCATGATAGAGAGATAAGGACTAACACGCTCTTTGTATCTTTGAAGGAATTTCTTGTGCAGTGGGCGGAAATCTCCTGCCTCACTTGGTTCTAAGGAGTAGAACCATTCGAGTGCAGAGCCATCAAGATATTTTTCTAAAATAATGCCAAGGTTGGGGTCACGTTGCCAACGTGAAGACTCATAGAGGATTCCTTGACATGAAGATAGGAATTGTCCGTGCCATTGTACAGTCGGTACGACGGAATCTCTGAAGGAATATAAATTTGAGGGAAAGCCGGCATGGCGGCAACGAGGTCACCCATGGGATCTGAAAGCTTGTTTATTTGGTTCTCCAAATTGTTCAATTTGTGGAGAAGATCATTTTGGAGTGGAGTGGGTTGCCGCTGGGCATATAAGGGAGTATATGGGGGTGGCCATGAATTAATGGGCCCTCCCAAGGGGTGGTCTGTACAGACCAGAGCGCGGGAGTGCAAAAGGCCAGGGGGCCGAGATGGTGAAGAATGTACAGAGGTACGTGGCGAAGTCGCCGGAATGTACAAAGGCGGGTGCCTGGGGGAAGGAGAAGGAGGAGGAGTCACACCCTCAACTAAAGACTGAATCAAGTTGAGTTGTTGTGGGGTGAGCTGATCAAGTGCATGCAGGACAGTTTGCACTTTGGGATCTTGGTGGGGGGAAGGCTCTCGCCGGGTTTTGATTGGAGGTAAATGTGAGGGGACATCAAATTGGTTAGTGCGCGGTGTGCGCACATGACCATAAGAAGTGGACGGTTGTCCCTCACGGTGGTGAGATGGACGAACATGAGACTGAAAAGATTGGCTATCTGAATTATCCTCATAGTCCACATAATTAAATCCAGCATGATGATATTGGTCCATTTTAACAAGGCAAGCAATCAACATGTTGAACAAGGATTAGATCAAGCAATATGGTCCAAACAAGTTGTGATGCTTAACGCTTGTTTTAGGAGTTCCACGATTAATTAATGGATTGAAAATCTTGTGTCACTCCAGGTGAGATCCTAGTTGGGTAGTGATGATATCACATTTATCATAAATAAATCATGCCATTTTATTGATTGATATGCGATTAATCCTAAGATTTCTATTGTCACGGACGATAATTGATTAAATTCAATTACATGTTTTATTTGCAGTTAATGGGCCATTGAATGAAGTTCGTATTGGGTCAATGGACCAAGCAGTCCACAGGGGCAAATCTGGCATTTTTATATTGTTGTAAAAACCCTAGCCGCCTGCTTTTTCCTCTCTCTCTCTTCCTTCCATTTTCCTCAAGATTCTCTCCATATTTTAAAATCTCTCTCCTCTCATCTATTTAAAAAACCCCCCTCTCTCATTCTCACGCAATTATTCTCTTTCTCACTTTCTCTCTCTCCCTCTCTCCTCCGATCCCTTTCTTCCTCTCTTCTTCCCCTCTTCTTCCTCTCTTCCTCTTCCTCTCTCCCGGTTCTCGCACAGAAGCAGCAAGCAGCACAGCCGCACGCGCCCGGCCCGCCAGCGCCCGGCCCCGCCTGCCGCGCCCGCCCGCGCGCGGACCCCTGCCGCGCCTGCCCCTGCCGCGCGCCCTGCACCCCTGCCCCTGCCAGGCGCCCTGCTGCCCGCCGCACGCGCCCCAGCTGCCCTCCGCGCCGCTGCCCTGCCTCCACGCGCCCAGCGCCCCGCCAGGCCGCGCCCAGCCGCCCCAGCGCCCTCCTCTCTACGTGCATGCATGCACGTAGAGGAGGCCGCGCCGCCTCTCTCCTCACTCTCTCTTCTCTCTCTTCTCTCTCCTCTCTTTCTCTTCTCTCTCTCCTCTCGTCTCTCTCTCGCTTCTCTCTCATCTCTCTCAGCGCTCTCTCTCCTCTCTCCTCTCTCTCTCGCGTTTCTCTCATCTCTCTCCTCTCTCTTTTCTCTCTTCTCTCTTCTCTCTCTTCTCTTTTCTCTCTCACGCGCTCTCTCTCCTCCTTCTATTTTGTTTTCTCTCTCTTCTCTCTCTCTCTCTCGTTCTTTCACCTTCTCTCTATTTCTAATATTTCTTTATTGTAATTGTTAACTTAGACAGCACGTTCTTGATCTTTTTTATCTATTTAATGAGTTGTAGTTTTAAATCTTATCCCATGATCTTTAATCCACTCTTTATCTCTCTCTTTATCTAATCTACGTAGCTTAGATTTATTTAACATGACTTAGTTTAAATATTACCACATTATTTTTTAACTAAAAACCCAACGTTTTCAACTCTAAAATCTAGTTCCCGGTGGATTCGACTCGGCTCTCACCACTTAACTATTGTTAAAAGTTAGTGTAAGCCGATAATTTTGAGATTGTTAGTCACGTGTTTAACGACGCATTTGTGGGCTATCAGGTAGAGTATGGAACTTCGGGTACAACTAGAATCACTTCTCACCACGCAATAGGATAACTAACCCGGGTCAACGGAGGGGTACAACCAGCTCGGTCCGCCGTGAGGGAATCCACGGGGTACGGAGACTTATGGCGTTCCGAGAGAAGGTTCGCTAGTCCAAAGGGACGGAATGCCCAATGGAGAGCTTGCCTTCACAGAAAGGGTGTGTGGAGCCTAGGATATGAGGGAAGGAGGTCCCCCGACCGATGCAATATTCCATGTATGCAGCAGTTTATAGGAAAATGGCAAAGGGGGGCGCGTTTCTGTCAGCAGTTTGAATCGCATCCAGTCACCTGGATGCGGATCTGAAAGCCCCAAAAGGCTGCCAGAGCCGTGCCTGGTCCCTGTGGACGGGCTGTCAGACAAAAACGCGTCGGCCTTCGCCGCCGCGATAAGAAAACATTGATGCGTCGACCTTGGCTGGCGCGACACGAAACTGAAACGCGTCCGGTTCAAGGGACGCGTTATCAACACGTCCTCTATGTTGGATGCGATTCCAAATAGGCACCCGAGAATAAAAAGAAAGCAGTAAACATGTAGTAAATAGGGAAGATGTGCAGGAATAAAATTAAGGCATAAAGAAAAGCGTCGGACTTAGCCGCCGCGACAAAGAAGTTGAACGCGCCGGCTTCCCGCCGCCGCGACAACAAAACAAAATGTGTCCGGTTTAGTGGGCGCGTTTATAAACGCGTCCTCTGTATTGGACGCGATTCCAAAAGGCCACCTGAGGACAGAAAAAAGTGCAGGAAAGCGGGAGATGTGTAAAAAAGAAGAAAATTAAACACACATGCAGCAGAGTATTAAGCAGGAAAAGAAAGAAGAGTGCCACGTAGGGCACGAAGGAGGGGGTAATCAATGAGGAAATGCAAAAAGAGGGCCCACCGTGATCGCCAATTTGTAGATAGCATTTTCACTTTTCCGAGGCCTTCGGAACTCCGAAGAAGGGAGAAAGAGGCCCACAAAGAGGGAAAAGATAAAAACAGGGGGGGTGGGGGGGGGGGGGGAGAAAAAGATCATGATCGCTAGGTACGCGAGGGTACCGAATGGAGGATGCACACGTGGAAGGGGTGCGGATGGAATGGGTGATCGCGGATAGTACCTGTTGGAGCGTGGGAGGTTGTACGGGGATAGGGTCCTTTCTTCTTCTACGAGCACGGCCGGCCGTGGTAGAAAGCATTTTCCGTTTGATTTTATTACCTGACAAAGAAAAAAGATAAAGAAAAGAAAAGGGGATTAGCCGCGTGTAGTATACAAATCCTCAAATAAAGAATGAAATGACATGAATGAAAAAGGGGAAGAACACACCTTGGGTGGTGGCTTTTAAACCCCTAAAAGATAGGTGTGTGTGTGTATGCATGCATGTGTGTGTAAAAAAAGGTATAAAGGAGCCACGTGGGGCCCGGAGGAGGTGGATAAACAAAGAGAAAGAGAAAGGGGAGGGGGGTGCTTCCCCAAAATGTTGAATGGCACGACGGCGCTGCCGTAATGAACGGAGGAAGGAGGGGAGGAAGACGCTTCCGCTTCACTCCGAAGTGCGTGGAGGACGACGCCGGTTCCGAACTCCAAGGAGGAAGGCGTGGATCGGTGTGGAACGGTAGAAGCTTCTCCTTGGGCCGGAAGTTGAGGCGGGAATCCGGCAGGGCTTCGTTGCTTTCTTCGAACCCCCCCTTACAAATGACCCTCGGGGGTGCATTTATAGGCAACAGATCCTTGAATCGCGTCGGCTATAGCGAACACGACTATAAGGTTGAATCGCGTCCGCCAAGGCCGCCGGGATTAAGAAGCCCTTGATTTGACAATGGCGCGATGATTATAGCCTGCGGCCACCTTCAGAATCGCGTCGGGACGGCACGCCGTGATTCAGAAACGCGTCCGCCTACCCAGACACGACTTCATTTTGACATGTGGGCTCATAAATGTGCCGACTTCCGGGTCTAGGGTACAGGCCTAATCGCGTCGTGCCAGGCGGACGTGATTCAGAGATTCCTCGAGATTTGAGGTACGGGCACTCGAGCGCGAAGACTTTTGGGGTCTAGGGCCTAATCGCGTCGGCATGGTCCGACGCGTCTTTTGATTTGAAAACACGTCAACATGACAGGATGTGATAAAGTATTTCCATATTTTTTATGAAAATCTACCAAAACTGACATTAGAATCGAGTCGCCTATAGCTGACGCGTTCATGAAGTGGCAATGGGCAGTCTCCGTAAATAAAATAAGCAAATTCCTTGTCGCGTCGTAGAAGGCCGCCGCGATAAGGACTCTTTGGCCTGGTTGCGCCCAGCACGATAATGGGAATCAATGGAATCGCATCCACCATACCGGACGTGTTTCGAAATGCATCCCCCAGACCCGTCGCGATAAGGGCTAGTCGGCCTGGTCGCGCCCAACATGCCCGGCGTGACTTGATGTAGTCGCGTCGACCATGCCGGACGCATTTCGGTTTGCGACTTCCATACCCGTCGCGACAAGGATTTCCGCCCACGACCTCGATGAGCCTGGAAATGGAGGGGAAGCACCGGGGAAGAATTGGGGTGATCCGGAATGATGGGGAAAATACTCTTGCAAGGCAAAATGAGGGTCATTTGTGGCATTATGGCGCAATATGAAATTTGCTCGCGGTGGAGTCAAAATCCCATGTCTACACTAACCTTCAATTTATCTAGGAAATCAAGTGTGGGGCATACCTAAATAGTCGGAAGAATGTGCTCATATTCTGCTACTGTCTTCGTTTTATGCTTCAAGTTTGCAAACTCTGTGCCTTCTTTTCTAGACTCTTTTGAAAAATACTGATTATTGAAGATCTCTTTGAATTCAGCCCAAGTAACATTCTTTGTTGTCAATCCGGCCTCAATGGCCTCCTACCAAGCCTTAGCATCTCGCTAGAGTTAGAAGGTTGCTAACCTGACTTCATTCTCCCTATGGACACTGGGTTACTTTGACCAACACAATGGTCCTACACCTATCACATCTCCTTCTTGAGGCTCACAATGGAGATAACCTTACACACATCAATCATTATTCCTGCATCATTGAAAGTGGCATCGGTGGTGAACGAGTGCAGGATCCTCAGTCCTTCAGTTAGGGCCATGACCTGGCTAGACAAGCTGGGGGCTTGCAACATCTTCTTGGCCATGGGTGGCGGTGACACTATTGTACGTACTGGCTGTAATTGCCCAAGCTGATTCGGGTGGAGCTCTGATCTGTCACCCTAGGAGCTGGTGGCATTAGTGCTTGGAATGCTACTGCCATTTTCCTCTTTGTAGAAGGTGTTTTGCCTGGTGTGGTGATGTTGGAGGCCTTCTACTTATCTTAGCGGCGTCTTCCTTGAGAGCAGTGGCCAATGACCTTTTGTTGGGCCTCTTCTCTCCCTCCCAGGAAGAGAGACCTGTTACCCTAGGCATCTCACCTACTAGGTGCTTCCCTTTCTCTCGAGCCATTCTGACAGATTCTTGGAGAAGCGGTGACTTGGTCGACAAAGTTTCACCACTTTCCGACTCTTCCAAGTTGCTTAAAGACGAAGTCTTGCGAAGCTGTCATGCCCTGACACGGAATTTCAGAACGTAGAGCTATATTTAGATCATAAGTAGAACAATATATATATATATATATATATATATATATCTAGGATATGACAACCACATTAAGTAAATCTCATAATAATTTCAAATAACATCTTCTTGCCACATCCAAGAAATGTCAGAGCCAACCTTAGGACCCAATATACGAACCACATGATAGTCTCAATGAAAAGGAAACTAATACAGATGCTACTTCGAACAGTTAAACTCTAGACTATGGTTCATGACAATAGGGATGCTCTTCACTCTTGCCCTTCCCCTTCAGTTTCCACAGGTTCATCGTCACTACCTGAAAAGGTTAGGAAAAACTAGTGAGCGCGCTAACGCCCAGTAGGATTATATCTCATGGTGCGGGCAATGATGTAAATAATTAACACTTTGTAAGAAGCATGATTATCACAAGGTGAAAGATAGAAGTATGCATGATATTACCAACAAGAATAATTGACGGATTGGAGTAGGACACTCCACATAATTTTATAACGAATCAGATACTCTTAGAAGCATTGAAGAATGAATTCAAGAACAAGTACTTATCAAATGAACAAGAACTGGCCATATTCACACAAATAACACAGATTCACATGATCAAACGTATCATATCAAACAAAGGCACATTCACACAATCTTGCACACATACCGGTGTCATGCCACACACCACAAGTCCATACTCCCGCGGTTAATAAGTACGTTGGGGCGCTCCTCCACAAGACCAGACATGGCCCTTATTTGCACAGACATTGGTTATTAGACTGAAGTCCCACGTTGTGCCGATCAAACTCATATACATATTATGGCCACAGATTTCCAAGAACAAGCTCATAGTAACAAAGACAAGATCTTTTATGGAGTTCAAAAATATGAAAATAGATCAAGAGATCAATCTGGATAACATATAGATTGGCCTTTAAGTTCCATAGACTTTAGATATTTTAACCAAGACAAACACGAAAAAGGTCATCCAATTGGTAATTAGAAAACCTATTCGATATGGGTAGTTCCTAACGAAACAGTCAGAAGATAATGAAAACCATGGAAAAAGACTTAACCCTATAGACCCACATAGACCTAACATGTTATTGTACATATTATGGCAAGACGTTATTTCTTCTTTTTATTTTCTCTGTAGTAGTGGGTGGAATATAAGGACAAGAAAAACATAATCACAAGAAAGTATGATCAATAACTTCCATAAGGAACGTTAGAATCATATTCACATAGCTAATGTTTTTAGTATGGGGTTGATGGTTTTTTTTTTTAAAGTACGGACATAGACTTACTAGCTTAATCCATAACTCCATATCTAGGGTTCTAGGGACGAAGCTATAAACGAAATACAACAATTGCTGGAAATGGAAGGTATGCAGATGGATGGCTTGGACTTGATCCAACCACATGAAGTACTGGAAAACAAGAAGTTCAGATGATGCACAAGGTTTAAAAACAACTTGAGACTCTTGTAGAGGGAAAAGCTGTCATATAAGAACAGGCACAGAAGGGTTTTTCAGATGATAATCTCTAAATTACGTTTGTGCCCGAGAACACCTACCTTTGATCGTTTCTATCACAAGACTCTTACAAGTCGAAGCAGATGCTACGGGATGAAGGATCCTCAATCCTTGCTACTCGTTCTTGCTCCTTGCTCCTAGAAATTCCTCCGACGTTCGGAAGCAAAGAGAAGTCTAGGGTTGGCTTTGGGGATCTTATGATGATTTTATAGCACTGTGATGTGCAACTTCTGAGTTTGTAGTTTCCTAAACTCCTGGTAAGAGTCCTATTATGTTCCAGAACTTCCATCAGAATAGTTTCCGTAACAAGTCTGTTCCTACTGGGTTAGTTCTTGGGAGTAGATTTAGAATCCCCTATTGGATTCTGTCACGATTAGGATCCATACTTCTATGTTTATCTTAACTAACCCCCTTTATTATCGGGTATATAATTAACATGTGTGTTTCATAGTCTAGAAGATAACCGGTAACTTCGTCATATACGAAGTCATACACAATTTAGTCATGGTCAGTCGAAGCTTAACATCATCATATCCGAAGTTCAACTTCGCCATATACGAAGTCCACTTCATCATGCACGATTTGGTCTTGCTCAGTTGAAGCTAACTTCTTCATATATGAAGTCTAACTTCGTCATATACGAAGTTATATACGATTTGGTCGTGTTCAGTTGAAGTCAACTTCATCATATACGAACTCTAACTTCTTCACATACAAAGTTATATACGATTTGGTCATGTTCAGTCGAAGTTAACTTCGTCATATACGAAGTCCACTTCATTTGGTCGTGATCAGTCGAAGCTTCACTTCGTCATATCCGAAGTTAACTTCATCATATCTGAAGTCTAACTTCATTATATATGAAGTCCACTTCGTTTTGGTCATGATCATTCGAAGCTTAACTTCATCATATACGAAGTTAACTTCGTCAAATCCAAAGTCTAACTTCATCATATACAAAGTCTGCTTCGTTTTGGTCATGATCAGTCGAAGCTTAACTTCGTCATATTCGAAGCCCAATTTTGTCATATACGAAGTCCACTTTGACTGACAACGTTATATTTTAACAGTCGGAGTTGACATTCGAAGTTGACATATCAATTGCCTTGAACATCGATTGTGGACCAACATCGATTGTCAACTAACATCGATTGCTAACCAGCCCATAACGATTATTGACTATTTTATCCAGTGTCTTATCGTTTAATGTGCATTTAATCAAACCTCTTCACAAATTTATTATTATTTTTATTATTCTTATTTATTTAGGATTAAAAAAATCCAAGTTGTTACAGAAGTATCGAGGCAAACCTACGTGGAAAGCAGTTGACGTTAGAAATAATCTTGGGAGCCAAATGGAGGACAGCTACAACACCTCTATTTACCTCGAGATTCCCTTAAAGCGTCCCCATTTAACAAGAGGTGCTTCTTCCCAACCAATTCATCACATGATAGGGTTGACTCATCAGAAGGATGATCATTTCCTCCAACCCATCTTCAATTGGGGCTGAGTCAAGGACATGAGGGGAAGAGAAGTATGGAGCAACCGAAAGCCCCACCCAAGGGCCTCAATGCTCCGAGATACCCAAAAATACTAGGACTTCCACCCTTTATGAGAGGAAGCCTGGGAAGAGAGTTTGAGGAATCTTCTACCTCAGTGAGCTGAAGATAGAAGAAGTCCTTACTAGCTGGGTGATGCTTCTTCAATTCGAAGAAGACACATGAGAAAGATCTTAATCTTGGAGCAGATGAAGGAAGGTGAAGATGAAGATACAAGAATTGGACACCAACTGAATGGTAGACAATGCATAGATGTTAATAAGGTTCACTAAGAAGGGGTGAACCAGGACATGAAAACCCAATTTCAAGGCCAACCAATATAACCAAAACTACTTAGTCTAGAATGTCATGCTAAGTTCATTGAGCGATGGAACAAAGAAGTCATATGGTATCGGAAGGTGAGATCTTCTACCTCCCATTTCGCCATGCAACAAACATTGTGGCACGATGGAACAATGGAGGCCTCGATCTTCTCCCCCGAATCAACCCTGACAAACTAGCCCCATGGTCAGCCATAAGGAATGTCGGATTACAAATGAGACTCAAAAGAGGTAGAAGAACCCTATAACTGAGAAGCTCATAGGACAAAAAAGCATGAAGATGAAGTACCAGTCAGGATAAGGACCTAGAAGTAGAAGAATGGGAGAATATGAGGATGAGAGGAAAGTAGGAGCCTTATAGGCGGACTCACTAGATTAGAAGCCCTAGTGCAAAAGCAAAGGAACAAGCCAAAGGATGCCAGTCATCAAAGGAGAAACAGAGCAAGAGTTGGAATGAGAGCTAAAATAGGAGCAAAGCAAGAAGAAGGAAGTGAGCAAGTTGACCCAAAAAGTATTCATAGGTGAAAATTTTAAGGGACTTCTGAAAATTCCCTCCTCTTCAAAAGTCAAAAAAACCACACAAGAACCAAAGAGAAGTAGAGATCACAACCTAAGATGCATAATTATAGCATTTAAGGCTTTCAAAAGTGTGGGGATATGGTGTTGATGTGGCAAGATGCAGTGAACCTACGAAAGGAAGTGTAATGATGAACAACATCCTTCATACTTGAGCAGATCAATGATAGAAGCCTGCAAAGTGACATGCCACCATGGTATAGACCATTTTAAGTGGTTCAAAAATTGAGAGACCTACTCATCCTTCCATCTCTCCTAGCATACACACTCTCCAAGTTGTTAGCTCAGGAGTATGAGGGAAGTGGAGAGGGTAAATCTTGGCCCACTAATCTAGTCTGTTGAGCCCAGTTACTAATCTCGGCCCAACAAAAGAAAGTCTAGTTATTAATAGGAGCCTGCTTTCCAGGGCCAATAATAGGGTCCATAAAGCGTTATGAGCATCTGATATGCCACCTAAAGAGAGCTCCTTATCCTGGCATCAACACTAGGAGGACAGATCTAGACAATAGCGTAGCTCTCTAGAACTACCTCAGCATGTGCTAAGGTAGGAAGTTAGCTCGGCCCACCCTCCACACTTTATCCTGGAAGACCCTAGCCCAGTATACCTTGTCTCGATAACGTATAGCTTAGAGGGTACTTAACCCCGTAGGTCCCTAACTAGTAGAGGCTTAGCTAGGTGAAAATGAAGTAACAGACACTCGTTTGATCTGTTGGTCACTGGATCCTGCATGAATGACGGTTACCCAAGAGTAGAAAAGCCTTGAAAAGGATAACGATGAGTTGTCCATGATTTTCACCATCCATGATCCTCCTATTGGGAATAAAAGCCTATGATGACCACTATCCTATGATTACATTCACGATCATGTCCATAACTTGAGCCATGTCGCATGAGACTATTGGGGAGGCTTAACCATCACTATAAATCTCTGAGGAAATCTTTAGCTGGAGATATGTAAGATTCCACACGCTTCCTATTATGGGGAAGCTCTTGTCTAGTTCTAACTTAAGCATCGGACGGTTTTCTCTGGGATCCTAATCTCAAGCCCCCTTGATCCTTATTTCTTTCTTGTGGATTGTGGAAATGGATTTTCTTATCCATCTATTTTATTTTATTTTATGTGTGTGAAAATGTGTACCATGAGCATATCTCAAATCCAAGTCTCATTGATATGATGGCTATGGGCCATTGATGGGAGATGAACTTACAATCATGAATCGCAAGTGTGCCAATCACATAGGTGACCATGTGTTCTATCACGACTTTGATTTTTAGCAGCAGAATGAATTGGGAGACGCGATGAACATGTTGTATTGTGGTGTTTTGATGATGTTCATATTGCATGAAATGAATCAATCATGTCCACTCTTTTGATTCTTAATCATTAACACCTTGATTGAAAATTCGATCAAAAATTCCTATCCTTGACCTCTTCATGTATCATTTAAATCTATTCAAGGTTCCATTGATATTCTTATATAAAAAATAAAATTTTAAATATCTGTAATATTTTTACTCTTGGATTAAACATGAAGATGACAAATAAGATCTAGAGTCATGTGTATCTTTATCCTCCAGCTTTTTTTGAAATTTTTATTGCAAAACACTTTAAGTAGACACTTGAGTGTATTGAGTTTTATATCATATGTGATATTGAAGTTTTGTTTTTAACACATGCTAAGAATATCTTAACAACTCAAGACCATGATCTATCAAAGGAAAAAGCTATTTGTCTCCTAATGAAAAGTATCGAAAGGACTGAAAGAAATTTTAGGAAAAAGAAAGATTTTAAGAAAAATGCAGAGCAATGATTAGTACACTAAGTAACCATGTTATTCCACCTGAGACATGGTTGTGCTTAAGTGAAAAGGTGCTGCTAAGTTATCTCTGTTCAAAAAAAAGCAAACAAATGGTTAACATGTCGAGTAGTCAGTCACTCTTGCACTAGGTAAGTGTGTATGCTTGTACAGAAAATTATGGATTAAATCTTCTTTGCTAAATTTCTTGGAATATCTCAAATGAAAGAAATAAACAGAAAAAGAAAAAGGTATACAAAGTGTAGCTAACCTAAAATAGAATTCATGTTATTTAAGAATGTTAAAGTATTATTCTACATTATGTTAAGATCAAAACTTTAATTTTCTAGTGATGTATACTCTTGACAACTCAATTTAGGTCACAAAAATTGTCACATTTGTAAATGAAAATTTTGGAATGATTTTTTATGATAAAGAACTAACATAAGAACTCAATAAAAAAAACCATCTTCATTCTTAACCCTTGCTGCACATTATGAAAGGTACAATTCATATACTAAAATCATTATGTCCTTTGATATCAACACACTTCTTGAAGATCAAATTGTTTGTGCTTCTTGTAATACAATCTCATTTTCAAGGGAAGCAATACCATTCTTGCTCTCAGAATTTCAATCCCCAATCAATTGATTTTATCATGTTATTCTCACCTTCCTGCTCAATCAATCAATCTCACATCACCTTGTGTTGTTATAAAAAAGAGAGGAAAATATACATTTCACTGATTAAGGGAGAGTTTGTTCTAAACGGAGAGAGATTAAAAAGGGGAGAGATTCACATTGTATTGCATGTTCCTTTTATTCTTTTTGATGTAGTCAAAAAGGGGGAGATAATGTTATTTTGTGAAAGAATGTTAGAATGTTGTCATGTTTTGTCATCATCAAAAGGGAGAGATTGTTAAGTTGTGTGTTTGATGATGACATATTATACATAATCTGATGATGTCATATTGTACATATGTGGGAGATTGTTATGTTGTGTATTTGGATGATGACATATTGTACACAACTTGACAATGACATATTGTACATATTATTTGTATATAAAATGATCATGACAACATTAATAATGTTTTGATGATGTCTAAGATGATATTAAGATGATGTCTGTAACACCCTAAAATTTTATAATTGAAAATTGAGAAAAATGTGATGATTTTTTATTATTAATATAATGACTTCATGAGATGTAATATATTTAATTTAGGATTATTTTTATATTGTTGATATAATTTCAGTGTTGTTCTTAGAGGTGCGCACTCCGACAGGGTGACATCAGAATTCTATAACGAAATTGAAATCCAAAAACATCATAATTTTCAAAAAAATGTGTTAGTTTTAGAAATGTAAATATCTAGAATTATTGACGCACGGATATCAAGATTAAGTCGACACAATGATTTTTCAGGTAATTTTTGTTGGGTGAAAAATTAATTCTAAAAATTAAACTAAAATTACTATAATTTGTAAAACCTTCCAATTAGCTTATGTTTGAAATTTCAACTTGATTGGATATCATTTGAGCATAAAAATATAGGGATAATTGGACCAGCTGAATTATTCCCCATTTACGTACCAATTTTTTAAAAACACTTTGCTTATGTAGCTTGGCTACGTAGGCTTACTACGTCTTGGGTTAATGGAGTTACATGTTTTATTATACGTGTAAGCTATGGAAACTGCATGGTAAATGTGTTGCTGTAAAAACAAGTGAGGTTTTTACGGCTACACATGTATGGCTTTGTGCCATACATGCATGAAACCGGACGGTTATAAAAACTCTCCCTTAACATCCATATGGACTTTTACTCACTTGTTCAACCCCTGCTGCTGCTCTGTCGTAGTTGTTGTTGCTGCTTCTGCTGTAGCTGTAACTCCTGTTGCTGCTACTCCTACTATTGCACCTGTCGTAGTTGCTACTTCTACAACGCTTTCTGCTTCCTTCTTCCTGCTGCTGCTGCTGGTTCCTTCGTTGAGGAGAAGTAAAAGATCTCCAAAGTTTCTCGTGACATGTAGGATTCTCCTCCTCTTGTTACCTCTTCTATTAGAATCTCAGAGTTTGAACATCTACTTTGGTTCCCTTTGTCACGAGGTTCAGTAAAGCTTTCATGGGTTTTTCTCTTCCACTGTGTTCATACCTCTAGTTGATACTCATGTCTTTAGATGTAGATACATGTACATAGTGTGAACTTAGTTTCAATCTTGAGAAAGATTTGTATGTAGAAGTAGACATGTCTCTACAAAGCCTTTCTCCTATAAGTTTCTAGTTTCATGCCACCATGTTGTAAAGATTGTACTCCTATTGTTCTATTTTTTCTTCATGTAAGTGGTGTTTAGAAATGTAAATGAGACTCATGAGGTGTTGTTAATCATGCATAGAATGATAGGAACACTTAGAAGAGTCTCCTGAGGTAATGTTAAACCATTTCTGTAAGATCAACCTGCGATTGTCGACAGTTAAAACCCATCTGTCGACAGGTATCATGCTTCCAGAACCCAGAAATTCAGAAACACCAGTAGATGTCGACAGATAGACTTCATCTGTTGACATATGGCCTCCATCTGTCGACAACCACCTATGGCCTGTCGACAGACAGGGACTAGATTCCAAGATCTAGTTCTGGATGGTCAGTGGCTGTCGACAACCACTCTTTGGCTATCGATATACACCTGTCTGTGGTGATTAACCAGATCTACTTCTTGTCCAACCCATGTGACACACTTTGGTATTAAACAAACAAGTTGTTCCCCTCATTTTCTTGGATTCCAACTACTTAACACTAAGAGGAATCATTCAATTTCATCTACATCCAATTATGGAATGTTCTTGGACACTCCTATGTATGATTGATTCCTACATGGCTACAACCTTCTGAGGTCATTGGCATTGATTCCCAACCCTTTGCTACATGTGAGATCTTGAGTACTTGAGTACCACACTTGAATATTTAACAAAAATGATTTGTAATGACCACTTTGGGTCTTTGGACTTAATTGAGATATATGCCTGTGCAAGTGGGGCTGATCTAGTCCCGGGAGGAACACCCAAATTCATTTACAAGCCGTACGGAACGATAATGGATCTCTTGGATGTTTGGCATTGCATCATACTTGCTTGATTGGTCATCATTTTATTTTATCATGAGTTGAACATGTACATGAACTAGAATGTGATTATTATCCTGAATTCTTTCTATGAAATTTAAACTCAGTACTCTGCTCTACAATTGTTATTTAATTGACAGGGTATACAATCATCTGTGATATTCAGCATTGCTACCAATTAAGTTTCTTGCCCAACTCTTGGTTATCTTAATTAGGGTGTTCACTATATGGTCCAAACCAAAAAACTGAACCGAACCGACCAGTTCGATTCGGTTCACGGAGCTCACTGTTCAGTTCGGTTTGAGACTGGGAAATCGAAATGAACTGAATATATATATATATATATATATATATATATATATATATATATATATATAAAAATTAAATAATACAATAAACACAAAGGTACCTATAGCGCAGTGGTTGGCCGCCTCTTGCGTGCGCGCGCCCTCTGTGGCGCGGAGGTCGCGAGATCAAATATCGCGACCGGCGCCTGTAGAACCCCTGTTTTGCCAATTTCGATTTGAACTGAACCGAACCGGTTCGGTTTGGTTAGGCTCACCGTAGGGATTCGGTTCGGTTCGATTCGGTTCCCCCAAAAATAGGGGTGAACCGGATAGAACCTACCCGTTGTTCACCCCTAATCGTAATCCTTTTGATTAGAAGGGTGAATCCTATTGGGCAAGTTAGCTCATTAAATCTTACTTTTTCAGGTGCACATGATGAGCCAAGCTCTTAGAGGGTGGGCTGAGCGGGACAACCCATCGTTTGAATTCCGTAGATTACCTTTTGAGGATTATTGTATAGATAAATGTTGTTTTGTTTTCTTTTACTCACTCCTCCTGTGTATTGTTATGAGGAGTGTTTGTATATAAAAACTTCCGTTGTAATTATGTTAGATGTTTAAATAATCCAAGTTCTATTTCTTAAGTCTATTTTCTGTCATTTCCTGATAAATAGTTATTTATTGGGTGGAAAATGTCTAACTATGATACATTATGAGAAATGAATTGCACAAATAGTACCTTACATTCTATTTAATTATGTAGTAGTTATTAAAGGAGCTCTAAAAAGAAAGTCAAAATCATTTGATACATGTTGAGTGTGTTGACACAGTCTTGTGAGGGTGTCGACACATCATGACTTTCTAGTGAGCAGAAACTAAAGAATAGTCAGTGGTGTCGATACAACCTTGTCAGGGTGTCTACACATCATGCCTTTTCCGTAAGCAAGAAATGAAGAATAGTTTGTGGTGTCAACACATCCTTGTTAGGGTGTCAACACACAAGCTCTTCTTGTGAGCTATTACACGCATTCAGGTCAGGTGTGTCAACACATCTTAATCATGTGTCGACATATGTTGAGTTTCAGTGAAACTGTCTCAAAAATCAGGTTAACTATGTCGATACGCATTCTTCATATGTCGACGCACTCCGACTGGAAGTTCAAAAATGGAAAACACCTGAAACACGTGTCAACTCATGGGATGTTTGAATTGGCCTAGAATTCTGTGCCCACTCATTCCAAGGTACGATGAAGGTACAAGGGTCTATAAATACCTCTTATCATCTCATTACTAAACAAGAGAGTCCACACAACTCCAAGAAAGGTTGTGGCGGCCAGATAGGGCTTCTCCAGTACTCTACTCGAGTTCCAGAGGTTGCAGACCAACGAATTCATTTGAAGAGATCGATTGGAAGCCAAATTCTTCATCAAATGAGAAGAAGAAGAAGAAGATGGAGTAGATGATGCTACCGTGAAGCAAGCAATAGTAGAGTGCGAAAGAGTAGTAGTAATCAAGCAGCAACAACAACATTTCGAAAGAAAGGCTGAGAAGACTTTTCATCCTTCTTCCACGTCACTCTTAATTCATACAATTTCTATGTGTGTTGCGATTTGTGCAAGTGTTCTGTGCAGATCAGAGCACTTGGCTAGAGGATCTGATTTCTTGTGGACCAGATCTAGCTGGTTTTGAGCCTGTGTGCTTACGTTTTTGAGCCATCGTGCTCAGATTTTCTAAGTTGTCGTGCTTAGGAGTTTTGAGCTGTCATGCTCAGGGGATTTGAGTCGTCGTGCTCTGGTGTATGTGTTGTACTCAAGATTTTGAGTAGGGTGGCCTCATTGTGTGAGGGGTGAACGTAGGAGCCTCTGGAGGTGATTTTCGAACCACCTAAAAATCCATTGTGCATTGTGGTTTGATTTGTGGTTTAATCTTGCTGCACTAGATGATTGTATTGAGATTTCGCTTACACACTACTTGTTAATTTTCTCACATACTAGTCTACACTTTAATCACATAAGCATATCAGATCAGTGTGGTTTTCGTTAAATTGATTTATAATCTAAAGTAATAAGAAAGAAAATCTTGATAAATTTGATGTCAAGAGCTTTGAATCTATTTTCTTAGAATATTTTATGAATTCAAGAGCATATAGATTTTACATTCTGAAAATAAGACTCGGGAAGAGTCTCCACATGTCATTTTTTATGAGAATTCAATAAAAACTGACATTCATAAATGTTGCAGGATTCCACTTTGTGATGATGAAGATGATTTTATAGGAGACCCATCACCAAACCTTGAGGAGCAGAAGATCCAATTGAAAATGAGGTTATCCAAATACCCACCACAAGTAATTATGGTAAACATATTCCTAAAATTCATGCAGATGATGAGATAATTTATGAACCCATATTTTAAAGGACCATCTACTTGAAAATGTTGTTGAAAATTTAGAGGATGGAATTAGAATGAGATTATCTTTTCAAACTGTAATAAATGAGGACTTGTTGGCTAATTTCCCAGGTTGAGCCAAAATCTATTGGTGAAGCTTTATCTTGTGAGAATTGGATAAATGCTATGCATGAAGAGCTTCATAAATTTGAAAGAAATCAAGTCTGAGAATTAGTACCAAAACCTTGTGATCAACTAATGTCATTGGCACTAGGTGGAATTTTTAGAAATAAAATAAATGAGTCAGTCAAATTGTTAGAAATAAAGAAAGAATTATCGCTCATGGGTACAACCAAGAATTTGATATTAATTTTGAATAGTCTTTTTTCCCCTGTAGCAAGACTAGAAGCTGTTTGAATTTTCTTGCATTTACTGCATCTTTAAAATTCAAAGTTTTTCAAATGGATATTAAGAGTGCATTTTTAAATGGTTACATAAAAGAAACTGTTTTCGTCAAACAACCCTGGTTTTGAAAATGAAAAATTTCCTGATTATGTTTTCAAGCTTAATAAGGCTCTTTATGGTCTCAAGCAAGCTCCAAGAGCTTGGTATGATTATTTGAGCTCTTTTCTTGTAAATAAAGGGTACGTTAGAGGAAAATTTGATCAAACTCTTTAAAAAACTATAAATAATCATTTCATTGTTGTTCAATTTTATGTGGATGATATCATTTTTGGATCAACTAATAAAGTTTTGTGTACTGAATTTACCCATCTTATGCAATCTGAATTTGAAATTAGCCTAATGGGTGAACTCAAAATTTTTCTAGGTCTGCAAGTGCATCAAACTTCTGAAGGAATATTTCTAAGTCAAACAAAATGTGTAAAGGAACTCATCAAAAGATTTGATTTCTAGCGCATCAAGCCATCCAGCACACCTATGGCTACAAATGTAAGACTTGAAAGTGATGGTTCTGGTAAGTCTGTCAATTCCAAAACTTACAAAGGTATGATTGGCTCCCTTCTCTATTTAACTACCTCTAGACTAGACATCCAATTTAGCATATGTATGTGTGCTCGATTTCAAGCTAATCCAAAGAAGAGTCATATGTCTGCTGTCAAGAGAATCTTTACATATCTCATTAACACATGTGATCTGGGGTTATGATATCCTGCTAGGTGCAAATTGGATTTGATTGTATATAGTGATGTTGATTATGCAGGGTGTAAACTTAATAGAAAAAGTACTAGTGGTCTATGTTTATATCTAGTTGGTTGTCTTATCTCTTGGGCTTCCAAAAAGCAACACTCTGTAACTCTATCTACTGTAGAAGCTGAGTATGTTGTAGCTGGTAGCTGTGGAACCCAAGTTCTTTGGGTCAAACATCAACTCCTAGATTATAATCACAAATTATGATACATTCCAATTCTTTGTGATAACACTATTGCTATAAATTTGTCTAAAAAACTAATTCAGCACTCACGCACAATGCACATTGATATCAGATATCATTTCCTTCGAGATGGGGTTTCCAAGAAATCTTTTGAACTACACTTCATTGACACAGAAGAACAAATTGCAGATATCTTTACCAAACCTCTCCTGAAAATAGATTCACATCCTTAAGGAGAGAGTTAGGTCTATGTAAATTCAACATTTCCTGAATTTTGTGTATATTCTCTTGAACCTCTTGCTATCCAATAAACTCTCATTTCACTCTTGCATTGGTTTCTGTGGTATACCAAATGGTAATATGTGGAAGGACAAGTTATGCTTGTCTGAAAACTTTTACTATTGTGAGGGCATACCTCCGTCAATTACCATGAGCCTCTATATGCAAATGTTGAAAGGGAACTTGAAATTTCAATATCACTATGCTTGATTTATCTTTATTCTATTCAATTCTACCTCCGTGAAGGGAAGTCTTCAATTCTTCTTTTTCCATCCCTTTATCCTTGAACTCCTCACATTGAAATTCTTGGGCTCCTGTGATATTCTTATATGAGAGATTTCCACTTAAAGCCTGCAAAACTTTTGTGCACTGAGTTTAAGTTCAAAGATTCATTTTGACGACAAAGTTGTTGCAACCTATAATACTGAATGTTTTACAAAACACTGTTAGGCACATGAGTGGTTTTAATGTTTGCTAAGTGTAGATTTAGCTTCATTTTTTACCACATGCTAAGAACACTATTTCTATATTTAGAATCATGTCCACTCTGGTCAATTGCTTTAATCCTGACATATTTGGCAATATTTTTTTTCAAAAAAAAAAAATGGGGGCAAATGAGCCAACTGGAAAGATACAAGTAGAGCAATGCAGTTCTTTAACCTCTGAGTAACCGAGACATTTCACCTAATCAAGTGTTGTGTTTCGCGTCAAAAGGGGGTAATTATGCATCTCTGCACAAGATAATGAAGGTTACACCACTGAGTAATCAAGAGATTTGCATTGAATAAATGCGATATTTTTCACTGAAAAGTGAGATATAACCAATTTATTCATGTATTATTTCCATACAAAAAATAGCCAATATAAGGACATAATAAGCAAAAGACCTAGACTTGGCTCATGTCACTTGAGTGTGGATATATTGTTCTACATTGTGTCAAATGTCAAGCTCTCCATCTCACATAGTAAACATTTTACCAACTATTAGACACTTTTATACACATTTGCATATCATTTTAACCTCATTCAGAACATAACTTTTGCCATACATTGTGTTGAGTGTAGAAATCAATTGAAATGAGAGATTCTCTATGATATAACATATGGATCGAAATGGCACTATGATGTCCTAGAGGGGGGTGAATAGGACTTCTTGTACTTTAAAAATTTTATCTGAAATTAAACAGCACTAAATAAATCTGTTAGTATTTAGTGTAGTGTGTGATTCAAGTGTAAATTGGCAGAAACAATCACACAAATGCACAAGGAGATTTATCCTGGTTCGACCCTTCCCACATGGAAGTCCTACATCCAGTCCTCAAGCCAACCACTTGAGATTTCACTAACTACCAATAAACTTGGCCTTCTCTCACCCTTGAGGGGAATTACAAGCCCACTTGCTCCCAAGCAAGTCTTCCCTTACCGGGGTACAAACACTACCTTCAACAAGGTCTTCCCTACACAGGAGGGGAAATGTAGGAACAATCCTCCTGCAGGAATTACACAGAAAGAGATGTAAAAACACTTGTGTGTTTGTCTCAAGAATGAGCAAACACCCTAATTCAGAAAGGATAAAATTAGGATTTGCAACTACAATCCTTTCTGAACAAGGAGGGTGGACTGAAAAAATATCCTATTACAATTGCCACCCAGAACAAGACTTCTGTGAGAATGAGAGAGCCTTTGAGAATTTTTCGGAGTATGGAGCTCTCAATCTTGTAGCTTGGAAGAAGGCTTGTGGAGATCTCTTGCTAGCAAAAGGCAAAGGAGAGTTGAAGAGAATGCTAGCACAGCTCTTGGTGTTCAGTTCTCTAAATGTTGTCTCCTTTCAAACTTCGGCTTCTTTTATAATCTTCATGAAGAATGTAGCCGTTTGAAAATGGTCGTTAGAGATCTGGCCGTTTGAGGAGAGACCTTGGATCCTTTGGATGCTTGCTGAGTTTGTTATCCATAGGTCCTTCTGTCTTTGCTTCTTTCCAATGTTTCTTGGATGAGGCTTGCAGCTTCACAGCTAAAGGGTCGACTTCCAATTAAATGGACTGTGAAAGCTCCATGCTGAAAACGTGCTTCATTAAATATCCTGCAGCAAAGACATGACAAAAAGGACAGGGTACCTCCATACTTTGTGAGGTAGGTAAGTCATAGACAAATAAAAAGTATGGAAACCTCGGACAGATAGCTTTTCAGACTAATAAAAGATGGACAGACAGTTTGCAAACAAAGGCATGGACAAGTTCTGACAGTGGTAGGTGAGCCTCTGTCAGATGCCATGCGCCTGAAAACAATAAATGCAACATATCTTCTGAAATGAAGAAAATCCGGACTACTGTCATGAAGCAAGAGATCAATTTGAACAGATGTATTCAAATATATTCATTTGACAATTTTAGAAGAATATTTTAAGTATAATATGTCTTATCATGTCAGAATATATTAAATAATTTAATAGATAGAGAAAATATTCAGTCAGTGTAAGTTCTGACAGAAATCATATAAAGAAGATAAGATGATATGCAATCAACATTTCATAAGTTGATAAAATAGTATCTTCACAGAAAAAGTACAAGTACATGACTTGTCAGTGAAGTCGGATTCAGAAGAGAGTGCAATTCGACTCTAGGAGTCAAAGACAGAAACATGAGAATAGACTAATTTGACTTCATTGGAAGTTACATCATTCGACTTTGAAAGTCGGATAGAAATGCATTAGAAAGATATAATTCGACTTTAGGAGTCGGATAGAATGATTTTGACTTCTATGAAGACTGACAGAAACAAGACAGAGAATTCAACTTCAGAAGTCGGATACAGAAGAATTCGACTTCTGAGAGTTGAATTCCAGAATGAAGTATTTGACTGTATGAAGTCGGAGTTGACAGTCGGATAGACTTAGAAAATTTTAGAGATGATTTTGTGCAGAACTTTTCAATTCTAAAGGAGTCGAAGTCGACAGTCGGATTGTGATGTCTGTGGACTTAGAAAATTTTTCGAGATAGAGTTTGTCCAAACTATTTTTCTGTGATATGTATATTTAATTTGTAGAAAGTCTTTTAAAGGTTTTGTCATAGAAAAAACCCAAAGTTATAATAATTTTAAATTATTTTCTTAGGGGTAGTTGCTCAACAATTCTCCCCCTTTTTGTTAATGACAAAAATCTTTAAATAGACAGTGAAAAAACAAAGTATAGACTTCTTTCTCCCCCTTTGTGACATTAACATAAAAGGTAAGACAGCAAAAAAAGAGATTGCATTCAGAATTTGAGAAACCAACATAGATTGTATTCAGAAATGTAAAGATGCAGGTACAAAATAGTATCTAAGACTTGGATAAAAAGCTTGGTAAATACAATGAACGGGGGATCTGATCTAGATAAGGCTAGAGAAGGTCCCACAACTTCTTCTCATTGTCAGGGAAGAAGTTCTCAAACAGACTAGCATCAATTTTATAGTTGGGACCTATGAAAGGAAGTTTCCTATGAGATTTGATATGACGCTTGTGGTACCAAGCAAGCTTGGTATAATAGTGACTCCGCCACAGAAGATTCTTGAGAGGAACAAATTTCGTAGAGGCTGCTAGATAGAGAAAATCATGCACTAATATTCCAGTGCAAGCCTTGGGACATAGCTACTTCCTTAGCCCGATAGTACATCAAGTACCTCTGCTCCCACCTATGAGCAAGGGACTCCAAAGGTCGTTATAGGCTTTCCAAAGATACTCAGTGATAGAAATCTTCAGCTTCTCACAATCTGCATGATCTTCAGGATAAGCTGCTGCCCATTGATCTTTTGTAAACCGCTCAGACTCAGCAAAACAAAGCTGGAAATCTATCAAATGCTGGGAATTCTTTGGAGCTTGCATAAGCACAAACCTATGGAAAGATAGTTTTAATTTGTACTTGATTTTGAATCTGGAGGCTATCCGGATGTGCCTGTTAAAGATTAGCTGAGTAAAGTCCTTTCTTGATGAAATGGCACCAACTAAAGATGAATACAAACCAAATGGTAATCCAACTGTCATGGAGGGGGTGATTTCTCTCTGACCTCTGATAAGATGTTCCCATTAGACTTTAGTGACATCAGACAACCCCAATTTAACTCTGGCAAAATTAAATTCTTTCATCCTTGAGTACTTAGCCTGGGAGTCTCTAATGAAGGTTCCAAACATGTAATAGAACCTAAGATTCAGGTGGAGACTAACATCCACAAATTGGTTCCTGGACAAGGTTTGCTGGTACCTAGTGGCTTCACCAGGATAGAGTTCAAGAAACTCTTTGGATTTAAGAGTATCATTTCTGAGAAATGAGCTGGAGATCAAATATACGATTTGGGTAGAATGAATAAGAGGGGGAATCAAACATGAAACCTGGCATTTCATGAACTTCAAGGAATGCCCTGATGGACAAAAATTCCCTGAACAGGTTCATATGGTGTTCTGAGTGGTAAATGAAGCATACCAAAATGGAGGAAGGAGTTTGGCAGGGTTGTCTTTTAGCATGCGCCCACCTTTAGATGAGAGTTGAATACTAGGAAGTATTTCTGAAAGGGAAAGGGTGGATCTGCCTGCTAAAGATGGGGAGGCAGTAGGAAGAGAAGAAAAGAAATTTGGAGGTTGTGTGTGGAGAGGAGGAATGGTTGCCTTGGATTGCTTGAATTGGTATTTCAAAGGATAAATTTTGAAATTTGTATTGTCAGAGGCAATTGTTGATCCTCTAGAATAAATGAAGAGGGAGGAGGATCAGATGATGTAGGAGGTGGAGGTGTTCAGTAATGGAAGGAGTGGGAGCAGTGGGTGCAGTAGGAACAGATGAGGAAGTAGGGGGTTGTTCTGGTTCAGGAGGAGTAGGATCAGTGGTAGTGGTGTGAGCAGAAGGAGTTGGTTCAGGAGGAGGAGGAGGAGGAGAAGAAGAAGAGGACACAGGTTTACCATTTTTATGGAGTCTTCTCTTCACCTTCCTCTTAAAGGTCTTGACCTTGGACCTGGAGTCTTCTGATCCTAGAGACTCTAGGGGCCTCTTAAGCCTAGATTCCTGAGGGGATTGCTACTGCTGCTCAACTATTGCTGCTGGAAGTTGCTCTGGCACTGATTTCTGCTGAACTTCTACAATAGCCAATTGGGGCAGAACTTCATGTTGCTCTTGCTCTTGCTACTGCTGTTGCTCAGACTGCTGCTCAGGCTGTTGCACCTTGTAGTACCCCGAAAATCCATTAATTAAAAATTATAGATAAATAGAAATTTTATCTATTAATAAATTTAATTAATTAAAACAGTACGCATCATTATTGCATGCGTATAAACCCCTAAAAATTTCGTAAAAATAGTAGTTATACTTTAAATAATGTTCTCTAATGACCTATCATAAATTTGGGCATAGAAAATCGTTTGGACTTACTTTAAGAATTTATGCGACTTATAGTATAATTAAGGAATAAGTTGAAGAACCCTTTATTTTATGAGTCAAAGTAGATTATAAATTAAAAATAAACATGTGGGTAGACTTTAAATAATATGGGATGATAGCCCATTATGATATTTGGACCAATGGATAATCTTGGCCCATGAATAAATTCTCTAATAAAAGGATAATTAAAAATCTATTAAGTAAAGTAAGTACATGGGTTGTACAATTAAGCTCACATGAGTTATTGGGCCAAGAGTAAGAGCCCAAGGGTGAAGATTAGAAATATTGGCATGAATAATATTTATCAAATTAAAAATATGAAGTTACTTGAATAAGTGTGATAAATATTTAAATAAGAACAAATGGTGAATAATTAGAATTAAATCAATACCCATTAAGTCAAATTAGTAATGGGTTTTGTTAATGGTCCTAACATGGATTGTTGGGCCCAAATATGAAGAGCCCATCATGAGATGGGAAGTAATTGGGTAAATTCGTACCTAAAAATAGTAATAAATAGAAAAGGGTTAAGATAATGACTATTTTAACTCTTACTTATCTTAAAAAGAGTCCCATCCCATCCTAACACATTAACCACGAATTAGATCTCTCCCCAAGCCAATTAGTGGATAAATGCTAGAATAAGGGGAGATAAATGTGAAAATTCGGAGTTCATAATAAACAAATTAAATGAGAGTGAGATAATGCTTAAATGATGGTAATTATCCAAAATAAGACTCCTTACCTCATCCTAACCCCATGGCCACGAATTTAGCTCCTCCCTTACCCAATTAGATAGATAATAGCAAGAAAAATAGGTGATAATTATGGAAATTCGAAATTTAATAGGAAATGAAGAGTTTAAGGTGAAATGACTCTTGTAGCAAGTCATACACACCCCAATCCAGCCCTATCAACCTCAATTTCGTACTAAGACCTTTGGAGATGAAGAAGAGAAGTTCTAGAGGAAGAGCAAGGAGAGGAGGAGGCTTGAGCTTGGATTTTCTGATTTTCGCCACCAACTAGGGCATCTTCTTTACTGCAACAAAAGGTAGGCAATCTCTCAAGCAAAAAATTGTATAAAATTATCCAAGGTAGCCTTCATATACCTCTTCAAAAGCCCTATGGTTTCGTTATATTCCGCTCATCCATTTGGGCGAATTTAATTCGTGAAACTCTGCTGTTACCATGAACCGAAATCTTATGTTTTCTCTAATTCCCAACATGTACTTACTCTCATGCCATGATAAAATTCTCTATATACTGCATCTTATTATCTTTCAAACTCCCCTGGTCTTGCTCGATTTCGATCTCCCATGAGGGAGAATTAAATCTTTGAATCTCTGTCTATTGCTTATACCCGACTCTTCAAGTTTACCTATAAACTCCGTGCATACTTGCTCCATACCATGAGAAAATTCTCTAAAATACTAATTCGTGTTATCTTTCGAATGCCCCTAGTTTCGTAATTTTTCATCATGTATTCATCTCTAATTAATTCGTTGAACCCTGACTGCGCCTGTTTAGGTCATCGAAATGTAACATGTTCAAAGCATGCATAAATCTTGTCAAATTTCAAATTAATCATACATGCTGATAGATCTATGTGTCTACTTTCATTTGAAACTAGATTCGAGATTTTTGGTCATTATAATTTTATATTAAATTTATAAGAGCCCTATGTCAAATCTGATCAACCCTAGAAAAGGGAAAAAGGGCCGGACTCTCTTGATATCGCGACGGCGCGACCCGCCGCGATATCAGCTGGGTCGCGTCCCGCTGGCACGTCGCGTTAAGAATGAGGTGGCCTATGCCGTCGTGTTTCCACCCCTGAACCGAGCCTGGGGCCGGTTCGCTTGTCGCATCCAGCCGCCTTGTCGCGACCTGGAGTCGCGACGGGTACCCCTGTCGCGTTAACAAAAAACAGTCAGAACCCAAATTGCTTATATACCCTTGCTCTACTTGCTAATTAGCCATTGTTTAGCCTTAATTAAACATTGTTATTCATAATTTGATCTGAATAATTATTAATGTGCAATAAATTACATGAATCTAATTAATTTAAAAGACTTGTGCACAATCCATGATGCTCTTTTGATTTCATACACTTGCACACACTTAACCATCATGTTGCCATTAAACCTTAGTAAATTACTCAATAATGTATCTGGTAATTAAGTGAAACTAATTACCTAATTTCTCTATCATTTAAATGACATATGTCTTCATTTTATTCGCGTGAATTGTACACCATTCGTTCGCGTCCCTTGCGTTCGAGCACTCAAGACAAGACGGACAATGTTTCGTTACACATTTTCTCTTGACTTGGACCACCTCTCCATCGGGAATACTCTCGACTGGGCCAGGGACTCCTTGTCAGGCCTCCGTAAGTCTTCTTGGCTTTGGCGTACGTCCTTAGCCGACGAGCTGGTTGTACCTTTAAATCCCGTTACACTCTTAGGGATCAGTACGATCCAAACGGCCTTAGTGAGATCTCTCTTATCTTGTGATCACGCCGGACCACCTGGCTCGTGTTCTTAGCACGGCTAGTGGGCGGAGGTGACTTCTTCTACCAGACTGCCGGTACTCGACCTGGTGCTGTGCAACCGTTACTATCGAGGTTTATCGTTGTTTTACGATTATACCCCTATCTCATCTACTATCCTTGTACTCTCATCTATTCACGTTCACTCTACTATCTTGTATATTCATCTAGTACTCTCTTGAGACTCTTGAGCTGTTGTAGCTCCCATTGCGTGTACTATACATGACTGTCTTAACGCCATAATATGGGCCAGAGACCCTACTGACTCGAATGCATAATTGTGCAGGGCACGGAGAGTGTTCGAGGGCTCCAATCTAGTCCTGGGGGCGAGAGCCACCCGAAATACCTGCAGGGGCTATTGACGGTGTTCTGCATTACACCGTTCTGACTATCTCGACATTGGCTAGACACCTAACTGTTATACTATTAGTCTGAGGAGTTCAGACGTACTGTACCATTTCGGTGCTATTATTGTGCTAGCACTGACTGTTATAACATTAGTCTGAGGAGTTCAGACGTAATGTACTATCGTTAAATGGCTACTGTCCCAAAGTGACTATTGTCATACTCGACTAGTGCACCGTGGTGCAACCATACACGTTATCTCATTACATGTTATCTCTTTACACGCTATCTCTTTACATGCAATCTCGTTACACGCTATCTTGATATACAAGCTATTTTGTTACACGCCACCTTGATACAAGCTATCCTATTACATATCATTTTGATACACGCTATCTTGTTATATGGTCTTTTCTCTATCATCTTATTTTACAATATTCTTGTGAAGTGTATTATCGTTCACATGTTATCGCATGCTATCATTCTAGTATGCCATCAATCTCTTATCATGTACTATTTCTCTCTTGACTATACTTGATCGTTCTATCTAGTTAACCTGCATTACAAGACATTAATCACTTAAAGCATGCTTGTTTACACGAGATATTAAGTCCTACTGAGCGTTATTGCTCACCCTTCGTTATTTGTTATTGTGTTTTCAGGTAAGTCAAGTGACGACCTTACACACAACAACGGGGATTGGACTGGAGTGATGAGCGTCCTGAAGTCATAGCGATGGAATGTCCTTAGTACCTTAGAGTCTAGTTAGATATTTGATTTAGATTTCTTTTCCAATGTAATAATGTCATTGAGCCCTATGTTTTGGCTCTGAATTAGTGGTTGTAATATTTTAGATGAATTATCAATAAAATGATGAGTTTTAATTGTAATTATTGTTCATTAGTTGCTCTGATATTTGCGAATGTATGCACAATTTTTGTTACCATACTCGGTGTTCATGCCTCCCCGATTTATTCCGCTGCTAAATTGGCGGGGCATGATAGTTGGTATCAGAGCCTAGGATGTCCTTATTATGATATTTTAGTCTAGGATGTTCTAGGTGAACTGCCCTGACACGTGTCTAAGTCAACCACCATATCTATGTGAGAATTGGGTAGAACCATCGTTAAGATCTAAATACATTATAAATTATATGTATCAACTTAGTAATACTCTTGCACCAAAAAAAAGAAAAGAAATAAAGTTAATGCTATTACTCGCATGAGATTAGTGGAGATGATGGAATGAAATATTCCGAGTAAAATGATAGTGTTATCATATCATATGAATTTAGAGATCAAATTCTATTTAAGTGGGGGAGGATGTAGTACCCCAGAAAATCTATTAATTAAAAATTATAGATAAATAGAAATTTTATCTATTAATAAATTCAATTAATTAAAACAGTACGCATCATTATTGCAAGCGTATAAACCCCTATAAAAAATTTCGTAAAAATAGTAGTTATACTTTAAATAATGTTCTCTAATGACCCATCATGAAAATTGGGCATAGAAAAATCGTTGGACTTAGTTTAAGAATTTATGCGACTTATTAGCATAATTAAGGAATAAGTCGAAGAACCCTTTATTTTATGAGCCAAAGTAAATTATAAATTAAAAATAAACATATGGGTAGACTTTAAATAATATGGCCATGATAGCCCATTATGATATTTGGACCAAAGGACAATCTTGGGCCATGAATAAATTCTCTAATAAAAGGATAATAAAAATCTATTAAGTAAAGTAAGTATATGGGTTGTACAATTAAGCTCACATGAGTTATTGGGCTAAGAGTAACAAACCAAAGGGTGAAGATTAGAAATATGGCATGAATAATATTTAATCAAATTAAAAATATGAAGTTACTTGAATAAGTGTGATAAATATATTTAAATAAGAACAAATGGTGAATAATTAGAATTAAATCAATACCCTTAAGTCAAATTAGTAATGGATTTTGTTAATGGTCCTAACATGGATTGTTGGGCCCAAATATGAAGAGCTCATCATGAGATGGGAAGTAATTGGGTTAAATTCGTACCTAAAAATAGTAATAAATAGAAAAGGGTTAAGATAATGACTATTTTAACTCTTACTTATCTTAAAAGAGTTCTCATCCCATCCTAACACATTAGCCACGAAATTAGATCTCTCCCCAAGCCAATTAGTGGATAAATGCTAGAATAAGGGGAGAATGGAAATGTGGAAATCGGAGTTAATTAATAAATTAATTAAATAAGAGTGAGATAATGCTAAAATGATGGTAATTATCCAAAATAAGACTCCTTACCTCATCCTAACCCCATGGACACGAATTTAGCTCTCTCCCTTACCTAATTAGATAGATAATAGCAAGAAAAATAGGTGATAATTATGGAAATTCGAAATTTAATAGGAAATGAAGAGTTTTAAGGTGAAATGACTCTGTAGCAAGTCATAGACACCCCAATCCACCCTATCAACCTCATTTTGTACTAAGACCTTGGAGATGAAGAAGAGAAGTTCTAGAGGAAGAGCAAGGAGAGGAGGAGGCTTGGAGCTTGGATTTTCTGATTTTCGCCACCAAACTAGGGCATCTTCTTTACTGCAACAAAAGGTAGGCAATCTCTCAAGCAAAAACGTGTAAAAATTATCCTAGGTAGCCTTCATATACCTCTTCAAAAGCCCTATATTTCGTTGTATTCCGCATCTATTTGGGCAAATTTAATTCGTGAAACTCTACTATTACCATGAACCGAAATCTTATGTTTTCGCTAATTCCCAACATGTACTTGCTCTCATGACATGATAAAATTCTCATACGTACTGCATCTTATTATCTTTCAAATCCCCTAGTTTCTCAATTTTGATCTCCCATGAGGGAGAATTAAATCTTTGAATCCCTATCTATTGCTTGTACCCGACTCTTCAAGTTTACCTATAAACTCTGTGCATACTTGCTCCCATACCATGAGAAAATTCTCTAAAATACTAATTCATGTTAGCTTTGAACGCCCCTAGCTTCATAATTTTTATTCATCTCTAATTATTCATTGAACCCTGACTACACCTGTTTAGGTCATCAAATGTAACCTATTCAAAGCATACCTGAATCTTGTCAAATTTCAATTAATCGTGCATGCCGAAGATCTATGTGTCTACTATCATTTGAAACTAGATTCGTGATTTTGGGTAATTATACGATTTTATATGAATTAGAAGTGCCCTATGTCAAATCTGATCAACCCTAGAAAAGGGAAAAAGGGCCGGACTCTCCTGAATTCGCGACGGCGCGACCCGCCACGATATCAGCCGGGTCGCGTCCCGCTGGCACGTCGCGTTAAGAATGCGTGTGGCCTATGCCGTCGCGTTTCCAACCATGAACCGGGCCTGGGGCCGGTTCGCTTGTCGCGTCCAGCGCCTTGTCGCGACCTGGAGTCGCGATGGGTACCCCTGTCGCGTTAACAGAAAAACAGCCAGAACCCAAAATTGCTTATATACCCTTGCTCTACCTTGCTAATTAGGAATGTTTAGCCTTAATTAAATATTGTTTTCATAATTCGATCTGAATAATTATTAATGTGCAATAAATTGCATGAATCTAATTAATTTAAAAGACTTGTGCACAATCCATGATGCTCTTTTGATTTCATACACTTGCCACACTTAACCATCATGTTGCCATTAAACCTTAGTAAATTACTCAATAATGTATCTGGTAATTAAGTGAAACTAATTACCTAATTTCTCTATTATTTAATGAACATGTCTTCATTTTATTCGCGTGAATTGTACACTGTTATCGCGTCCCTCTGCGTTCTAGCACTCGAGGTAAGACGGACAACGATTACACACTTTCTCTTGACTTGGACCACCTCTCCATCGGGAATACTCTCGACTAGGCCAGGGACTCATTGTCAAGGCCTCCGTAAGTCTTCTTGGCTTTGGCGTACGTCCTTAGCCGACGAGCTGGTTGTACCTTTAAATCCTGTTACACTTTAGGGATCAGTACAATCCAAACGGCCTTAGTGAGATCTCTCTTATCTTGTAATCACGCCGGACCACTGGCTCGTGTTCTTAGCACGACTAGTGGGCGGTGGTGACTTCTTCTACCAGACTGCCGGTACCAAACCTGGTGCTGTGCAACCGTTACTATCGAGGTTTATCGTTGTTTTACGATTATATCCCTATCTCATCTACTATCCTTGTACTCTCATCTATTCACGTTCACTCTACTATCTTGTATATTCATCTAGTACTCTCTTAAGACTCTTGAGTTGTTGTGGCTCCCATTGCGTGTACTATACATGACTGTCTAGCGCCATAATATGGGTCCAGTGACCCTACTGACTCGAATGCATAATTGTGCATGTCACGGAGAGTGTTCGAAAATACCTGCAGGGGCTATTGACGGTGTTCTGCATTGCACCAGTTCTGACTATCTCGACATTGGCTAGACACAACTGTTATACTATTAGTCTGAGGAGTTCAGACGTACTGTACCATTTCGGTGCTATTATTGTGCTAGCACTGACTGTTATAACATTAGTCTGAGGAGTTCAGACGTAATGTACTATCGTTAAATGGCTACTGTCCCAAAGTGACTATTGCCATACGACTAGTGCACCGTGGTGCAACCATACACGTTATCTCATTATATGTTATCTCTTTACACGATATCTCTTTACATGCAATCTCGTTACACACTATCTTGATAATAAGCTATATCGTTACACGCCACATTGATACAGCTATCCTATTACATATCATTTTGATCACGCTATATTGTTATATGGTCTTTTCTCTATCATTCTAATTTTACAATATTCTTGTGAAGTGTATTATCGTTCACATGTTATCGCATGCTATCATTCTAGTATGCCATCAATCTCTTATCATGTACTATTTCTCTTGACTATACTTGATCGTTCTCTCTAGTTAACCTGCGTTACAAGACATTAATCACTTAAAGCATGCGTTTACACGAGATATTAAGTCCTACTGAGCGTTATCGCTCACCCTTCGTTATTTGTTATTGTGTTTTCAGGTAAGTCAAGTGACGACCTTACACACAACAATGGGATTGGATGGAGTGATGAGCGTCCTAAAGTCATAGCGATGGAATGTCCTTAGTACCTTAGAGTCTAGTTAGATATTTGATTTAGATTCTTTTCCAATGTAATAATGTCATTGAGCCCTATGTTTTGGCTCTGAATAGTGGTTGTAATAGTTAGATGAATTATCAATAAAATGATGAGTTTTAATTGTAATTATTGTTCATTAGTTGCTTGATATTTGCGAATGTATGCGCAATTTCGTTACCATACTCGGTGTCATGCCTCCCGATTTATTCCGCTGCTAAATTGGCGGAGCATGACACACCTCTCTTTGTCTTGCTGCTACGGCAATGCTCTTGCTCTTCTTGAAACAGTTTGTTGCTGATCTGGGCCTTATTGGTGTTGTTGTACTGGTTTGCTGCTCTTCTTGATGGCGGATGAAGGTGTAGATGGCTGATGAGGCCCTGTTGGCACACTAACTGAAGTAAGAGGTCCTTCATTGCTGACCTCATCCGACAAACCATCAAACTTGGCATCTACAAATTCCACTTGCAATTGAAGCACTGACAAGCTTTAGTGTTGCTTGGTTAGTAAACCAATATTGAGTTCAAACTGTTGCTACTCTCCTCCCCAAGACCGGGCCGGGTCTCAAACTGAGAAGGAGAGGAATGGTGCTGCCTTTCTTCAAATTCTTGTACTGATGGAGTAGTCTTGGAAATATCATCTTGATCTTGTGCTACTCCTTTTCCTTTTATCTCTCCTAGCACTTGATTGATTGTCTCTTATGGTGCATCTTGTGGAGGAGGGGAGACAGGAACTTGACTTTGCTAAAATGGCTCTTCAAACTGATGAGATTCTTGTTGCTCTTCTTCCTGAACATTGGCTTCCATTCTTACTTCTTCTTCTCTGGCTTCTTCTTGTTGTGACTTTCTGGAACAGATGATATGTCCAATACTCCATCATGAAACATTTCATGGGTGCACTGGGGTACAGATTCCTTAAACCACAAGTTCTGAGCCTTGTTTTCCAAGATGTAATGGCTTCTCCTTAATGTGGATAGGCCAATCTTCTCTTTTACGCCTGATGGAATTTCTTCTCTCAAATCCACTAAAAATCTTTTAAAAATCAAAGATAGCAGTGGCCCATATGGGAGGGACTCCTGCAAATTCTTTGATGCTATTATTTTCTCCAAAATTACTGCTGGTAGGTTGACCTTATGCCTTTGAATAGCCCAAAACAATAAACTACCATCTCTAGCTGTAATGGATCAGTGGGTACCAGCCCTGGGGTGTGACAATGTTGGTGATCACTAAATGGACTATCTCACTAAGCTTGTGTGCCCAGAGTTGGAAAGCCCAAAATTTCCACCCAAAGTTCTTCAGAAACAGTAACCTTGGTCCCTTTCACATATCTAGTGACTGAACTTCTGAGGAGACCTGAAGGGTGACAAAAAATGCCTTAAGAGCACCTTCGAAGGAGGGTTCAGAATCCTGCACAGTCTAGCCTAGCCATCTCCTCTAGGTTTCTGCTACCCATCCGAAGTTGCCATGCACTGAGAAAAGTCTACAACCTTCCCTGGATAGACTGAAGACTTGACAAAAGAAAGTCGCTAGAACTGGTCAGGCCTTGAGGAGCCTTGGAGGATGCCATCTAGACAGAAAAGAGATAGAGAAGATTCAGGGAACTGTCGAAGGAGTGAAAGGAATGTAATTTAGAGAACAAAGAGCCTACCTTTCTTCAGAGGAGATGAGGAAATCCGTAGAAGCTCTGAAGAGGGTTCCGGAGATGAACAGTGTATGCACGAAGAGGAGGAAGACGACAAGAGACATGGAGAGAAAGTTTGAAAGGGTGTCTTCGGACAGAAAGGGATTATCCTAATAAGAGGTTGAAAAGAACTGCCCAGAGATTTCAGGGTGAACGGACGCGATTGATTGATTGAACCGTTACATAATAAATGCATCTTAATTTCATTATTATTTTAAATTAATACACATCTTTTCAGACTTTGACTCTAGGAAGTCAGATTGTGCCTCCGACTGCAAGAGTCGAATACATTATTTTAACATGAGTCAGATTATTCTCCGACTGCAAGAGTCACAGTTCTGGGACTTAGAAAAATTTTCACAGAGAAAGCTTATCATACAATTTAGACACAAAAATTTTCACATTACTTTAGTCAAGATTACACATACCTATTTCTCTTCTATAGATGTAATCTATCTTCGGGAAGAAGTTTGGTAAAAATATCAGCAAGTTGATTTTCTGTAGAAACAAAATCAAGTAAAATGTCACCATTACTTACATGGTCCCTAATGAAGTGATGTCTAACCTTAGTTTTTGTTCTTGAGTGCTGGATAGGATTTTTGGTCAAATTGATTGCACTTGTATTGTCACACAACATTAGAATTTCTTGAAGTATGTGACCATAGTCTTCCAATTGGTGCTTGATCCACAGCAGTTGAGTATAGCAACTTCCAGCTACAATGTATTCAGCTTATGTTGTGGATAATGCCACTGAATTTTTCTTTCTGGAAGACCAAGATATCAAGCAACCTGCAAGTAATTGACAAGTACCACTAGTGTTTTTTCTATCTATTTTGCATCCAGCATAGTCAGCATCACTATATCCAATTAATTTGAAATATGAACATCTGGGATACCATAATCCTAATTTCTTGTATTTATAAGATATAAAAATTCTTTTAACAGTATGAACATGAGATTCTTTAGGATCAGCTTGAATCTTGCACACAAACATACACTGAAGATTATATCTGGTCTACTAGCAGTAAGATAGAGTAGTGATCTATCATGCCTCTATAGACTTTTGATCTACTTCTGCCAAGTGGATCACTATCTACTTAATTCTTGAGCTCATGGGTGTTCTTAAGGCTTACACTTGTCAAAGCCATATTTAGAAAGTAAATCTGAAATGTATTTGATTTGACAAATGTGAGTACCTTCCTTGGTCTGCTTAATTTGCAACCCAAAAAATAATTAAGCTCACCCATCATGCTCATTTCAAACTCACTTTGCATAAGGTTTTCAAAGAATTTACAAAGTGATTCATTAGTAGAACCAAATATGATATCATCAACATATATTTGCACTATAAAGATTCCATCCCAAAATTTCTTGATAAATAGTGTGCTATCAACTTTACCTCTTATAAAATCATGTGATATAAGATAAACACTTAATCTTTCATACCAAGCTCTTGGAGCTTGTTTCAGACCATATAGTGCTTTCTTTAAACGGAAAACATGATTTGGATATTTAGTATCTTCAAAAACCAGGTGGTTGCTCAACATAAACTTCTTCTTTTATAAAACATTCAGAAAAACACTTTTAACATCTATTTGAAATAAATTGATGTTTAGAGAGCATGCATATGCTAACAGAATTCTGATTGCCTCTAATCTAGCTACTAGGGCATAAGTTTCATCAAAATCAATGTCTTCGTCTTGGGAATACCCTTGTGCTACAAGTCTGGCCTTGCTCCTGGTGATTACTCCTGATTCATCCATTTGTTTCTGAAGACCCATCTGGTCCCATAACTGGATGGCCAGAAGGTCTAGGGACAAGAGTCCAAACCTGGCTGCGTTGGAATGATTAAGTTCCTCTTGCATAGCAAGGATCCAAGATTCATCAGCCAGTGCATCATCGATTGTCCTAGGCTCAATTTGAGAAACTAAGGCAAAAAAATCACAAGGAATGTTCATACCTCTTGTTCTTACCCTATCTTGAGGATCACCTATTATATTTCTCTTGGATGATCTCTGTGATACCTCAATTCTCTAGGCAGTCCTTCTTGTTTCTTCTTGCTGTTGAAGTTCTTCTAGTGGAGGATCTTCCTTTTCTTCTTCTTTTTCTTCATCTTCAAGAGATGTTTTATCTAGATCCCTGCACAAATCTTCACTAAATCTTCTTCTTCTTCCATTCTTTTAATAGAAGGGTTGGTTTCATCAAATAATATATGTACATTTGTTCTACGGTTAAAGTTCTTCTATTAAAAACTTTATCCCCTAAGTTTTAAAATATATTCTAACAAAAATCTTTCATCACTTTTAGCATCTAGCTTTCCTAATTATCTTTACCATTATTCTAGATAAAACACTTACAGCCAAAGGTCAAAGATGACTGATATGGGCTTCTTTTCTTTGTAAAGTATATGGGTCTTCTTTAGAATTGGTCTGATCATGCACCTGTTGATGATGTAGCAGGCTGTGTTGACTGCTTCTGCCATAAATATCTTGGTAAATTGTATTCTGTGAGCATAGTTCTGGCCATGTCTAGCAGTGTTCTATTTTTCCTTCTGCTACTCCATTTTGTTGAGGTGTTCTTGGTGTAGAAAAGTTATGTTCAATTCCATTCTCTTCACAGAACTTTATGAACTCTTCATTCTTGAATTCTCCACCATGATCAGATCTGATGCTGACAATATGAAATTTCTGATTTTGTACACTACTTTGCTGAACTTCAGAAAAGCTGAAAGGGTTCTGATTTGGCTTCCATGAAGGATACCCAAGTATATCTTGAGTAGTCATCTACTATTACTAGCCATATACCTTTCCTCCAAGACTGACTGTTCTTATAGGTCCAAATGAATCCATATGAATTAGCTCCAAAGGCTTGGAAGTTGTGACAATTGTTTTGGACTGAATGAAGTCTTGTTTGCTTCCCTTTTGCACAAGCTGAACATATTCTAGATTTTTTCATCTTCATCTTTGGAAGACCTTCAACTAGGTCATGCTTAATCAATTTCTTGATCACTGATGCTGCATGCCCCAATCTTCTATGCCACAAATCAGGTTCTTCACTCTTGGTAGTTGCAAGACATAGATTTACTTCTTTTAATTCTGCCAACTGTAATGTGTACGATTCTTTACTCTTTGAGCTTTGAACACAAATTTTCCATCCTTTTGAATAATACATCTATCATTCTGAAATTTTACTAAATGACCCTTATCACATAACTGACTAATACGTATGAGGTTATGCATCAATCCTTCTACATACATGACATCTTCAATCAATTCTTTCTTTAGTTCCGACTGTCCCACATCCTAAGACTTTGCCTTTACCATTATCTCCATAAGTGACTTGACCACTTTCATCTCTAAAGTTGTAAACATCTTTCTATCACCTGTCATGTGCCTTGAGCACCCACTATCCAAATACCATTTGGATGCTCTTAGCCGACCTGCAAATAAAATTATGTTATAACTTTTGGTACCCAATTTTCTTGGGTCCTTGATGGTTAGTCTTAGGAATCCAGCGCAAATGTCTGGTAGTGCGGTGCTGACAGTGTGTCCTAATTGATTGCAGTGACTACATCAAACTTAAAAGCATTCTTAATGTGTGCTATGTTGTTAAACTTTTGTTTTTGTTTATAAACATGCTGATTAACCTTTTTGGTTTTTAAATCCTTTTTCTGCTACAAATTAGGTGTTGGATATTTTTCAGGATACCACACATTTTCTTCATTATGAAGAGGTGTATATCTACACCATATTTTTTCTTACCTGTCCTAGATCTTTTATCTAACAAACAAAGATTTTTTATAGTTAGAGATTTTCTCTATAGTAGCTCTTAGGAAGTTATTTTTCCTCTTGTAATTTTTCTTCATCCTTAAGTTCTTTTAAGTTTGATTCCATTTCCATGATTTTACTATTTTTATTTTTTAAATCTTTACATAATAATTCATTTGCTCTTTTGGTTTCACTTAGACTTTGTTCTAACCTCTCTGCTTCATTTTTCAGAAAGGTGTTAGCCTTTTCTTGTTTAGCAAATTTAGTTTAACTATCTTCATTTGTTTGACTACTGTTTTATATTTTTTATATAATTCATTGAAGGCGTCTTCAAGACTATCAGAATCAGATTTAGAACAAGAGTAAAAGAGGTTTCGGAATTTACCTGATCCAATCCTGCCATGAGGGCTAGATTTGCCTTTTCTTCTTCTTCAGTTTCTGAGCTTGAGGAGTCTGAACTGGTGGCCTCTTCATTATCCCATGCTGCTGTCATTGCCTTTTTTCTTGTATTTTCTGAACTTCTTTTCTTTTCCTTTCTTCTTGTCGGATCTTTCTGCTTGATCCTTCTTCTTCAGCTTAGGACATTCATATTTGTAATGTCCAGGTTGGTTGCATTCGTAGCAGGTTGGCTCCTTCTTTTTATCTGTCATGCCCTGCCAATTTAGCAGCGGAATAAATCGGGGAGGCATGAACAACGTGTATGTAACGTAAATTGCGCATACATTTGCAATATCAGAGCAACTAATTATAATAATTACAATAAAACTCATCATTTAATTGATAATTTTCTAAACTATTACAACCACTAATTCAGAGCCAAACATAGGCTCAATGACTTTATTACATTTGGAAATGATAACAAAGCAACTAACTAAACTAACTCTAGGGTACTGGGACAATCCATCGCTATGACTCTAGGACGCTCATCACTCCAGTCCAATCCCGTTGTTGTGTGTAAGGTCATCACTTGACTTACCTAAAAACACAATAACCATAACGAAGGGTGAGCGCTAACGCTTAGTAGGACTTAATATCTCGTATAAACAAGCATGCTTTAAGTGATTAATGTCTTGTAACGCAGGTTAACTAGAGAGAACGATCATGTATAGTTAAGAGAGTAATAGTACAAGATAACAAGTGAACGATAATACATTTTCAAGAGTATTGTAAAATTAGGATGACAACATAACGAGATAGCGCGTAACAGATAGTGGCGTGTATCAAAATGACATGTAATAGGATAGCTTGTATCAACGTGCGTGTAACGAGATAGCTTGTATATCAAGATAGCGTGTAACGAGATTGCATGTAAAGAGATAGTGTGTAAAGAGATAACATGTAATGAGATAACGTGTATGGTTGCACCACAGTGCACTAGTCGAGTACGGCAATAGTCACTTTGGGACAGTAGCCATTTCACGATAGTACAGTACGTCTGAACTCCTCAGACTAATAGTCAAACAATTAGATGTTTAGCCAAGTTAGTATAGTCAATCAGAACCGGTGCAATGCAGAACACCGTCAATAGCCCCTGCAGGTATTTTCGGGTGGGTCTCTGCCCCCAAGACTAGATTGGAGCCCCTCGGACCACTCTCCATGCCTGCACAGTATGCATTCAAGTCAGTAGGGTCACCGGACCCATATATGGTGCTAGACAGTCATGTATAGTACAAGCAATGGGAGCCACAACAGCTCAAGAGTCTCAATAGAGTACTAGATGAATAGACGAGATAGTAGAGTGAACGTGAATAGATGAGAGTATAAGGATAGTAGATGAGATAAGGGTATAATCGTAAACGATAAGCCACGATAGTAACGGTTGCACAGCACCAGGTCGGGTACCGACAGTCTGGTAGAAGTCCATCTGCCCCACTAGCCGTGCTACGAACACATGCTAGATGGTCTGACGTGATCACAAGATAAGAGAGAATACACTAAGGCCATTTTGGATCATATTGATCCCTAAAAGTGTACGGGATTTAAAGGTATAACCAGCTCGTCGGCAATGGTCATGCGCCAAAGCCAAGAAGACTTACGGAGGCCTGACAAGAGTCCCTGGCCCATCGAGAGTATTCCCGAGGAGAGGTTGTCCAAGTCAAGAGAAAGTGTGTACGAACGTTGTCCGTCTTGCCCCGAGTGCTCGAAGGCAGAGGGGCGCGATAACGGTTACAATTCACGCGAATAAACAAAGACATGTGTCATTTAATAATAGAGAATTAGGCAATTAGTTTCACTTAATTACCAGATATATTATTGAGTAATTTACTAAGGTTTAATGGCAACATGATGGTTAAGTGTGTGCAAGTGTATGAAATCAAAAGAGCATGATGGATTGTGCATAAAGCTTTTAAATTAATTAGATTCATGCAATTTATTGCACATTAATATTTATTCAGATCAAATTATGAATAACACTATTTAATTAAGGTTAAACAATGGCTAATTAGCAAGTAGAGCAAGGATATATAAGTAATTTTAAGTTCTGGCTATTTTCTGTTAACGCAACGGGGGTATCCGTCGCGACTCCAGGTCGCGACAAGGCGGCTGGGCGTGACAAGCGAACCGACCGGTCTGGCCCGTTTCAAGGTGGATATCGCGGCAGTTTTGTCCGCCGCATTCTTAACGCGACGTTACAGTGGGGCACGACCCGGATGATATCGCGGCGGGTCGTGCCGTCGCGATATCAGAAGGGTCCGACCCTTTTTCCATTTGTTCAGGACGGATCCTGTTTGATATAGAGTACTTGTAAATTCAATATAAAATTACATGATGATCCAAAAACCACGAAACCAGTTTTAAACGAAAGTAGACACATAGATCTATCAACATACATAATTAATTTGAAAATAGACAAGATTTGGTATGCTTTGATTGGGTGACATTCTGTGACCTAAACATCATAGTTAAGGTTCACGAATTAATTAGAGATAAATACATGATGAAAAATTCCGAAACTAGGGGCGTTTGAAAGCTAACAATATTTAGTATTTATGAGAATTTTCGCATTGTGTGGGATCAAAGTATGCACGGAGTTCACAAGCAAACATAAAGGTTGGGTGCATAGTTCTGATAGAGATTCAAAGAATTAATTATCCCTAATGGGAGATCGAAATAGAGCAAATAGGGCCGTTTGAAAGCTAATAAGATGCAGTATATATGATATTTTACATGGCATGAGACAAGTACATGTGGGAATTAGAGAAAACATGAGATTTCGGTTCATAGTAATAGCAGGGATTCACGAATTAAATTCACTCAAATGAATAAGCGAAAGCAACCAGAATAGAGGGCTTTTGAAGAGGACATGAAGTCTACCTAGGGTAATTTTTCACGATTTTAGCTTGAGAGATTGCCTACCTTTTTTGTAGAGTAAGAAACCCTAGTTTGGAGACGAAATGTGAAGGAGAAGATTCAAGTTACAACCTCCTCCTCCAAGCTCCCACGATCCTAGCCTTCCTCCTTCATCCCCCAAGGTCTTTACTGTGGTTTTGGGTTGGATGGGAATGAAAATGGAGTGTTTTGATGCTTAATAGAGTCCTTAATCACCTAAAACTCTTCTCCTCTCCTCCAACTCCGAAATTAGCAATATCCACCTATTTTCTAGCCATTATCTACCTAATAGGATAGGAAGAGGTCCAATTTCGTGGTTAATGGGTTTAGGATAGGCCTTAGGACTCTTTTTAAGATAATTTAGGAGTTAAAATAGTCATTATCTTACCCCCTTTTATTTTTAATATTTTTATGTACGAATTTAGCCCAATTACTTCCCATCTCATGATGGACTCTTCATATTTGGGCCCACAATCTATGTTAGGACCATTAATAAAACCCATTACTAATTTAACTTAATGGGTATTGGTTAATTTTAATTATTCACCATTTATTCTTATTTAAATATATTTTATCACACTTATTCAAGTAACTTCATACTTTTAATTTGATTAAATATTATTCATGTCAATATTTCTAATCTTCACCCTTTGGACTCTTACTCTTGGCCCAATAACTCATGTGAGCTTAATTGTACAACCCATATACTTACTTTACTTAATAGATTTTTAATATCTTTTTATTAGAGAATTATTCATGGGCCAAGATTGTCCATTGGTCCAAATATCATAATGGGCTATCATCCCATATTATTAAAGTCTACCCACATGTTTATTTTAATTTATAATCCACTTTGCTCATAAAATAATGGGTTCTTCGACTTATTCCTTAATTATGCTAATAAGTCGCATAATTTCTTAAACTTGATCTAAATGATTTTTTGTGCCCAAATTTATGATGGGTCATTAGAGAACATTATTTAAAGTATAACTATTATTTTTATGGAATTTTTATAGGGGTTTATACGCATGCATAATGATGCGTACCTTTTTAACTAATTGAATTTATTAATTGATAAATTTCTATTATCTATAATTTTTAGTTAATGGATTTTCCGGGATACTACATTATCTTTCTTAAAAATCTCTTGGAGCCGAACTTTCTTCTTCTTGGCAAGGATTCTCTGCAATTTTCTTGACAACATTGCCTCATCATCACTGTCATCTGATTTTTCTTTGGAGGCTTTAGATGAAGAGGAATCTGCAACCTTCAAAGCATTGGCATTTTATTTTTTGAAGAATGTTCAGAAAATCTCTCCATGTAATTTCATGGGCAATGAGGGATCCAATAAGTTTATCAATAGATAGTTGAGTTAAATCATGTGTTTCCTCAATGGCATTACCTTAGAAGTCCAAACATTAGTTAAAGATCTTAGGATTTTCCTTACTGTTTCTTCATTAGTAAGAACTTTTCCTAGAGAACTTAGTCCTACCATTATGTTGGAAAAGCGATTATACATTTGAGTAATGTTTTTCATTAGGAAGCATTTTAAATTGCTCATATTTGAGATACAAGAATGTCCATTCTAGTTTGTTTAACTCTATCGGTTCCTTCATATGTAACTTGTAATTTATCCCACATTTCTTTTGCAGTTCTACAAGCAGACACTATTGAATTCCTTTTTAGAGAGGGCACAACAAAGATAATTTTTAGCCATATAATTCAGGGACATATTTCTTTTATCAGCTATTGAAAGACCAGAAGAGGACTCACCAATAATTTAGAAATCACCTTGTTCTATTACCTTCCACAGATCAAAATCTGTGCCTCTGATGAAGCACTCCATTCGCATCTTCCAATACGATAATCCTCACCATCAAAGAATGGTGGCCTTGTTACAGACTGGCCTTCATAGTTGTGAGCTTCAGCTGCCATCTCATCTCAAATCTTAGATTCTTCCGAGAAGACCTCGCTCTGATACCACTTGTTGGATCGAAATGACACTAATGATGTCCTAGAGGGGGGTGAATAGGACTCTTGTACTTTAAATTTTTTATCTGAATTAAACCACTAAATAAATCTGTTAGTATTTAGTATAGTGTGTGATTCAAGTGTAAATGGCAGAAACAATCACACAAATGCACAAGGAGATTTATCCTGGTTCGGCCCTTCCCACATGGAAGTCCTACATCTAGTCCTCAAGCCAACCACTTGAGATTTCACTAATTGCAATAACTTGGCCTTCTCTCACCCTTGAGAGGAATTACAGCCCACTTGCTCCCAAGCAAGTCTTCCCTTACCAGGGGTACAAACACTACCTTCAACAAGGTCTTCCCTACACAAGAGGGGAAATGAGGAACAATCCTCCTACAGAAATTACACATAAAGAGATGTAAAAACACTTGTGTGTTTGTCTCAAGAATGAGCACACACCTAATTCAGAAAGGATAAAAAGATAGGATTTGCAACCACAATCCTTTTCTGAACAAGGAGGGTGGACTGAAAAATATCCTATTACAATGCCACCCAGAACAAGACTTCTGTGAGAATGAGAGAGCCTTTGAGAATTTTTTGGAGTATGGAGCTCTCAATCTTGTAGCTTGGAAGAAGGCTTGTGAAGATCTCTTGCTAGCAGAAGGCAAAGGAGAGTTGAAGAGAATGCTAGCACAACTCTTGGTGTTCAGTTCTCTAAATTTTGTCTCCTTTCAAACTTCGGCTTCTTTTATAATCTTCATGAAGAATGTAGCCGTTTGAAAACGGCCGTTAGAGATCTGGCCGTTTGAGGAGAGACCTTGGATCCTTTGGATGCTTGCTGAGTTTGTTATCCATAGGTCCTTCTATCTTTGCTTCTTTCCAATGTTTCTTGGATGAGGCTTGCAGCTTCACAGCTAAAGGGTCGACTTCCAATTAAATGGACTGTGAAAGCTCCATGCTGAAAACGTGCTTCATTAAATATCCTGTAGCAAAGACATGACAAAAGGACAGGGTACCTCCATACTTTCTGAGGTAGGTAAGTCATAGACAAACAAAAGGTATGGAAACCTCGGAGATAGCTTTCAGACTAATAAAAGATGGATAGACAGTTTGCAAACAAAGGTATGGACAAGTTCTGACAGTGGTAGGTGAGCCTCTGTCAGATGCCATGCACCTGAAAACAATAAATGCAACATATCTTCTGAAATAAAGAAATCCTGACTACTGTCGTGAAGCAAGAGATCAATTTGAACAGATGTATTCAAATATATTCATTTGAAAATTTTAGAAGAATATTTGAAGTATAATATGTCTTATCATGTCAGAATATATTAAATAATTTAATAGATAGAGAAAATATTCAGTCAATGTAAGTTCTGACAAAATCATATTAATAAGATAAGATGATATGCAATCAACATTTCATAAGTTGATAAAATAGTATCTTCACAGAAAAAGTAAAGTACTACAGGACTTGTCAGTGAAGTCGGATTCAGAAGAGAGTGCAATTCGACTCTAGGAATCAAAGACAGAAACATGAGAATAGACTAATTTGACTTCATTAGAAGTTACATCATTCGACTTTGAAAGTCGGATAGAAATGCATTAGAAAGACATAATTCGACTTTAGAGTCAGATAGTATGATTTCGACGTCTATGGAGATTGACAGAAACAAGACAGAGAATTCGACTTCAGAAGTTGAATACAGAAGAATTCGACTTTTGAGAATTGAATTCCAGAATGAAGTATTCGACTATATGAAGTTGGAGTTGACAGTCGGATAGACTGGACTTAGAAAATTTTAGAGATGATTTTGTGTAGAACTTTTTGATTCTAAAGGAGTCGGAGTCGACAGTCGGATTGTGATGTCTGTGGACTTAGAAAATTTTTCGAGATAGAGTTTGTCCAAACTGTTTTTCTGTGATATGTATATTTAATTTGTAGAATGTCTTTTAAAGGTTTTGTCATAGCAAAAACACAAAGTTATAATAATCTTAAATTATTTTCTTAAGGGTAGTTGCTCAACAAAACTCACTTCTGTTACAGGTCAAGAAGCCACCCTCCTGGAACAACCCCAGTACGGTTCTGCTAGACTTAAACCCCTAGCTGGGTTCTGCTGACACCAACCCTGGCTAGGTTCTTCCCTAAACATGGGGAACACTGAGTACAGTCCCTCAGTTGGACAGACACCCAACATTTGGCTTGTCTTCTCTTCACCCTTGAAGAGGAAAAACCCTTGCTCTTATTTAAGAAAGAATGAGCAGGCGTGGAGATCAAGTTCTGAAAAAGGAACTTAGCTGCTTGATCTCTAACAGCAACCTGAGAGCTAAAAGGATTACAAGATAAATACAATAAAACTTAAACCCTCAGCCCACAGACTCTCCCCAAATGTACAAATGATGCATAAAGAGAGTGAAGAGAGAAAAGAAGCTTGAATACTTGAAGACTTCAGATGGTTGCTTGCTGCGCGCACTTCTTTTTGGGCTCGAGCTTTCTCTCTTGCTTTGAGTGTGTATAACGTTGAGGCTTTTCACTGGATGTACACTCTTTGAATGATTTTCAGGTATGCTTTTCTTGTTCTTCATCCTTGCTTCATTCTTTCAAAGAGCAGCTTGAACAGATCCGTTGAAGTATAGCTGTTAGGGTTCTTGGATCCTTTGGGACTCATCATCATCTGCTCTTCTTCTGCTTCTTCTGCTATCATTGTGTCTAACAGATGCTTGCTTGAGTCTTAACATATTCCTCATGTTAAAATTAGACTCCAGAAATATTGCATTAGATGGCCCATATCTTCTTATGTGCAGAGGTCTATGATTCAATGACATCCAGATATGTTAGGGAGGTCTTACTTCCATGTTTCCTACTGACAACTATCCTGAAGGATAGATATAAAAAGATCTTCAGTCAGACAGAGAAATAATAAAAAACATGTGAAGTACATATGAACTTTCATTTGCCGCCACAAACATTTGAAACTTTTGAAATATCGAGACAATCGATGTTAAGTATATAGTAATTGATGTTTCAAAGGCAATTAATGTTTCATAAAGGTAATCAATGTTTAATAAGGTTATCGATGTTGCCCAAAGGCAATCGATGTTGCTGAAAGACAATCGATGTTTAATTTATAACAATAATCGATGTTTTAAGATAATCGATATAAGCAATCGATGTTTTAAGATAATAGATATAAGCAATCGATGTGGAAGCAATTGATGTTTTAAAAAATCGATATAAGCTATCAATTGTGAAAGCAATCGATGTTTCAATGCAATCGATGTTCCATGTTCAGTAATCAATGTGATATTAAAACAACAATCAATGTGTGTAACGTAGAGCATTTTTCAGATCTTCGCGGATCCTTGCTTAGCGGGTTTGGTGGCCAGTGTGTGGCCTATTAGTCTGTGTTTCAGGTGTTTCCGCAAGTTGTGAGGCTTTGTGGGCCGGCAGGTTGGGCCCAAAGAGCTCACAGGTTCTCTGTCTGTGAACGCGACAGAGGCTAGGGTCGCGTTCTGAACGCGACAACCCTGGGTGTCACGTTCTGGTTGCCGCCGCGGAGCGGTCTTCGTCTGCATGTCCACCGCGTGTCGCGCATTGGGCGGCCTACTGACGTCGACCATGGAATCCGTCGCGTTCAGGTCTCGACGGTAGGGTACGTCGCGTTCCCAACTGTGATGCATTTTTAAGAAAGGTTGGTCGAGCAGAACTCAGGAAGCTCTGCTCGGCCAGGGAGGAGTTCTTGCGCAGGTTTTTGGGCGATTCGGGTTCTGGAGGAGTTTTTGGCGTGCTCTCGCTACGAGGACGTCGCACGGAGCAGGGGAAACGCCGAGTGATCGCCGTTCTTTGCGTTCTTTACGAAGGAAGGTAGGGAGTTTCACCCAGTTTTACATTGTGAATTGCATGTGAAGCATGAATGGGTTGTTACTCGCTTTATAAACATAGATACCATGCTAGGACATTGAGTAAAGTATGAAAACTGAGTTTTTATATCGTTTTACATGGTTTGAGTGGGAGATTCGGTGATGGGTCCCAGATTAGGGTTCCTGCCTGTGAAGGCGACGGACTCTGCTGTCGCGTTCTGAACGCGACAGGCCAACTCGCCGCGTTCTGCTGAACGTGACATATCGAAGGGCCGCGTTCTGAAGGTGACCAAAGACCCTGTCGCGTTAAGGGTCCCGAGGGCTATATGTTTGTGTATAGTTATACGTTATCGGATTATCGTTATGTGTTGTGTATGGCATTGGTAAGTGGTGCTTGGCACCTGTAGCGCTCGAGGAGCGTTTGCTCATGTGGTTTGAATGCTGCGCATGTGGTTTGTGTGTGCATGGCGAATAGTACGTCGCTTGTGTTCGTTGTGATTTAACCTCAGTGGTTAATTAGTTGTGGTTGGGCAGTGAGGTTCCAGTGTGAACCTAGCCCGATCCTTTGATGTTATTTATAAGTTAGTTAAGATGGTTTAATCAGTAAAGTATGTGTAGGGTTAAAGGCTAGTGTGTGGTTATTATATATTGTATAATATGACTATGGAGGTCATGAGATGACCAATGACATGCCAGGTCATTATTGGCTAATGAGGTTCTTGTATGTGTCTGAGTAGGTTAGCTTAGAGGTCACATTGTGACCGGTGACAAGCTAAACCTGACACTTGTTTACATAGTGTTTACGTATGAATGTCGCGTAAGTATGTATCGTGGTTTACGTACTAGCTGAGTTTGGTGGTTTGGCGCCTATTCCGGAATACCTCTTCAGTCGGGTACCCCAGGTTCTGTGTGAGCCAGACACGTGTGTTTATTGTGCTCGGGCGTGTCTCGGTGCGGTGTGTACCACAGAGGTCTGTGTCGTCTTCTTGGACACCTCACTCTTGTGTTTGAGTTGTACGTTCGGCTGACGGAAAGACGACAGTAGGGCAGCGACTTGTGAGAGTTTGTGTTTGGTCGCTTGTAGCGCACTCGTAGTTGGGGGTACAGACACCAGTAGACGTACTGATCCCAGCTAGTCCCTGTGTTTCCAGTGCCTCACTTTAGGGAGCTCGGGCTGGAGCCCCTAAAGGTGTCAGGCATGGACCTGCAGGTGTGGGTTGGTTGGTCTCCACAGTTGGTTGACTTACTTTGTGTTTTGTGGAGGGGTAGCTGGACTGAGTAGTCCGTGGCTACGAGATTAAGAGGTAGTCTTGTGTTGTGTTGTCCGGGTTGGATACTGGCGTCATGAACCAGTAGTCTGTTCCCGTGTGGTGGCGTCGTTCTTTCCGACTCGTACTTTTCCATTAGTGGTGGCTTGTGTGTGTGTCTAGTTGGTTGAGGTTTGACCCGTTATGGTGCGCCCTGGTGGTGGCACGGTTCTGGTTGTGGTTGTGGTTCTGTGGTGGTACCTCGTGGTAGTAGGTACCTTTACCCTTTATGGGTAGCTTTGTGTTGTGGTGCGTTGTGTACCAGTCTCTTCAGATGTAGAGGTGGACTTGTGTTCTGTGGAGGTCTGCGGAGTGACCTTCCACGTGTTATGTTTACTCATCTTCGGGAACCTCCAATTATGTTTTGGTGTGAGGTGTTGGTGTGAGGTGAATTGGCTAGCTAATGCCAGTCCTGTTACCCTTCGTAGGTAGGTTGCCTGTGAAGCTTGTAGCTTAGGCGACCAGTTGTTGTAGTGATTTGCCTGTGAGGCTTATGGCCTAGGTGTTTCAGTTGTTAAGCGGACTAGTAGTGCTGTGCTAGTCCTGGTGTCTCTTTTATCTTTCGAGATTTGTGCTAGCTAGTGAGATATATTGTTTAACTGTTATTTATTATATTTATTGTGAGCATAATATGGTTTGGCTAATAGTGTTTCCAGTGAGACCCTCTGGGGGTGTGTCTCTTAAGTTTTGTGTGTTATTTTTGGGTGGTCCCTACTGAGCATGTGACTTGTTGAGGCTCACTCCCCTACAGTTCTTTTCAGGGTTTGCCGTTTGTGTGGCTTGCGGAGGTGTTGTGGCAGACTTGTACCACCAGAAGTAGAGTTAGTCATGTTGTGTGAGCTTGTGCTCCCTCGCGGTATGCCCCAGGTAGTTGTACTCTTTTATGGACATATAATAATGTATTGAGACAGTTGTAAATTGTTATATACAGATATGAGCACATGTACTTTCTTGTGTCTTATACTGTTGTGGTTGTCTTTATATTCCTACTGGATACGTGTACGAGCTATCCCTTGTAAGACTTCGGTCTGTTCACGGGAGGCGGACTTGGATATGGAGCCTTATTGGGCATAAATATCCAAGGCCGTCACAATGTGTCACTTCGACTGAACAAAATACAATGTGGTCGGTCGAAGTTAAACTTTGGATATGACGAAGTGGAACTTCGTATAAAACAGATCAACCTTGTCGGTCGAAGTGAACTCGTATATAGCTTCGGATATGACTAAGTGTAACTTCGGATGTACAGAAATCAACGTTATCGGTCGACGCTGAAACTTCAGATATGACAAAGTTAACTTTGGATATGACGAAGTGTAACTTTGGATGTTCAGAAAATAATATTGTCGGTCAAAGTGAACTCATATACAGCATCGGATATGACGAAGTTAGCTTCACATATGATGAAGTTGGACTTCAACTTATCATGACCAAAAACATGCATGACGAAGTGGACTTCGGATATGGCGAAGCTAGCTTCTACTAAACATGATCAAAATATGCATGAGGAAGTGGAAACTCAGTGTAAATCTATAATGATAATTGCAAGAATATATTGTATTCATGAGAGAAACATGATATAACAATATATTATGATTTTAAGTTAAACATAGATTTTTTATCACCAAATAAAAAGATTATAGGAGTGGTTCAATAAATGTTAATTACATCTCCCTTTTAGGGAGAGAAAACCCTAGATTAATCCAGGAGAAAGAGCATGATCACCATAAGTGGAGGCATCGGATAAATAATAACATGAACGCTAAATGGTCCACGGATTATGTGGGTTGGAATTTCTTATTCCTTATCCCGCTTATTGTAGTGCACTTTGGATTTATCATGTAATATGATTTGGACACACATTTGTTATCTTTTATTGTTTCAGATTTTCTTTTGATGTCTGTTCTATTTCTCATTATTTTTTTATTGTTGTTTGCTAGAATTGGAAGGATTTTATTTTGGGGTTGTGTGACTTATGCTTATTGACTTGGCTTGATGATTCGATTCAATGCATACTACTATTGTTATAGATATTTCTTTGTTTCATTTATTTATCATCATCATCCATTCATTTTTGGTATATATATATATATATATATATATAATTATATTATTCACCATGATTATTCATCTTCATTACACACACATTTTTTATGTGGAAAAGTGTGGGAGGAAAGCAACATGGCGCCGAATCACCTGAACTGTGTGATTTGCACCAAGCTTCCCTCCCAAATCACCTTCTCCACTTAACTTCTTGAAATTTTACCCTTATTATTATTATTATTATTTATCTAAGGGAGTGATTTGCTTAACCTTTTGGTTTTATTTATAAGAAGGTTATTATTACATTGATCTTTAGGTTTTTATCTATTTATTTTTTATGTGCGTGTATATATATATATATATATATATATATATATATTACTATTAAGCTTCTTATTAATATTATATATGCAAAGTCTTGTTGTCAAGTGAGATCAATTATAAGTGTGGATCGACGTCATAATACGGGTCCTTGGTGTGCCCGTCGGGGCACCAAACAATTCATGCCCACACTCGGCCACATCGAGCACGCCAAGCTTGCTATAGTCATGGCACTTTTTATTATTATTATATTATTATTATTATTTTAACAACATTTATTCATTAACATACACATTAATTAAACAGGAACCGGTAGCATTTTTTTGGCAAAATCTTCCCCCTTCCCTAGGACTTGTTGGGGGGATGCAGGTGGGTCACCATCCATGTATTAAGAAGCGATGGCCTCTGGGAGATGGGATACGTGCCTAGCAATGCACTAGGATGATCTAGGATTGATCCCTTGAGGACTTGCCTTCGATAGGGCCCAAGCTGTCTAGATGTTTGAACATGACCAATATATGTCATGATGGCCTTAGACTTTACCCTGCTCCCCTTTAATCATATGCCAATATATTGATGAGTTCATGAGCCCCTATTGACTATAACTGAGAATTGGGCATAATGAAGACATGACGAGAGGGAAACCAAAAACATGAAGGCCGGTGGTGAACGTAGGGACCCGAACGAAGCATACATGACCGTCAGGAAGACATCTATCAGGCATGCGGTCCATGAGGAACCGAGACATTTAGACATAAAATCGTGATTGTATGGGCCAACTATGGCAACCAAGTTTGCATGGTACATGGTTCTTGGGGGGACATCGAGGTACGACCCAAGCAAGGAGATAGAGAGTCTTTGAAGAACACCCCTTTTGCATAGAGATTGTGCCCTCAATACGGGTGAGCACACATAGCAATCTTTGAAAAACTGTCGGTATGAACGAATGGTGGTAAATGTGGGCCTTTGGGATGATGGGAACATGACATGTAACGTTAATGCCCTCATATAACCCCATGGCCTATCCCCACATCTACAGTGCATGACTGCATGAGTACGGCGCCTCTCATTGACGGAGAGGTTTCGCTTCTCTATCTTGGCATACCCCCAAGTAGCAGAGAGATTTCCATTGACTCGGTGAACCATAAACATAAAAGAATGGCCAAATGGCTCATGGAGGTAGAAGATAGATACAAATGATATTTAAACATGAGAAAAAGTTGTGAGAGATAAATAAATGGAAAGACCATGCACATAAGGATAGTACCCGGAAAATGGGCTATGGGGTATTGCATGTGTAACTTTGAGAGTTGACATGTGAAGGTCATACCCATCAAGAGGGCAAACCTCACCCCACGTCAAAATGTAAAGATGGAGGAAAGAGAAAAGGTACAAACATGTATGCTCAATAAAATCACTTAACATATGTACACATATCCAAGGGAGCACAACAGGTCATGCCCACTTGATGGGCAAACCTTGGATTGAAGCAAAGGATAGGACGAACAACATGAAAATCACATAAATCGAGTATCTAGGGAAGCATGAAATTTAGTAAGCCATGTCTAGACCTGTTAGACCATGAGACCATACTCATCATGTTGAGCAAATTCCAAGCCTCTAGGTCTCATTTAGGCCTAAAACGAAAAGAAAGCTACATGAGGAAGAAGACTTTAAAGAGAAGTATAGAGAGAAGAGAGGAACATGAAGCACATAACTTAGAGAACATAAAAACATCATGCCAAGGAGGGCTTTCCATTAATGAAAAGAACTTGGAGTTACATGGTGGAAGCATGACATAAAAGAGAGAGAACATAACATGAAGGGGGGAGGACATGAGGAGTGAGATTTACATAGGACTACCTCTCTCTCTCTCTCTCTCTCTCTCTCTCTCTCTCTCTCTTACAAAGGCTTTCCAAAAGACTCTAGATGATAAATGGTCCAAGCTTTAAAGTGGTAGCACCTCTTCTCCTTGATTCTCTCTCTATGCTCCTCTTTGACCCTGGGGCCTATATATTTATAGAGGACACAGGTAAATGATCCAGCACACAGACCCTTCTGGAGTCTTCATGCTGATCTGGTGCCAGAGTGGTCTGGCGCCGATTCGGCTCTTCATGTTGATCCGATTCTAGAGTGGTCTGGCATCGGTTCGGCTCTTTATGTTGATCTGGCGCCAGGCTTGTTCCGGTGCCGATTTAAGGCTTCGTGTTGATCCAACGCTATACATATTCTGACCCCGGTTCTTTCAGTGTCTTGGCTTTTTGACGCTCGAGTGCAGGCTGCTCCATCATCAAGACTTCAACTTCATGATTGCAGGTTTTTGACTTATTGCACGGTCATAGACTTGTTGGCTTATCGTTGACTTGTAGGTCTTTGCCATGTGCAATATTATATATTGCCGTGCAATCGGCCATCTTCATGGTTATCGGTGTTTTATTTCTACCATCAACATAGATCTTCTTCCTAATGACTAGAATTGTCACACCATTTGTCAAATTCTAAGGTCATCCAAAGGTCAACATTGGATTAGAGATTTATCCTCTTCAAATCTAATCCATCAAAACCACACTTCTATGATTATGAGAAATGTCTAGTGCTTTTGTTGTGCTCGCTTGCACGGACACCAAAAGAGGGGGCTTCATGCATGTCTTTGTGAGAGTCAATGCAATGTTTAATGCCTTAACAATAAACAAACACCAAGTTACTCTCGTATGATTATACATACCTATAGTTCTACAAATCTTTGTTATCTCAGTTCTAGAAAGTTGTGTATATTTGCTAAGCATCATCAAAGAAAGAGAGAGAAGAGAAGGATTTATTGTGCTTTTGGCAAGTGTAGTTATTATATTTGTAAGTGATGTGATAGTCCATGTGGCGCTACACAGGACAATATGTGGGAAGGCACACCACATCACCAGTGGCGGGTGGTGGCAAGTGTTGTTGGAAGACGACATCGACGACAGGTGGTGACTATTCTTAATCTAAATTCACTATTTTTGAGCCCTAAGTATATTTTTGTAAGCCTAAAGTAACTATTACAACTCTAGTCGATGAGTTTTAAACCTTAGAAGTAGCATTCTTTGTTGAAAAGTCAGTATTTATAAGCTCAAGTTCATTAATATTACAAAAAATTGTCAATATTTTTTTAATTATAAGGATTACATTTTTTTAGTCCAAAGTTAATATTTATGAACTCAAATTCATTAATATTGAAAACTCTGTCAATACTTTTAAATCCTAAGGGTTATATTTTGAGTCCAAAATTAGTATTTATGAGCTCAAGTTATTATTAAAAATTCATTCCTCTTTTTAAACCATAAAGATAATACTTTTAAGTCCAACATTTATATTTATGAGTCTAAGTTTTTAATTTATAAGTGCACTACAACTTGTTGCTGACTGTCACCAATTGTCGTTGTTTGTCACCAATGATTGGGCCGATGATGTGGAGCGACAACTTGATGGCACCACGCTATCCAAATAGTTAATTTATAAATCCAATGTAGCTTGTCATTAATTGCCACCAGTTGTCGCCACTTGTCGCTATTGACTGGGCCAATGATATGGACAATTAATTAGGAGAGAGGCTTTGTGCACTTGTGCAAAGTGCACAAGTGCAAGCCACATGGGCATTTTGCCCATGTGACATCATGCACATGGGTTTTTTCGCCCATGTGGCACCATAAAATTGGTGCCACATGGGCAAAAAGCTCATGTGGATTGCACTTGTGCACTTTGCACAAGTGCAATAAACTTTTCTCATTAATTAGAGGTTTTTGACAACATGAGGACTTATTTTCTAGTCCCTATTAGAAAAAGTAGCATGAAACAGTCCTTGCTTTTGGGGAGACTTATTTTGTAATTCCTACTTTTTGAACAAAGTATTTAATCATGCCTTTAAAGCATCTTTTGCCCTCCCTCTCTCTCTTAGTCACTTTTTTAAATCTGATTTTGCCCATATCTCTTGTGAGATATCTTTTCTCTTTCTTCTTTAAACATAACTAATAGGGTGTTTGGTTGTACTTTTTTATCATTTTTTCTCTTAAATTTAAAAAAGAAGAAGGACAGACACATAAACACATTTTGGTAAGTAATTTTTTATTTTAGAGAAAAATCATATCTCATATAAATCTCTCTCAAAATAAAAATAAGTACGAAGCAATTTTTTTTTTAAATCACACACTCGGCTCCCTCGTCCTCTCCCGACTGCACCCCCCTCCCCCATGCGAAGCCCCCACCCCCCCACCCCCCGCCAGAACCCCCCCCCCCCCCGCCAGAACCCCCCCCCCTCCCCTGGTCGGAACCCCCTCTTATTTTCTCTACCAAGCACATCAATTTAAGTTTAAAATTTTTTAATATTTTTGCCAAACAGATAACGTCAAATTTTTATAATTTTAAATTTTAAGTGAAAAATAGACACAACATAATTTTTTAGATAAAAATAACTTTTTAAAAAAAGGTATTCCCAAACACCGCATAAGCTAACTTTTAAAGTAAAATACTATACATTTTAAAGTGAATGTATATATGATTTAAAGAATAGCAGTAGATCACTTAAAGTAGTTTTTGTTTCTTTGAAATAATATATGTTTTGAAATAAATATTCACATGATTTTTATAAAGTAAAAATTTAGATGTCATAAAGTAACTATTACTTAACATTACTTTAAAGCCAAATAATATTTACCTTAAACCATTACTTTACTTTAACATTACTTTAAAATAAATTAGCATTTATTTTAAAATTAACTAACATTTAAGCTCGCGGCCGGTAGTCACTACCAACACCACCACCTGTCGTCACTAGCCAACCACTCACTACCACCGGCCACTAGCCCCGGCCATCGCCATCGACCGCTCACCGTCGTCGGTTGACTGCTTGCCACCATCAGCCGTTATCAATCGCCAGTTACTACTAATTAACAACCGACCATTGACTTCTGGCCACCGTCAGTTGCTATCGACCATCAGCCATTGCTAGTCAATAGCTAATCACCGATTATTATCGATTGTTGAACATTTCTTTAACATTAAATGGACATTTACTTTAACACAGTAGAACAATCACTTTATATCCTTCAAATTTTACTTAAACTTAGTAGAAATTTACTTTAACGTTAATCATCTATTCTTTAAGTGAATAGTGAACTTGAATTTTAAGTCAATATAACATTTACTTTAACTTAGTAGAATAGTCACTTTATATCTTTGATTATTTACTTTAACTTTTAACTAGAACATTTACTTTAATGATAAACATCTCTTCTTCAACATTAAGTAAACAGTCAATGTGAACTTTAAGTTAATGGAATATTTACTTTAATTTAGTAGAATAGTCACTTTATATCGTTCGATCATTTACTTTAACTTACTAGAATATTTACTTTAACATTAAGCATATTTTCTTTAATGTTAAGTGAATAGTGAATTTGAACTTTAAGTCAATAAAATATTTACTTTAACTCAGTAGAATAGTCACTTTATATCATTCGATCATTTACTTTAACTCACTGGCGGCCAACCGGCTGCCGTCGACCACTAGCCGTCACCACCGACCACCATCGTCGTTGGCTAGAAGCCAATCAATGACCGTCGCCGCTGGCGGTCATCGTCGGCCATCCACTTGCCGCTATCGCCAACTTAAAGTAATGTTAATTAAGTAATGACTTAAGGTAAATGTTAATTGATTTTAAAGTAAATATTTAAATGTCATAAATATTATTTTACTTTAAGACATGTGAACATTTACTTTAAAATAAATGATTTTTCACTTTAAAATATATACTATTTTACTTTAATATCATATATGTTCAAACGTTCAAATATTCTCTTATCCTTTAAGTTATATATTATTTTACTTAAACTATATATGGTTTACTTTAATTCATATACTCTTTTACTTTAAACTCTGTACTATTTTAATTTAATACTATATTTGTTTTACTATATATATATATATATATAGAGAGAGAGAGAGAGAGAGAGAGAGAGGGAACATTTATCCCATCCTATGCATTGCTACCGCAACCAGTAGATGTAGCGTTTAGTTGGGAATACCTACCCCACCTCTCTCTTTCTCTCGTATATCTCATTGAATACGTGCACCAGATTATGGCTAGCTTTTGAAGAGCAGCCACAACGTCTTCGAGCCCCGCCCAGAGTTCAAGTGTCGTTAATTTAATGCTAGCACCACCTGGTCATTTATAACTTACTGTATAGTCTTACAATAAAACTAATGTGGATTGCAAAAAATAATAATAATAATTTCATCAGTTGAGAAGACTTAAACCCTTTTTTTTCTCTCTTTATCAACCAAATTAAGGCATGTTTGATAATCTGTTAATTCTAGAAATTAAAGGGCACTTATGTAAAATCAAAACTACTTTTGATTAGGACTGTCATTGGGTCAGGTTGGGCCGACAAGTCCGCATGCTTAGTCCGATTTTAGGTCGGGCCGCAAGACTCTTTTCGGCTCATGAATTTTTAGTAGGGCTTAAAAGCCCAGTCCGATTAGGCCCATGGGTCGGACTCGGACTTTGAGTTAGGTCCGATGGGCCGGCCCGACTCGTTCTTTTTTTCTTTTCAAATCTTAAATTTTACTTAGTTAAAATTATGTTATTTTACTTATTTAAAAGTTAAAAACTCTCTTTTCAAACAAATTAAATAAGTAACATCAAAATTCTACTTAATTGGGTGAGATTATAAAATTTATATTATTAAATATATTATTATTATTAATTTAATTTTTATTTAAGTATTCGGACCGGACCAAACCTTAGTCGGACTTTACAATTTTGTAAAAATATTGAGTCCGGCCCAGCCTGATCCGACATTACTTGGACTTGGACTTGCATATTGATAAGTCGAACTTAGACCGGACTGATATAAATCCAGCCTGGACCCGGTTCATTGACAGTCCTACTTTTGATAATCTAAACAATCTATCTACCAGCTGGGACTGTCAACTCCTATTAACTTACCAAGGGATGAACTCTATGTTAATTTATTTGGGATCATCATATGTTTTCTTAATTATTTTTGTGTCAAAGTACAAAAGTTATTAACCTCAGTTAACTTATCTATGATAATTAGGTTATCTTACCTGATTTGCAAAGAGATCCCAATGAAATCGCTTCTCTTGCAACCCATATCATTTTTATTGCAAAAATAAGTATTTCTCATTTTTAAAAGTATCTACATTATTTTTTTCATATAATTTTATCAGTTAAGGTTTGATCATTGGAAATATATTTTTCTATGGGCCCCACCACATCACTTTCTCTTCTTGTGTAACCACGTGAATATAAGATCTTTCACGTTGAATGAAGGTGTCGAACTACCCTCCTAATTAAGGTTATAAGGTTCGCACTAGATCGATCTTTAGTTGAGTGCAAAGTGACATCATATATAGAATGTGGACCAAATTTCTCACTGGACTATAGAAGGAAGGAAGTTGGGAATCCATTTCCATAGATGAATTAAACCTACAAACTTTTTTTTTAATGACCAACAAATCATGAGAAACTTTATTCATTAAAATTGTAGTACATAGTCAGTGGGGCGGGCATACCACCTGATTAAAATAAATATAGAGTATACAAAGGTAAGCCTAACTCATTAGAACCGACAAACTCTTTTCCTATATATATATATAATATATATATATATTAGTTAATTAGAGTGGGGTTTTGAAAATTATCTGGACTTTCTAATCCCATATGACTCGTATTAAAAGGTTGTAGTCACACCTTGAAACCTACAAAGATTTTGAGTATAAGAGAAATATATATTGTAAAACTAGTCTAGTAATAAAATTGATGTAGTTGTAAGATTAACAATCTAATTGATTGAGAGGTCTTGTCAAACCTTCTATCTTTTTCTCAACCAACGAAATTATTAGTCTTGCAATCCACATCAACATAATCTTCCAATAAGTACTTATGTTCATTTAAAAAAAAAATTACAATACTGTTTGAGCAATATTTGTTAATACTTGTGGACCACATTAGATCTATAGACCTAGTCCATTAGTTGACGTAAGATAGATAGGACTTGGTATATATACCCAAAAAAAAAAACCCCCCAAAATGTAGGTGACATCTCCTTTCTACTTCCTAAAGTCTCTTCTCTCCCCCTCAAATCTTATGGAGAATGTGCGGATTATAAGAAGTTTTGATAGGTGGGTAGGACAAGATGGGTTACCGTGACACAGATTTCTACCTCTTTTTGGCCTCGATACGTACATAAAAAAAAAGGGTAGAATAACATATCCCTGTAAACTTCTAGAATCACCTACAAGTAAGAGAGTTGCACCACCAGGGTTTATATTCACTGACCAGTTCAAAGTAAATTTCTTGTCGTTCCAAATTAAGAATAAGAGATGCCCCAAGTGTGTGCAGCAATATCTAAGCAAAGGATGTTCCCGTTGCAACATCCCACATCACATGGGGTGGATGCAAAGCTACAACCACCATGAATGCGACTGGCAGCAGCAGGTCAGCCCACCAAGATATATAGTCCCTTGTGATCTCCGATCGACCCCAATACTGTTCTGACACTGTCGATACGACTCAACATGTACAGTAAGAACACTATATATGTTGGAATGGAAAAAAAAAACTACATATGGTAACACTTCATTGGGCGCCAGACGTACGTAAACAATGTGCCAGCTGATCTAGATGATCACATTAGGCTGCTAAAAGCACGGATAAAGTAGAATAAAACGCACACCCACGCCCCCACATTCCCCCACTCCAACTAAAACAGAAGGTATTACGTAGCGTATAGTCCGGGACGAGCGATCATCTACTCATGCTCCACTCATGCAAACTACGAATTAAGAAGGCAATAATGATCGATCGATGTGCAGTGGGGACATCCATCATACATGTAAACCCAGAACAACGATAGGGGACAAGACAAGTCTCCTTCTCCTGCTTCTTTTGTTTGTTTATTTTTTATTTTTATGTTTCCCAGTGAGATTGTTAGGTCTGGAATAAAGAAAGAAAGGGTGAAGCGGCATTGCATTGCATGGCGGGGTTGCCGGAACAACAACATATGGTGCCCGAGCGCCTAGCATTTCTCATTTTATATATGTTGTCGAGCGGGATGGTGCTAAAGAAAAGAGTGAAGGCGAAGAGTTTAATTTTTCTTAACCGTTTTGAATAGCATGGTTGGGGGGACGTCAAACGGAGTAATGTAATGAAGAATGGAGTGTGACGTTGTGGCACCACGAACGAACGATGGACTGAACAGTGTGCCGACCATCTCCTTTTGTGTGTGTGTATATATATATATACACACACACAAAATTACGAGGAGTGGATAGACTCCTAGGAATGGTGGTTCCTTCAAGTCGTGTGTCTCTTAATTTGCTGATTATTTCATTTACCCATTTTTTTTAAGTTAGTTGTTCTAAGATAGTATGAAAATTCGGGATTGTTCGATACTTTTTTTTGGTAGGTAGAGAATGTGCGATATCGTTGAGTTCAAGTCCTTATAATTTCTATTATTTATTTATTTGTTCTTATTTGTTTGACTAGGTCCAACGTATTAAGTGTGTATATATGCATATATACATGCATACGTACACTCCCAGTTATAGCAAGCCATGGAGATCTGTACCCTGTTGCCTGCGTTTCACTTCCGGCGGAGAAAGCCAGCAGTTCACCCTCAGACTTGGATCTAACAGAGATATTCTTGAATAAATTTACAAGTCATTTTTAAGTTTAGCAATATGGAAGAGTAAAATGTGGACCGACATAGTTATCAGCTGCAGTGGTCGACGTATCATTAATTAGCAAAGTCTACTTTTTCCCACTCTCAAAAGTGCCAATCTTGTTCAGAAACTGACTTGAAAATTCTACTTCTTTTGGCAAAATATAGAAGGACATGCCCTCCTTACGTCGAGGTCCTCAAACTTTGTTATCCAATGCACAAAATTCAAATGTGAAACGCACGCAAACGTGTATGCATAAAAATGCTGGACTCTTTCCTTACTGTGAATTCTCTGGGCACACCATTGATCGAGGAACCAACAAAAAAAAAAAAAAGAAACACATACATAATTTCACTGGTAAGGTTAAACCATGAACCGATGCCTGTATCACCTCCCTCGGGTATCAGCCGATCTACTTGTTTTACGTTTGCCATATTTGGATACACGACCGCGCCTTGTACTACCAACCCCAAAACTGCTCTTTCACTAGATACGACTCAACTAACAGTTGTTGGAATACAAAACCTCTTTAGGAGAGGAGGTAAAGATAACAAGAAATAAAAGAAGCTAAAGATGCAAGAGAGGCAAATAGGCTGTTCGGAGAATCGTTACTCAACGAATTGGATGTTATTATTGTACAGCAATTTAAACAAAAGCTAGCTCTTTTTATGTTCCGGAACAAGATGGAGTTAACTCCAAGCCGCTAAGCACCTTTTGAGGCCCCCAATGTGGTTAATACTTATGGAGGCAAGAATAATTACTCAGTAACAATCAGGAAGGCTTTCCCTCCAAAATCTTCCAAATTACATGAACTGGTCTACCTCTATTCTAAAAAAATTTCAGAATTTCTCTCTCGCAAATTTGCTTGCCTAAATCTCGTCGAACAGCACAGAATAGGCTTCAGCCGAGTTGTATGGTGTCCCTACCGTAAGTTGGAACCAACGGCTATACAAAACATGATAACTTCATTCGTCTTGACATCTGCATCCCATATAACCTGGAATCAAGAATCAGACTCATTAAAAGTCATCCATTTCAACATTTTGACACAACACAGAATCCCTTTCACAGTTCGGCTCTGGATTCCATGTCTTCCTCTACGTTCCCGCCAGGCAAACTCTCCGGCTTCGGTGGAGATGATGGAACTACATCTTGGGCTTCCAATTCTATGCCCAAAATTCTTGCAGTCACCTGTCTTGCCTCTGCATCAAGGTGATTCCACTCTGGAACAATTCTTCTAGCACCCTGAGAAGGTGGTTAGGGGAAGGGGGTCAATGAAAGAATATTATTTCCAGTTGAATGAGAAGAAAAAGATCAAATAGCATGCAGTCAAAGAAAATACTTGGAGTTTTGGTTCCTTTGTCATGGGATTGTTACAGAGGTCAATAGTTTTTGCCTTTGATTTTGTGGAATTACCACACCAAGATTCACACCACAACCATTCTTGGGGGAGAGAAAATATGGGCACTGTGTGCTGCGCATAGTTGGGAAGATCCTGAAAATATTCCCACAAAAGAGAAATTCATAAGAGGCTTTCAAAATTCAAGTAAACACTGCAACAATGTTGCATTTTCTAGTACTTTTCATATCAGAGAATCATGCATTATAAAGTAAACACTGTAGTTTGTGATACTGAAAGGGAACTACCTGAATTACTAAGTCATGTAGGAAATACCCAAAATTTGAGGTCCTCAAATGCAACACCCTTTTCCTGAGACACCACCAATGACTATAAAACCCTAGAAGCAGGCTTCACTTTGCCATCATTTCCACTCCCAAAGTCAATCTGGCTCCCCCATTCTCACTCACCCCCTCAAAGAAAATCAAAACAATAACTAAAAATTCCCCAGTGCCAACTCATTTCCTTACAACAAGAATAATATCTTAAATTCCCCATTACATTTCATTCTGATTACTGTTTCCATGTCCATTACATGCTTTTAGTCACAAACAGAAATCCAAAACAACTACACCTTTTCCAAGGATGGCATAAAACATACACCATCTGTAAGGAACAAATATTGTCAAATTTCAATGATGTCTATTGCTCTGACATTTTTGTTCTTCCTAATTCAAGAAGCTAGGTGAAGTTCTATCCGGAAAGAACATCAGGCTTCCAATAACACTCACAGGCATCCTTAAAGAGGTTTAAGGAGAGGGTGAATGTGTAAGTGAACAACTGGGGAGCAACTGACCCTGTTTAACTAGTAAGCTGCATATCAGCATATTGCTCTTTTTGAAGCTATATCCATCACAAAATCCTCCACGTCTAAGGAAATTTTATGAGAAAAAAATTACTGTCTTATGGCCTGTTACCAAAAGTCAAAAGGTCTCAGTGGAGAGAGGATGGAAACTTCGAGAGAAGCATTGACCATTAGTATTCATATCGTTGTAGAAAAAGAAGGCTCATATACAGTTCTTCATTCTTGACTTCCATCTGTATCAAACTAGGAAATGGTGTTATCAATCACCATCTGACCATCCAGTTAGTTCAGACATCCTAAAAATAAAGCATGAAGAACTAGCTCACTCTTTTTGAAGGTCTAGAGATTACTCCATAAATACCCCTCTTATCACAGGAACCATACATGATGCTGCTCTCTGGTGGATGTATTGGAGAAAATTAATGTTGGAATGATCAAGGCTTATACTAAAAAGAACCAAAGGCAATGTCAGCAACATCAAAAGTAAGGTTCAAGAATCCGGGGATCAGTCCCAGATCAGGCGGCTCGAAACTGATTGGGTCGGCCAATCCTGGCCGAGCCTATGAGGGCTGGATCGGCCCCCTCAAAAAAATGTTAATTTTTTTTTAAATTGCAAAAATAGAAAAACCAAGCATTGCATTTATTAACTGAAATACATCAAAAATGAAGTACATGATACATCATTTTTTATGAGAGAATAGAACAAAGTTATATTTATTGGAACCACACATTATATTGTTTGGACATAAGTTCCACATAATCTGTCCATGACATATAATGTTGGTAATGGCTCATATTGAGTTAAATATTGATTATATGCATCTGTATTCGCATATATCACACTAATGGGTGTATCCGGGTAATTTCGGCACTTGATGTGAGCCATATGAGTCATATGAATGCGAATCGGACTCCGTGGATAGTGCATAGGCTCTGCCTCCAGTATAGTACGATGCATCCAAATATTGAGGATATGTCAAGTAGCCTCCCTGCCCTTGGTAGTATCCTTCAGTGCAAGCATAAGATGATATATCTAAGGCTTGCTCCATGATCTCAAGCTCCATCCGTAGTTTTTTTCTTGATGCTCCCACTCCTCTTGCATTTTCTTCTTCATTAACCAATTCCGTCTATATGGAATGAAGTTGGGATTGTATCCAGAATCTTCAGATGCTCCTTGCCCTTGTAATTGAGATGGGCCAGATGGCACTTTCTTCCCCTGCTTTTCTGGGCCGAGAATGTGTGAGTGAGAAAGAGCCCGAAGAAGAAGAGCAAGAGAGTGAGAGATCGCCTCGCAAGAGCATAAAAGAGCGCTTGAAGAAAGAGAATGCCAAAATATTGAGAGGAGGGGAGGAGAACTCAACATGAGAGTTTGGAGCATAATGGGGGCCTTGGGGGATTTATATAGACCCCCAAAGGCCTCCCAAGGCCAAAACTAGCCATTTATAGCCGTCGGGAAGCGCCCCCCAATGGCTAGTAATGGCTAGTTCAAACTAGTCGTTACACCTGGATCGGCCCGATCCGGGGTGATCCCGTGCCGATCCTGGCTGATCCGGACCCCAACCAGTGGCTAGGTTACCTAGGATTGGATCGGTTGGCTCAAACCCGACCCAAATCGGCCCCATCTGATCCCGATCCGGGCGATGTTTTGAACCTTGATCAAGAGCATTATAGAATGGTACATATAGGTAGCAACATCAATTGTTATTAACCATGGTATTTGATAACAACAAGAAAACAGTCCTATAAGATAATGAAAAACCAAGAAACAGAAAACAAAAGAAAGTTCTGCAGAATCAGCAGAAGGAAAGATAAATTGCCTGATCAAGATTGGAAAGACTATTAGGATCCTTGCTAAGAGTCTCATAAAATATCCTGAGTGTATCTCCTGCCGCAGTTTGTCGGAATTTTGCCAAATCAACAACATATAAAGCACTGTTGAAAATGACAAAAGATTAGAAACTCCAATTGCTTCTAAAAAGGCTTTTAGAAATAGAACTAGGCATGCAGTTAATTACCTGATATGATATGGCTTTCCTCGTAGATGGTCCTTCCAGAAACCCTGTCAAATAACAAGAGAAGTGTTGAAAATGCAAAACTTAACATGGATTCTAGTGATGAATGCATAGGAAGAGAATCACTTGTCTCCAGAAACGATAGCCATCCATATCCTTGTTGTTGTCACAGAATGGTGTATAAGCAAGAGGTCTTCCTTTTATATCCATGTCATAGAGTTCACCCATGTCTGCTCTAACAATTTGGTCCGCATCAACAAATATAACCTGCACAAAAATTAAAAGCCAGGGACTCAGGAGCCAGTAATTGGATAAAAATTGAGGTCAACGTATATAAAGAAACAAAAGAATATCATGATATAATCAGCTCCTGGGACCAATAGGAAAAGGATACCTTTTCAAGGGAAAGGGGAAAGATGACATCAAGAAATAAAATCTTGTATGCCCAAATGATCCTTTGCTTCTCTTTCTGTTTATGCAGCCATGATGGCCACTTGTAAGTGATGAGTTCATACTCAAAACCATACTCCAGTGCCATATGTGGTATGACATCCTAAAAGAGAAATTTATAAGATCAACATGCCAGTCTCATGGATGCTGCACTTTCTAAACTGCATGTAGCATAAATTTTCATGTAAACGAAATACATTACAGACCTTAAATTGAGGAGAAAGATAGTTCTTTATGAACCAGAACTTTACTGGCCTCTCTGTATGTTTCAAGACACTAAGTATCATAATTTTAAGAAATCGCTCATACCTGCAAAGTAATACCCCATTAAGAGTCTTTAGATCTACAAGAGACAGAATGACATGTAGCAAATAAGCATTTCAGATATAACTGTGAAATAAAAGGTGCCCCAAAACCAATGTTCAGTAATATATTAACAATAAGCACATAATGAAATTCTGCAGTATTTGAATGAAAATTATTTAATAAAGAGGTGATATTGTAAAAACAACATGCAAGTTACTAATTCTGATCGTTACATATAAAATATCACTCAGAAAACATAGAAGAGATAAAAGTAATTTTAATTTCATGAATTATCACATTTTGGACATGTCGTGGACCATGTATTTAAAGAAAGTATACCATCAAGAATCATATTTTGGATACAAGTTGAGGTGTGGGTATGAGTAACAGACACCCGATAGTATGTGAAACAGTGAAAGTGTGCAACAACTCCCCTTTCCTTCTTAATTCCTAATAGCTGTACATTGTCTTCCTCCATTATCACATCTCTATCTCTCTCACATTAAGACAAACAAAATTGGAAAGAGTAGGATAGCCTCTTCTGATCTCTCCCCCTCTCTTTTTCGTATCTCTCATCCCTCTCTTTGCTTTTGTGTTACTCTCTGTTTTACCCCCATCTAGCCCCAACCCCTCACCAGTTTAGAAACAGTGGAATAAAATTTTGAGAGTAATCCCTCCTCCACCCCCCCCCCTGCATGAAGCTTGGCTTTCCCTATTCATCCCATCTAAAACTTCAAGTGAAATATGACTGATGAAAGTTGTTTTGCCTATTCAAATAACAAAAAAGTAACAATGGCATGACTGGGGAAATAGGTTTCAAACACTTTCTTACAATGACACTTAATTTCTACATTTTTATTGTTTACTTTGAAAGATAATCAAATCCATTAAGTTTCGATTCATTAATACTTTGCACCTTTACATTCATATCTAAATTTGACACAATGACTTTAACTCCAAATTTTAGTTTGGCAAGAAAATAGAAGCACTTGATTGACAATCAAGGCCAAATACTTACAAATGTCCAGATGCAATTGAGAATATATTGATTGTTTTTCCATGCCTTCCTTTTTTCTCATAATGCTGCAATACAATAAAAAAAATTGCAAGGAATAAGTTTCACAAAAGGCTATTGAACAGCACAAAAGCAAAGATAAAATATGCAAATTCCAAACAATGAAAGAACATACTAATCACACTAAACTAGCAAAATTACAAACAGTTCATCAATTAACCAAACTGAGTAAAAGTATGAACTTTCTGCTCAGAGCACAAGGGGAACTATATGCTAATATGCCTATGAAATAGAAATGAACATGTTACAGGATAATCAAAGTCAAACGCAAGGTTACAAAATATAAATGAACATGTTTCAGGACAACTCAAAAGCAAGGTTACAGGTAAAGTCTCATGTTGGCATCAAAAGAAAAAAATACAAAGGTAAGCCTGCAAGATATTCCTCCATAAGGGACTGGAACATGATACATGTTAAAAATGCCGGAAGGGACTAGAACATCATACATGTTAAAGATGCCATTCACTTCCATAAGATAAGAAGTAAGCCAACAGTTTGTCAGAGTAATCGGATTACCTCTGAAGATCCTTGTCTCTTATTTGACTGTCCTTGGCTACTAATCAAACCAGAAGCCCACTTCAATATATTTGTGTTCCAAGAATCCTGTAGAGAAATACAATATGAATGGAAAGAGGCCATACTTCAACTAACATCATATTCAAGTTCTGAGAACAAAGTTTTCATATCACAGATAGTCCAAAAAAGGCCTGACCTTTTTCCTTTCCTCCACATGATTATCATCCATTGAAGCTGATAATAATTCCTCATGTTCCCTCCCACTTCTTTTGACTACTTCCAAGTGTACGAGTTTTCCCCTCAAATCATTTATTGTAATGAGTTTTAACTGAGGATTATGCTGATTAATGTCTCTGTCCTCCTTTAGAATATATAGATCTGCACTCCTACCAGGAGCAAGCTGCAAGTACCACACTCCTGGAGAAACTTTCATTTGCCAGTAACCTAGGTTGGCCATGACAATTGTATCAACCAGGTGTGGCATGTTCTTCGTTCCAAGAATCAACTGAAGGCCTCTGGGAGGATCATGGTCCTTTTCAGAGCAGTGTCCTGAAAATGACTAGTTAGGAACTGCCATTTGTTGATTTGAAAGAGATGGAAGGAATATTATCACCTTATAAAAATTAAAATTCACCTGTCAACGCAAGCGCTTCAAGTTCAAACACTGCTTGCAGTGTCCTTTCATCACCAAGGTTTTCAAGCAAAATATTGTCCAGGTCATATCTGAGAAAAAGAAGAAACCAAATCATGCACTGAAAATAAGTGATCAGTAGTTTAAGGCTATATATAAGATTGTTGAACAAGAAATATAAAATGGTTTGTAAGTAACATACACAGCAATTTTCGGTTCAATAAGCCATGGCTCAGGGACATCAAGATTCATTGTAAGAGTTTTTGACAGTGGCATGTTTGGAAAGAATGCTTTAGGGCCACTTAAGGAATAATCAACTGAGCTAAAGTCATCCTGAAGGACACAATGATGCATTTGGTCAAAGAGGAGAAGAATTTATCAACAGGAAAACAAAATCTGAACTAGAGTAGAAGCTCAAATAACAAAATCTGTTTGCATTCCAGATACCAGTGTTGGCACCACATATCTGTAGTAGTTTTTCAAAGGAAGATCAGCAAGAGAACTCTGCAACATAGAGTCAAAACTTCCATCAAATGTCACACATTAGGTACAATACCACACAAAAGGAAACTTACAAACTCACCATCGGGTTAAGTACAATTCTCATGCTTGGCCGAATAGACTTCCAAAGAACATGAAGAAGGGGAGCAAGCTTTTGACCGGCTGGACTTAATGGGTCAATCACGGCATCAATATGAATACTAGAATCTTTGTTTTCTAGCACAACCGCACTGACAAAATGAAAATGTCAAACCCAGATTTTTGATTAAGTCAAACTACAATCACAATAATCCAAAGAGAGGGGGGGGGACCTTGATACACATGCAATGCAAGGACTTTGTCATCTGCTTTCATCATGTGGACAAACATAATCCAGGAGGAAAGGAGATAGCACCAACAGACTTATAAATGAGAAGAAAGAGACCAACAAACAAGAGCAAATATATGTTGCTAATAGCAGCCAGAAACATGAAGCACAAAAGAATTTACTAACATTTCATGGCTCTCAATGCATACCCCAGCTTAGAATCCAAAGAAAACAGCCTATATCTTCAGAAACATTTATATGCCAATGCTAATATGGATGTTGAGGATGTACGAAAAGATAAGAGTAAAGGGAGATCTAGTGTTATCTCAATTGAAGTATGGGTCATGACTCATGAGGGCATCTGTCGGGCGTGTTTAGAGGTATGTCAGGCACACCAGGGAGGTAGTATTTTGCTCATGTTGTCATCAACTCTGCTCCATAGAGTGCTCTAGCTTCTAGACAATTAAGAACATTATTTCTTCCTCCCCAGCTCCCATCTCATTCCTGTTACTGCTCCCTTCTTCATGTCTATAAATGGTTAATTATCTCAAAACCAGGAAGTAGAAAAACTCGTTGTGTTGTCTACACAGTTTGCGGGAAGACAGCGGAATTGTAGTCTGTCTATGCATGTGATCTTGAAAGAATAGAAAAGATACACAATGAATAGTATCCATCAGACAATCTGCAAATGCACCTGAAAGAACTTAGTCAAAAGATGGTGAAAAGGAGGACCAGAGAGCGGACGTTAGGTGCCAGATTACCATAATATTAGTCAGGCAAGTGGGATCAAGCAGTGGAAAATAGAAATTATGAAAACAGTGAGGTAATGAAATTTTGGGAAATAATTTAGGACTGTCCAAAGCAAAAGCCACAGCAAGTTTGTCACAAGCTTGCACTCCTCTCTCTAGGATTGGAATTAGAATGGACTGAGAATCTTTGTTTCAGTTCTTCAAGGAAATATATTACAAGAGTTGACAATTAAAAGATGATGATAGAAACATACACACAAAACATCAACATCACCTGATAAAAGCACATAAAAGTTAATAATTGAACAAAATTCAACATGCATGTTTTTGGATTAATAAGCAACGTGGGGGCAGTCATCTGAACTCAGGTCAATACATGAATGTGGAGCATGGATGGCAGTTGGTTTTGGCCAAAATGTATTGGTTTCGGCCAGGCCCGATACGAAACTTGACCAGAACATTGTAGCCGGTCCGGAAACTAAAAACCAGGTCCAGTTTCTGTCAGTTTCGGGCAGATACCAACTGAAACCAGCCAAAACCAGATGCAAGGGGAGTTTGCCGAACGAGATCTGAGGGGCTGCTGCAAGTGTGGGGCTGGAGGAGGGTTGGGGGCAGCCTTGGGAAGCCTGTAGGAGTTGATTTTTTGCTGCCGGAGTCGATCTTCCCGCCGCCGCCACTATTGTTTGGTGCTGTTTGCTGTGCATGGATGCCATTTATGCAGCACATTGCATTGAAGAATCTTGTAAGTAATGTGTTTTTCTTTCTTTCTTCCATAGATTTGTATGCAACATATAGTTCTTTTGTACGTTGTTTAGGATAAAAGCCCAAATTAGGACCTAATTAGTGATGTAAATTTGGGGCTTTTGTGTAATTAGATAAGCTTAGCAAGAATAGAAGGTTAATTAAGGTTCATTGAATGTTTTAGGGTGAGAGCATAGTGATTATTGCATTACATGCCATGTAATTAGGATAATTCCCTAATTAGGTCCTAAATAAGGTTTAAAAATTGGAGCTTTTGTGTAATTAGGTGCGGTTAACATCAATTGAAAATTAAATATGCTTCATTGAATGTTTTAGGGTTTAAGCATGCTGCTAATTGCAGTACATGCCATGAATTGAGGGTAAACCCCCTAATTTGGAGCTAATTAGCTATTAGAAATTGGGGCTTTTGTGTGATTAGGTGTGCTTAGCATCAATTGAAGCTTAATTAAGCTTCATTGCAATTTTTCGGGTAGGAGCATACTGTTAACTGCATTAAATGCTATGTAATTAGGGTAAATCCCCTAATTAGGACCTAATTAGGTATAAAAAATTATAGCTTTGTGTAATTATGCGTGCTTAGAGTCAATCAATGGCTTAATTAAGCTTGATTGCAATTTTTCATTCTACTTACAATCTTTTCTCTTTGACTGTCTTACTGTAGGACAATGGCTAGAGGTCAACAAAGTCAAGGGTAGGGTGATCTAGGATGGTCCATCTCACCTTAGTTGATGGTACGAGGAGAAAAGTGAAATGTAATAATTGTAGGAAAGAGATATATGGGAGAACTACCAGAGGAAAACAACATTTGGTAGGCATAAGAGGAGAGGTAAAATAATGCGACATAGCTCCCTGAGTGGTGAGGGAGGAAATGCGTCAGTGTCTTCTCAACAAAAGAGAGCAGGCAATGATTTGTTGCCATTACAACATGAGATTGAGGACCAAAAAACATGAGACTGACACAACAGTTGAGGGACAAACACCACGCAGACGATACAACTGGGAAAATTGATGTCGACGTCTTATTTGATGATGACAATCCCTTGCAATCTTAAGTTGAGGTACGAGAGAGAATTAATGACCCTGTTTTTTATCCTACTGATAGAACCTGGGCAGAAGGAATATTATATGAAGATGAGCCAAGGGATCTAGAATTCAAAGTGCCATCAAAGAGGCCAAGAGTGCCACCATCACATAAGCATCAGATAGAGGGAAAGCAACCTGAGTATATTGATGACACTAAGGATCAGATAGCAAGTCAGTCACTCTTAGAATGGTGAAGCCACCTCCATCATTGAGAAGTACATCAATGCATGGGATGGCTGAAGGACTAGTGCTGCTGCTCGAGGCGGCCCTATACTGAGAAGATGATGCAAATTATGTGAGAGGAACACCACAGGGAAAAGGAATCCATACAAAGATGCACGAAATGGACTCATCAACAGAAAAGGAAAAAGAGTCGGACTAGAAGGCGTTTGGTTTGTAATGCTTTTGATGATGATGATGAACCTAGTGCATCTGCAGGTGCTACTACTGGCGGTGGCACATATTCATATGGGCACTATGGACATGATTCAGGTTATGGTCCTCAAGGAGGTGGCCAACACGAGACAAGAATGTATAGGTGGCTCATGAACCTGAATTCCAATTTCAACCACTTCCAACTAGTAGCAGTTATGGGTCAGCATCCTCTTCTCATGCTCAAGGTTCTTATTCTGATGCTGGATTCCAATCAAACAAACAACCTTTCACTCCAAGAGGGATCCAAAGAGGGATGAATAACTTGGCTGCATCATTGTTTGGTTACAGTGAATATGTCAAATATATGCATTCTTTTTGTGGGTATACCAGGCAATAGCATACTATGAGGAAGAAGGTTCTCCCAACAATTATCCAGATTAGTCATTAGTGCATCATTATTTGGGTACAGACCATTTAATTTGTGTAATATTTACTGTCTTCATAATGTTTATTGTAGTGCAAGTTTACTCCACATTTAAATGTTAATATGTAGCTAACATTTTTATTAACATGTTCAATGCACCCTTACTAGAACTTAATCCAATTTATACACATCAATGCATGTCCACTGATTTTTTTATGTTTTGCTGATTTTTTATAATTTTCTGATTTTTTATATTTTTCTGAATTTTTTCCTGCATTTTTTAATGGGTTTTAATAGGTTTCGGACGGTTTCGACCAAAACCGAAACCGTTCGATCCCAGTCGAAACTGAGACTGAAACTGGCACTATCAACCTTGATGTGGAGGGCCTCAACTACTGAGCCACTCCTTGTGTACAGCATAAGCATTTTTCATGTTTTGCACTATTTTCCACCATTATACTCTTTCTTTTCATAAAAGTCTTTGAAGGACTGCACCAATTTTATTTAATAAAGAAAAGTGATTCAATAAAAAGGAAAAGTAGGGGAGAGGTTAATTACCAAAAGAAAAGAGAGAAGGCAGCCTAAAGAACAAGAAATGTCACCTTATTCCAATCCTCTACCGACAAACACAATAAATGCCTACTCTAATTATACATACAATTAAGTGTACAGAAACACACGTGTTTGAAAAAAAGAGTAAATTACATATATACAGCAGAAATACATTCAATAACGTATATACCCTAACATCTTCACCTCAATATACCATGCATTTGAATGTATTTCACCATGAATAGTAAATACCCCTGCCATTGTGTTCCATCAGCTGAACCCAACCACGAATCCGTGATCAAGTTAAAGAGTAGAAATGACTAATCTCTCTCTCTCTCTCTCTCTCTCTCTCTCTCTCTCTCTCTCTCTCTCTCTCTCACACAGTGGACCCTGTCAGGGTATTTTTGTCTTTTCAAGTTTCAACCTTATTTAAAAGTTGTCTATGATTTAGTAGAATATTCCTTAGATTTTGACAGCAACTTAACCCAAAGGACATAACCAATGCCTTTTTATCAAATATGGGTATATTTGATGAAGTCATGATTTAAGGATATATGCGAGAATATGGTAGTTTTCACTTTTCAGGGGTAAATAGATAATTAACCATTTCTTAAACCATGAAAGACCATTACAGTTTTACATTGATGTGGAGAAAATTACAAAAGGTGTAACAAAGGCAAATGCTTGTACTAAATGCTAATGACTAAAATAGCAGTGTTGCCTAACAGAATTGCATTAGTAAGCCAATAAAATGATGCATGCATATTACCACAGGACTGATGTTAGTCCATAGTCATTCAGGAGCATATCAATAAATTTCTGGAATAGGAACAGAGAGAAAACTTGCATGAGGAACAGTACTAGGTGAGTTTAATGTATAAACTCATCACCCTACTGGAAGAAAGAGCCAGATAAAATTTTAATGTTAATGAAAATAATTCATAGTAAAAGGACATTCAGGAAATGAGCAGCCACCTAACATTTATATATACCCACTGATGGAAGGGAAAGAAAAGCTTAGGAGGAAAATGACATCAGAAATTTTACTGCTTAGTGGGCAAAAGATTTTTAAAAATTTTGCACCACAGGGGCTAGAAATCACCTGTACTTTGCATTCAAAATTTCAAAATGTGCTCTATCTGAACTTCTTTTATGAGCAGACATTGATGATGAAACCAACATGATAAGATCACTTATAAATTTGCTGCAAAAGAATTACAACAGGTATCATAAAATGTCAAAATAACCACTATCCTATCAATTCAATAACAGTGCCAGTGGATGTTGATTGAACTTTAAACAATACATAGAAGAGCAAGAATCACTTTGAATATAATAAGGACAGCATCAAGTATGAATATCAATAAGAAGTTTTATTCTACAAAGAATTCCACGTGAATAATTCTATACATCAAACTAAAAAGAGTTTTCCAGTTTAACCAACTAATAATGCAGGAACGTTATTTTCTTTGATGAAATACTAAAAACTAGTCAATGTACAAAAAAAGAAACTTAACGATCACACACCAAAATGAGTAAAAAGACAGCTACATCAGGACACAGCTTTGACCTCCTATTTGTTTCAAAAACAGCAGATCACAAGAGCATGTGTACCAAGCCTTGAAAACAGTTTTAGGGGTTGGATTCTCTCAATAAAGAAGGCAAACTCATTATCTGCCCTAGCTAGCAAAAGTACTAGTGTTCTGATTAACAGTGAACCTCCTATTAACAAGATTTCAACACAAGGCTAAATTTCAAGATCAGTTTTGTCAGTGGCCAAGTTACAGCAAGACAAATTGAACCAGACACTGACAAATGATTTAATACATCTGTACTACATGCACTAACGTGGAGCATAGATTAATGGGAAAAAGGTTACAATGGTAATAGAAAGGACATATCGAGAGTCACGCAGGAAATTGGAAGGCATATCAAAGGTAGAATTGATACACATCACACACACAAAGTAAGATCCCTTCCCATTCTTCGGGATATCTGCGAAAGAAATGGTGGAAGTGTACAATCATAAACATCATGAAACTGATAATGTTTTTTTGAAGAAATATACATGCAATAACCAGTTATTACACATCATAGCTAAGTGCATCAAGCAGAAAAGAAACTTCGAAACCAAATTGAGAAATTTTGTCACCACAATGATTGCTCCGAGAAACAATGTTGCACAGAATATCTGATGTACAAAAGAAATAGAACAAATGGTACATCATTACCTAGTCAAATCATCGGGATCAATGTCAGCCAATTCCACTTCTTCAATGATGTCAAGAATGTATTTTACTCTCTTCTCAAACTCGACAGACTCTAGAAGATCAAGATCATCGCTAAGAAAAGTATCCCCATCAACTGGAAGAATTACCTAACAAGAACACAAGGGGGAAATGACATGTGAATGGATCAAAGAAGGAAAAAAGATTATTGCACATTCACAAGGAAATAACAAACTTATTGTTCACGAAAAATAAATATACTACTATAGCAAAAAAAAAGGGACAACAACTGACCACTAACAAAAATATGCCATAAATAGTTTGCCTAACTGGAAAAGAAAATAAGCCAAAATAACTTACTCGCCCATTTGTTATCACAGCATTAACACCAAATTCAAGGTTAAGTTGCCAATGCAAAAAGCTATGAACCTGAATGCAACAAATGCAAAGGATCAGAGGAAAGAAACAGTGAATAAGCATCAATAAAAATAAGCATACAGTGAGCTGGAGAACAAAAAAAGGAAAAAACAATGTTCCAGATATATTATTGGAAATGCCACCAGAATAATAAGGATGGAGCTTGGAAATACACCGGAGACATCGTAAAGCTACTAAATAGAAAGCTCCCTGTAATGCACACAACCAAAATGGATATATAGAATATTGAATAACCAAAACATACAAGACATGCAAGACAAAGAAAGCTCCTTTTTACTCTTGAATAGAGAAAAGCTTACTGCCCTGAGGTCAGCGCAGTAATGCCAGCTCAAAATTCCCTTTAGAAAGACATGCCCTTTAGAAAGTCCATTGCCCTGAGGTCAGCTCAAAGTGGCACTTTTTTTTAATTTGGAGTCTAACCTTTTATTTTGGAGCCCAACTTTTTATTTTGGTGTCCAATGGTGCCCAATTCGGCTCAGTGCACCAAAAGAGAAAAGCTTGGGCACCAAACTAAAAACTTGGGAACCATAAAAGGTTAGGCTCCAAGAAAAAAAGAAGGTGGCACAGTGCGGCATAATGAACTGCACGAGGTGGATGGGCTTTCTAAAGTGCATTTTGAGCTGGCATTACTGTAGTAACCTCAGTGCAGTAAGCCTTTCTCTTCTTGAATAAAACATAATACAGAGAGACATTATAGAATGGATGAAAAGCCCTTGCCTGCTGAAATAAATAACAAGTCTTCACAGTCCAAGGCCGCCAACTTGACAGGCATACCCTCGTTTTCTCATAATGATTTGCTATGACAAACGTGTAGGATCCTTGTCCTATCATGGAAGGCAGAATTGGCAGATCCGGATCGGAATGGCCGATTCCAGATTAGATCAGACATTGGACACCAAATTGATATGTATACCCTCGTTTTCTCAAATTGATTTGCTATGACAAACATGTAGGATCCTTTTCTTATCATGGGAGGCAGAATCGGCTGATCCGGATTGGGATCGGCTGATTCCAAGTCGGATTGGCCATGGGGGGAACCCCCTAAGCTTCATAGAATCTTGGCCAGATCGTCTAGAATTGGACCGAATCGGTCAAGATCAGCCGATACGGATTGGGATAGGCCGATCCCACAGTCAAATTTCAAATTTAAATGGATCCGGCCTGAATTGGCCAGACCGGGTTGGTATTGGACCAGATCAGCTGATTCGGGCCGGATCTTGGGTTTTAATGCCAGATCCCCAAAGGGGATGGCCATTTTGCAGGTCTCCTAGACCCCCTCTCCTTCCCACGACCACCTTCAACCAAGGATGGCAGAGTCGGGTCGGGTGGCTGGGTCGGCCCAGCCGATCCCGACCCTGAGTCGGGTCGGAGTCGGGCTGAGTCGCGCCGAGTCGGGCTAAGTCGGGATAGTGGAACTTGGAAACTAGTCTCGTGGGGGGGGTCGGTGTTCCCCCCCAGAGTCGGGTCGCCAGGGGCCGACCCGACTCAGAGTCGGCCGACTCGGAGCGGAGTCGGCCGACTCTGCCATCCATGCCTTCAACCCCCTCCTCTCCTCCTCCATCGCCGGCCGCCGCCTCCGCTGCAGCTGCCGACGCCTCTTTGCACTTCTTCTCTTCTACAAGGTAATAAATGCTTCCTATTGTTAAGTTTTTTGTTTTTTGTTTTTTTAAAAGAAGAAAATATGTAAAGGAAGCATGATTTGGGTTGTATGGGGGCTTTAGAGCTTGGGGAAAGGGATGTTATTTAGGATTTGTGAAAATAAGACAATCCCCAATTTTTGCCCTATTTAGGGATTAAAAATTGGGGCTTTTGTCTAATTAGTTCAATTGACCAATTATGGCATCATATAAAAACTAGGGTGTTCAATTTCGGGAATTTAGGTGAACCCCCTAATTTTTACCTATTCAGGGTTTAAAAATTAGGGCTTTGTGTAATTAGTTTAATTGAAGGTAAATTGAGTGTGTTAATCACTCAATTGACCCAATTATGGCATCACACAAAAACTAGGGTGTTTAATTCGAGAATTTAGGTAAAACCTAATTTTTTTACCTTATTTAGGTTTTAAAATTGGGACTTTCGTGTGATTAGTTTACTTGAAGGTCTAATCACTCAATTGGCCAATTATGGCATGATATAAAAACTAGGGTGTTTATTTTGGGAATTTAGGTAAAATCTCCAATTTTTACCCCATTCAGGGTTTAAATGTGGGGCTTTTGTGTAATTAGTTTACTCGGAGGGGCTTCCTCCAGGTAAACTGTCCGGAGGAGCTCCCTCCGGACAGTGCCCCCCCCCCCCCCCCCCCAAAATAAAAAGCCTCGCAAGGGGGGCTCAAATGGGAGAGCTCCTCCCAATCGCACCGGGGGGGATTAAAGTTATCGTGCATTGTTATTTATGAAGAACCCTTTAAGATGGGATTGTGTTTTTGTAATTAAATTATGAAGACCCCAAAAGAGGGGAAATTTTGTGCATGCAAATTACATAAAAGCCCCTGGAAGATGAAGAATTACATGAAGACCCCTGATCTGTCCAGAAATTACAGAAATGCCGCAGTTTATGGGAAATTACAGAAAAGCCCTCAAGAGTTGGGAAATTGCAAAGAAGCCCCCTGACAGTGGTTAATTGCATAAATATCCTATTTGGAACAGAAAATTGTAATTATACACAAAAATCACAGAAAGTTGCAGAAATACCCCTGTATCTGGGAAAGTTGCAGAAATACCCCTGTATCTGAGAAAATTACAGAAATATCCCACTGAAAAGGCAAAAATTATAGAAACATCCTCAGAAGGACCAAAAATTATAGAAAAGTCCCTGAAGGGGGAAAATTACATAAAAGCCCTTCAAAGACAACAGATGTACAGAAATGCCTTCCAAAGGGGTGAGAATTATGGAAATACCCTCCAAAGGGTAAAAATTACAAAGAAGCCCTCCAAGGGTAGAAATTACATAAATACCCTTGGAAGAAGAAAAAAAATGCAGAAAAGCCCCTAAAAATGAAATTACAGAAATACCCCCAGTCTGAGAATTTACATAAATACCCTTGGAAGAAGGAAAAATTGCAAAAAAAAGCCCCTGAAGGACAGAAATTACTGAAAAGTCCTTGAAAGGCAGAAATTGCAATAAAACCCCTGAAGAGTGGGGAATTGCAGAAATGTCCTTTATCATGGGAAAATTACACAAAAGACCCTATTTAGTAGGGAAATTATGGAATAGTCGCAAAAGGGCAGAAATTGTAGAAAAGTCTCGGAAGGACAGAAACGACATAAAAGTCTTGAGGGGACAAGGAATTGCAGAGGAGTCCTCCAAAAAAGGCAAAAATTATAAAGAGGTCCTAAGAAAGGCACAAATACAATGTTGTCCAAATCTTATCCAAATTTCCTCTTCAAAAGACAACATTGGCCAAGTTTTCAATTCAACGATCATATCTATGTCGTTTGCACGACTCGGTGGGGCGGGACCCACTCACTTCCTGAAGTGGCGTGCGCTCTCCTAAGTTCGGCTTATGGCTAAAAAGTTGAAGAATGGCGGAAAATCCAGAAACACCAAGAAATGGTAAAAATGTCAAATAATGCCAAGAAATGGCAGAAATATCCAAGAAAAGTCAAGAAATGACGAACATTCGAGAATGCCAAGAAATGGCAATAATGACCAAGAAGGTCAAGAAATGATAGAAATATCCCAGAACGTCAAGAAATAGCGGAAAACCTGGAAGGGTCAAGAATGACAGAAAGATCCAAAGGAGCTAGGAAATGGCAAAAGTATTCGAAGATGTCAAGAAATGGCGGAGCGCAGGAAAGTCAAAGAAATGGCAGATGTACCCAGAAAGGGTCATAAACTGCAATTATACCCATAAAGGGTTAAAATTGCAATAAAACCTCTAACAGGGTATAAAATTGCTGAAAGACCCATAAAGAGTAAGAATTGCAGAGATACCCAGAAAGGGTCGAAAGTTGCAACCAAACCCAAAAAGGGTGAAGCATACAGACATACTCCGCCTTGTGCGGAATACCTCTTGTAGGCGTCAAGTCACTTTCAAGGGTCTAATCACAACTAAATGAGTGGTTATAACCATGATGATGCAAATTCAACCGTCCGATTGTGACAGAAGCAAAGTCAATAAAGCAAATCAAATACAGGCAGGAGCAAATTCAAAGAGTCCAGCTGCGATGAAACGTAATCTTGAAGACCCCGATTTTATAATCGGGACCAATTGTAAAGGTCTTTAAAGACCAAAATGTAATTCAAACTACATATGTATGCAGAAATGAAAAAGATATTTTCCAATTTCTTTAGACTTTACGCTAAACGAATCTCAACAGAATTATCAAAGGTATTCGGATTCAATCCAATGAATGAACACCGACTCTGATCAGTGGCTCCATGGATGGCAAAGTCGGCCAATTCGAGTCGGAATCGCCTATGGCGACCCAATTGGGGGGGGGGGGGGGGGGGGGGGAGGGGGGGGCCACGACCCATCCACGATGAAGGTGGTATCGAGGTGGATCGAGCAGAATCAAACGAAATCGGACTAGATCGGCCGATCCAGCCCAATTCCACACGATCCACCTCGATTCTATCTGATGTAGCCTGATTCCCTCAGCTTACCTTAATTACGTATGATCCCCTCCACTTACCTTATTTACCTGAACATCATTTAAGTAAATGTTATATTTGTAGTTTCATTTATTTAAGATATTACATATAAATAAAGAAGTATCTCTCATTTGAATCTAATAAAAATATCAGAAAAATTATATCTCTTATAAATAAAAAGTCAACTCTCACATCCAAGAAGAAAATCGCAATTTCGGTAGTTCTATCAAAATAATGACTTTCTAATCTTTTATAATTTAACATATCTAAAAATTTCATAATTCAAATAAACCAATAGAATACTAAAAATTTAAAGTTCTATAAAAAAAAGTCAAACGTGCATGACTTCTCAAAGGAGCCACTCTCCTACTGACAGCACTTAGTCTGTTTGAGACCTCTCAGGATTTGGTCAAACTTAAGCTATCATCACTTAAACTCATGTAGAAACTAGAAAGTGACAATTTTCATGAGTTTGGGTGATGATAGTTTTGGTTTGACCAAATCCTGAGAGGTCTCAAGCAAACTAAGTGTTATCAGTAAGAGAGTAGCTCCCTTGGAGAAGTCATATACACGTTGACCTTTTTTTTACCAAACTTTTAAATTTTGAGTATTATATTAGGTTATTTGATTTTGAATTATGAAATTTTCAGATATGTCAAATTATGAAAGATTAGAAAGTCGTTATTTGATTGAACCACTGAAATCGCGATTTTCTTCTTAGATGGGAGAGTTGACTTTTATTTGTAAAAGAGATTATTTTTCTAATATTTTATTAGATTCAAATGGGGGGTACTTCCTTATTACATGTAATATCTTAAGTAACATTAATTATTAGTGCTCTATATTGTAATATGAACATATGTGCAACTAGAGTATGGATATACCCAAAATGTGCAATTATTATATGTTTTTTAAAGAATTTTCTCAAAAAATTTCTTCATTTTTAACCTGGCTGATCCTAGATTGGCAAGATTCCCATGGAATCGAGTGGATCCTGTGATCCGACTCGGATCGGGGTCAGCTGGGTCCAATCTAGCATCCCAATCCGACTTTGCCATCCATGGTATAGGCGCACTCGTCCAATAAATGGACATGCAATTTCCCCGCATCAAGCAGATTTTAAATCCTTTGTCTGTAAAACAGACTAGCACTAGCACGCACATAAAAAACACATTATCATATTATTTATTTAGAAGAAATTCCGCATGTTCCACAACCCAACTGTGGCATGATATAAAAAGTAGAGGTTTTAATTTCGAGAAATTGGTACAAACATATTGTAAACTAATCATGGAATTACATTTTTGCGTTTGCATTGTAACAAGATTATGATTGACCAAAGGGGTTAGACTTCCAGATAAAGGTATAGACATTGGATGGCACCATTTTCATATAATTGACCCTCCTATAAAGAGAGTCCAATGTCTATATTGTAATAAACAAATGAATGGAAATGCTTATCGCCTCAAGTAACACATTGCAGGTATAGGAGGAAATGTGCAGTAAGTGTAATGCATGCCTCCAGGAGATTGTGAAGGAGATGAGAGCATATATGTTGGGGAGAAAAGAACAGAAAGAGATCCGCATTCAGCACCAACAAGAGTTGCATGAGATATCTGGAAGACAAGCAAGGAGGGACAAAGGCCTGATGAGGGGAAAACCAATTTCTCCTAGTGATTCTGAATCATCTGATGAAGAGAATCTATCATAGGAGGCAAGAGATTTCAGAGAAGCATTTTGTCAGAGTCAGTGCATGGCTAGAGAGACAGAACAGTGGGGAGAAGCATGAGCAAGGGAGAAGGATCGGGATCAACAGGTTTAGGAGGAAGAGGTGGTGGTAGAAGTGCATCTTCAGAAACAGGAGGAAGAGGTGGTGGTAGAAGTGCAAAGCTCTAGAGCTTGCGAGTCTTCGTAGATTCCTATAGATAGATTTATTTATAGAAAGCAAACCGTAACATAGCCAACCATAAAGCAAGCCATAAAAGGAGTCAAAGCCACAGCTCAAGCAACAAAAGACGCAGTCAAGAATATAGTGAAATGGTTTTTACATGCAGGACTCCCAACACATACAACATCCAGCCCTACTTTCAAACCATGTCGGATTCGATTAGGTCTAAGATTGAAAGCACCAACCCCTAAAAAAATTTATGGGAAATATCTGGAAGAAGAAGTTGAAGAGCTGAAAGAATGGGTTGCCTCCTTTAAAATAGTGTGGATGACAAGGTTGTAGCATAATTTGTGATGGATGGACAGGGACTACAAGGAAGACCATGATAAACCTCTAGTATATTACAATGAGGGGACATTGTTCATGAAGTCAGTTGATGCAAGTGGGCAGGTAAAAAATGCAAATTACCTTTCCAGGCTTATGGATAAAATGGTTGAAGAGATTGGGGAAGAAACATGGTTCAAGTTGTGACAGATAACAAAGCTAGCTATAAAGTAGCAGGTACGAAATGATGGGTAAAAGAAGACATCTTAATTGGGTACCTTGTGCTGTACATTCTCTAGCTTTGATGTTGGAAGACATTGGGAAAGACAAACATGTTGTTGAGCTGCAGTCTAAGGCCTAGATGATCACATTCTTCATTTATGGACAACATAATCTTACATATGACGGGAGCATGCACCAACGGACATGACATCCTTCGTCTTGGCCTAACAAGATTTGCCTCCAACTTCATTGCATTGCACTATTCCACTCAGTGACCTACTTCCCATACTGGACTCACAAGTGGTTCTTAATAATGCTTTCGTTGAATGACCTTTTTCCACAATATGCCATTTCTTGAGGTCAACTCCCACGGCCACTTCCCAAGTAAAGCCAGGTGCATGTTATGTAGGTTCCTTATCATGGTAAGCAATCTCGCAAGAATCTCGGCCTTGGCCCCTTCCCGAGAAACGAGAAGGCCGAGATGAGATATCCTCTTCAGGTAGGGTTTGGCCCCTTCCCAGATGAGTCTTGGCCCCTTCCCGAAACGATAAACAATCTCTCAAATTTGGTCAAACCTAAACTAATCATCCCCAAACTCATGAGAATTCACTTTCACTTCTTTATTATTTTACCTGTGTTATATTAAATATAAATATATAATATATATATATCATGGTTTGCTGGTGCGCGATTCGGGGCGAATCGGGCTCGCCCTGATGCGCTCCGATTCGGCCCGAATCGGGGCGAATCGATCCGATTCGCCTGGAAACTGTTGGGCAGTCATGGTTGAAGCCCCAGTTTGGCCAGATTCGCATGGTTTTGATATTTTTTGGTTGTTTCTATGTTACAACCTCTTGTGAAGAACATCATGTATAACTGATGATATTTATGGCATGTAATACTACACAAACATCCATTTTCATTCAATTGTATTGGAAATTGAGAACAAACTTCAAAGTATAAACATGAAATGTGAAACATGAAACTCAATTCCAATTGAAAAATACAATGAGACTCATATCAACTAAAAAGTACAAACCTGAAATTCAAATCCAAATACAAAGTACAATGAGTCTAGTATCCCCAATATCCCTGCTGATATGGATCATATGTACCCCACTGGGGTTGGACAGACTCATCCGACTCTGAGGGCAGCTCCCCAATAGATGATAACTTTTGGTTCGAGACACAAATGAACGGAACTCATCCCAAGTCATCATGGTGTTGTATCTGCTCCGAAACTCCCTCACAAAGTGGTCCCACACCTCGCATCCAGGACGGACTATCCTCAAACTCGCCATTTGCACATCCTCTGCAGAAGCATCAATCTGCTGAATAGGAACAGGAATAGGAACATGAACATGAACAAACGGAGGAGGATGAAAATATGGTGCTGGGTAGCCTGTGGTGGCGTACCCACTATAGCCACTATAGCCACTAGAGTAGCCTGTGTCGGACTCTGGCTGATAACTATGTCCCCCATATCCATAGGATCCCACAGACTCATTTGTACTCATTCTTTCAAAATCAGACATCATAGTGTTATAGCTATCACTATCCACTGCTGCACCTTCTGCACGACCACCTCCCCTAACCCTTCGCCTTCTATTGTACTTCACTGGGCCGCCATGATGCTCCTCCGCTGTGAATGCTCCCCCATCTCCATCATTACCCCCGCCCCCTCCCCCTTCTCCAACATTACCATCGCCCCCCCCCCATCTCCATCACCTCCCCCTACAGACCCACCCGGTGAACCAGTTGTCATGGAGTCATGGGAGCGGCTGCTGGGTAATCGTGGCGAATCCTCTGGAGGTGTTTCCTCTGCATTTGGATCCAATGTTTCTAAATCTGCAATGTCAAGTGGATCTACAGAAGGGGCAGCCAATTTTTTCCCTTTCTTGGATCCCCAGGGTAACCAACTCTTTTTCTTTTGTGCTGGGGCGGTTGGCTCTGTAATGACAATGCCTTTGGCTGGGCCACCTGCTGGACCTATGTCCTTCCCCTTTCCTTTCTTTGGTTGGGATGTCGCCACCGCCTTTCCTTTTGCAGCTTGGGAGAGAGCAGCAGGTTCCTTATGTGATCCCTTCCTTCTTGGTTCTGCGGAAACAATTGCTTGTGCTTCTCTCATAAACTCTGAGTGGGCTGACGGGCCTAAATTCATCAATCTTTCAAACTCTGCATCATCATCAACAATTGCACCACCTGCAATAGTCCACAACATCACAAATTATACAACAGACAATGACAAAACAAAGAATGAACATGTTTAACAAATTAGAACTACTGTCTCACCTCTTGGCCCAATTGATAATTCGCCAAGAAGATCTACCTCATCTTCTTCTTCGGCCCGAAATTGACTAGAATGTGGTTGGCCGCCCCCTCCCACATCTCCATCACCCCCCTCCTCCGCTTCTGCAGCTTCGATAGCCTTAGCTAAAAATGTGTTTGGCCGTGGTGGATCTTCCGGATCATCTGCCTCCTCATCTAACTCGAACTCTCCCCGCTCTGTGGTCGCTCGTGCAACCCATGCAACCATTGGGTCTTCATCATCTCGTAGAAACCCAATGTCAACCGGATCATCCTCCACCTCCCCCCTCTTTGGATCCTCTGTTAAATGCTTCACCCTCAACCTCATGTTATAATGCACATACACCAAATTGTCCAACCGCCTATGTGACAACCTGTTCCGGACTTTGGTGTGTATCAATGCGAAGGTGCTCCAGTTTCTCTCACACCCACTTGAGGAGGAGGTCTGGGACAAGATCTTTACTGCAATTTTTCTCAATATGGGTGTCGAATGCCCAAAGTTGAACCACCAATCAGCTGTAAAAAAAATATTGTTGCACTCATTAGTCAATCGTTGAGTTTACTAATATGTAATTATAAAAGGTAAAGCACAGTACCGCCATCAATGCGGTCCCGACCAGCAATAGCGGATGGCTCTGCAAAACTCCCCACCCCTTCTCTAAAGCTCTTCATCTGCCGCAATGAAGTCCATTAGAAAAAGCTGCAATTGATTAATTGACATAAACATGATGTACTTGTATTAATGCTCGCCTGATCAATAGCATCTGCTGCATCCAATGGACTCCTTGACAGTCTTTCAACAACCCGTGTAAAGGCGGCAATCAAGTGATCCTCGTACGATAGCTCGAACGCATAATGGTAAGCAGGATGGAGATAGTAAGCTGTAATTATGGTATAAAATCAATTAGTGTGATTGTACTAAAAAAAAATATAGTACCAAGTTGAACTAAAATTTTCTCACCCGCCATATGTAGATCCCGACTCATTTGTCGGTCCACCGATCCTCAACAACGTCTAAGACCAAGTGTGCATAACGAGGGGACACATCGTGGATCTTTTTCTTTGCAGCTTCAATTTTTGCATAAACCAAACCTATGCTTGGTCTCCTATCCCCATCAACCACCCTCAAAACCTCATAAAGAGGTTCAATGATTTGCACCAGCTTGAAGACTCGGTCCCAGAAATTAGCGCTGCAGATGATCCCTTCTACCTCTTTACCATCAGAAGTCCCTGCAAAAGTGCTGTGCATCCATCTGTCTGTCCTAAACATGCGTTTTAGACCATCTTTATGCTTTAGGAGACTTTGTAAAGCAATGAAATTAGTTGCAAAGCGGGTGATAGCCGGCCGCAACAACTCTCCACCTGTGGACTCTCTCATCCACGCCAACACAACATGATGATTATAAATGTACCTTGTGATTTTCTGCCCAGCCTCCACCACCGTCCTGACAGGTCGCAATGTGCCAATCTCTTTCAACATCAAATCTACACAGTGTGCTGCACAAGGAGTCCAGTAAAGATGAGGATAAAGAAGCATCAACTCCTCACCTGCCTTCTTGTATGCAGAGCCATTATCGGTCACCACTTGTACAATATATTGCTCTCCTATCTCATCCACAACCTCCCGCATCAAACTTAGAATATATTCAGAATTGTGCACTCTATCGGATGCATCAACAGATTTGTGGTAGAACACCTGTCTATCACAATACACAAGGAAGTTGATAAGACTACTCTTGGTCGTACCTGACCAACCATCACACATGAGTGTGCAACCATATTTTTCCCACTTTTTTTTGAAGCCTTGGATATATGACTTGATCTCCTGCACTTCTTCATCTAGATATCTCCCTGCCAAGTCTCTTGATGAGGGTGGTTGCACATGAAGCCCTTGTTGTTGTACCTCTTGGATCATACTTTTGTAATACGGGCTATTAGCTGCATTGAATGAAATGCCCGAATGATGCCACCATTTTGCCACTGCACGGCCCACTTTATATCTAGGCCCTTGCTTGTTGTATGCATCATCAATTCTGGTTTGTTTTCCATGCTCCCGAGAATATAAATGCGGATCCACCTCTTCTAAGGTTACACCCGTGGATCTCTTCCTTTGCCCTTGCTCTCTGTCTGGGTTTGGTACGTTGGTTGAGGATGGAATATGAGTGAAGTAATCACCCACATTGGAGTACCGACGGGACTGCGTCTCACCCCCAACTCTACTACCACTGCCACCACTACCACTCCCAACCTCAAAGCTCCCTATCTGCTCAGGGATAAGGGCACATCAGGTTCGTCATCTTCATCTCGTTGCCTTCCCGAGATGATCCTCTCCTGCATGCCCTTGTCCGCCTTCTTTCTTTGCGACTCAGCACGAACACCCTTCAAGTGTTCAATCATGAGCCGCTTCACTTCAGCAGGCACGGATTTACAACCTTGGACATCTTGGTACCCTGCAAGCCGCCCACCTGCAAGGTGCTTCTTGAGGCGGGAGACGCCCCCTCCTTGGCCCGTATGGCCGCAGTAGTTGCACTTGTAATTGTGCCTACTGCCTATTGCAGTCCCGTGCTGCCACCCAATGTCCTCACTAGCAGCTTTCTTCGGTGCCATCTACATAAAATAGTTATTCATTAATTTCATCTAAAAAATATATTCTGATTTTTTTATATAAATTCAGAAATAAAAAATTAGATGAACATGGCCAAAAGTATGTGTAAGAAAGATAGATTCAAATGAGAAATGGTGGAAAGTGAACATTAAACACTTACACCATCATGTTTGAATTATTTTGAATTTTTAAACAAATATTTTCAGAAATTCAAAATTAAAAGAAAAAGGGCAAATCTATGTGGAAAATTTTAAGATTGAAGAGAGAAATGGTGGAAAGTGAACATTAAACACTTACACCCTCATGTTTGAATTATTTTGATTTTTTAAACAAATATTTTCAGAAATTCAAAATTACAAGAAAATGGGCAAATGTATGTGGAAAAATTCAAGATTCAAGAGAGAAATGTTGCAAGTGAACATTAAACACTTGCAACATCATGGTTCTAAATTTTGATTTTTTAAAAATATAATTTCGTTGCAATTTCTGTTTATTTAAATAATTTCAGAAAATAAAAAATGGAAGAACATGGCCAAATTGTGGAAGAAATGTAGATTCAAAGGAGAAATGGTGGAAACTAAACATTAAACACTTGCTATATCATGTTTCAATTATTTTGATTTTTTAAAAAAATATTTTCAGAAATTCGAAAATAGGAGAAAATGGGTAAATCTATGTTAAAAAATGGAAGATTCAAGGGAGAAATGGTTGCAAGTGAACACTAATCACTTGCAACATCATCTCCCATGAATATACCTCCCATGAATCCCATCCATCAACAAAAAACAGAAAAAAATGGAAGATAGAATGAGACTTACCTTCAAAACAGTGAAAAAGATGAAGAGAGGGATGAGAGAAGCCCAAGAACACCTCCAAGCACCTTCCAATCCACCTAGGAAGCCTCCTTGGGTCTCCTAGAGTGTGGATCTGGCGTTTCCTTGAGAGAGAAGGGGAAAAAGGGGGGAAAAGGGCTCTTGCGGCGTGGCTCCTGCGAATCGGGACTGCACAGTCTCGATTCGCAGGGCGTCGGGGGTTTCTTACGGGGCGGGGCGAAGCGGAGCGGGTCGGGCCGGGCGAATCGGGCCGGATCGAGGCGGATCCGGTCGATTCCCTGGCGGACGGCGGATCTAGGCGGATCATGCTTACGGGCCGGCGTCGATTCGCTCCGATGCGGGCGAATCGAGCCGATTCGCTCCGCCGTGCAAAACCATGATATATTAATACTATGTGAATCGGACCGATTCCTACTGCGCGTCGGATCGAATCAGGGCGAACTCGATTCGGTTTCGAATCGCCGCTCCAACAAACCATGATGTGAACCTATGTCCATCCATGGTTGAGATTTGGAATTATGCAATTATCTATGTTCTTTAAGGAATTAATATTGAACTAATGTGATCCACACTTTTATGGTATCCTGAATCTCCCGAGATCTTACCGAGATCTCTTCGAGATCTCTTCTTTTTGACCCTCCCGAGACGAAGCCGAGATCCTATTGCAAATCTTGTTCCTTATTCCTAGTCCCCCAATAGACTGTCCGGGATAATTTGTTAGGGTCTAAAAATAAAAGGGAAGGTGAGAAACTAATGTTACACCCTCCCCCCAAACCCCAAAAACCAACACCCATATAGTACAATATGAGGCTTCATTTTTGTGAATGTCGCTGGCAGAATTCTCCAATAATAACCGACATGAGACTGTACAAGTATATGGTTTCTGTATGAGGTCCCCCCAGAACTAGGGAAACATAACATATCCTATGCACCCCTCAAGCCAAGCATAAAAGGAGTGTCAGATGTGCAAAAGAAAGTGCAGTAAACTCCACCATGAAATGCCAAAGTAACTATTCGCACCAAACATAAAAAACAGAATAAAAAGAAAGACCTTTGTTTTTGTATCTGGATAACAGGATAGACCTACAAGAGCCATTTCTACTCAGGCATTTAGCACAGCCAATCACCATGTCAATGATGAAACATGACCTCCCCACCTGATTTCTTTCACCCAGGTTCAAAATCTCGGGGATCGGGATCGGATCGGTCGGCCCAAAACCGATCCGACCCGGCGATCCCGAGCCCGCTCGGCCGATCCGGGCCGAGCCCGACCGGGTCTGGCCAAGCAAAAGGGGGTGGATCACCCCCCTTAAAAAAATTGAAAAAAAATTAGAAAAAATATGAAAAAATAGGAAATATATGAACATTGTATTTATGAACTGAAATACATGAAAAAAATGTATTTATTGGAATCGTACATTATATTGTGTGGACATAAGGTTTACATAATCTGTCCAAGACATATAATGTTGGTAATATGCTTCATATTGAGTCAAATATTGACTATAGGCATCCGTGTTCGCATATATGATAGTGATTGGGTGTAGCCCGGTATTTCAAGCACTTGATATGAGCCATATGACTCATATGAGTCATGTGAATGTGAATCGGACTCAGTGGATTGTGCATATGCTCCACCTCTGGTGTAATATGATGCATCCGGTATTGAGGATATCCCAAGTAGCCTCCCTGCCCTTGGTCATATCCTTCAGTGGAAGCATAAGATGATGTATCTGACGCTTGCTCCATGGTCTCAAACTCCATCCGTAGCTTTTCTTGACGCTCCCACTCCTCTTGCATCTTCTTCTTCTTCATTAACCAATTCCGTCTATGCGGAATGAAGTTGGGATTGTATCCCGAATCTTCGGATGCTCCTTGGCCTTGCCCTTGCCCTTGCAATTGAGATGCCACTTTCTTCCCCTTTCGTGCATATTGTTGACTTGAGGTTTGTGCTTCCCTCCCTTCCCTACTCCCATGATGTTGATCTTGAGTAGCATGGGTGAAGTCTTCCTCTCCGGTGAATACAATAGGGTCGGGTGGCGGTGTCGGTGGCGGTACACTGCTGACAACTAGGACATCTCCTCCATGATCGGATCCCTCACTAGGAGTACTTGTCTTCGATGTCGAGTCATTAGAAGTTGGTATTGAACATTATCGCTTGGCTCCGGTGTTTCATCATCTATATCTTCCTCGATCGTGTCCAAGTCTGCAATGCTAATGCCATGTTTCGTGCTCCTTCCTCTTGCACCCACTGTCTTCTTTTGGCGTTTAGGGGCTGGGGAGTTTCGAACTCCGGAAGCAAAGGCACATCATCAAGCTCACCTAAATGAGACATAAACATGTTAAAATGAGAAATAAATAATTTATAAAGATGCATGTACATTGTAAATGTCATTTACCTTCAGCCTATGCACGATCATGCGGGTCGAACTCTGGTTGAACCGAAGTGCTTGGCATTTACCCATGCATGTAGTGGATGTTCCTCCTCAAAAACTTTTTCTATATCTATTGTCTTCGATGGAGTTGCTTCAGCTTGTTGTTGCCCCGAGGATCTATATTTCTCTCTATCTTGAACTTGCTTGATTAATTGGAGGTTTTTAAGCTTCAATCTCATGTTGTAGTGGCAAAATACCAACTTCTCAAGACGTGCAGACTTCAACGGTTTCTTTGTTTTGTGTGGATCAAGCCAAATGTGCTCAGTTTCTCTCACACCTGTGGCAGACGTTGTCTTCTAGCATTAAGTCAATGCAGTGCGCGGAGCAAGGAACCCAATACAAGTGTTCCCTTTTCCCATTAGTTTTTGGCCCGCCAACTTGAAAGCCGCTGCATTGTCGGTTACCACTTGGACAATTCTTTCTCTCCAATCTCCTGCACCATCATCCATCAACTGAAATAGGTAGTCCGCATTCTTCACCTTGCCAGAAGCGTCTACCGACTTCCCAAAACAGTCCCTGCTTTGCAGTAGATTAAGAAGTTTTCATACTTCTTCGTGTAATGCCTGCACAATTCCATATGAAAAATTAAAACCTATGTCTTATTAATGAATAACTGAATAACAATTAACTAGCCAAACACTTGTACATACCTGTCCATCCATCACACATTACGTGCAACCGTATTCATCCCATATTCGTTCAAATGTGGAAAAATATGCCTTCATATCTTCAACCTCCATATCCAAGTATTTGTTGTAGATTTCATATGAAGTAGGGCCTTCCACCCCTTTGCCCACTTCACCAATAGTCTCGATCATGGACTCATAATATGGTCATTTGCTGCATTAGCCGTATGCTGTTGAACAAGAACCATCTTGACGTCGCTCTCCCTATCTTCTCCTTGCATATTTTCAAATTCTTGAATGCTGCAGAAATGGATGGTTGCTTCTCCCTTCGCCTGGTGGAGAAATGGGTCTATTGGTCCCACTCTAGGATCTCCGTCTCTAGGGATATCCACTGGAACTCAGGTATATTTGAACTCATTCCAGCACTTGAACTCCCTTGTCCGCTACCCCCATGGCCACTACCTTGACCTACGTGATGACCGGTACGTCGGAGATAGTCCTCTTCCGCATTAGACCTTCGACTTGCTTCCGATGCCCGACGAAATTGTTCTATATAGAGATAGAAATAGAATGAGGGTCGAAGGGTGATTAAAGCCTTAAACTAAAATAAATTTTCAAAAGTAAGTAACTAATTACTAACCTTCTTCATCTTGATCAAGATCAAAGAATTGTCTCCCTCTTGGAATCTACGGACCTTCGAGAGGGGCAGACAAATCTTCCCGGATTTGTTGTCGTCTTCTACTAGTGTTTGCTTTGGATGTCTCTTTCTCCTTCATATATTGGCAAAATTGCATTCGAACTTCAGCAGAAACTCTCGAGCATGGTGCCACCTCACCTTTATTCCCGCTAGATGTTGTTTCAAACGAAATATGCCGCCCGATAAGACCCCGGTCCAAATTTGCATTGGACCTTCCTTCGAGCCATGTCCACAACGATACCATGAGCCCAAGCGGGATCGGTGCTAGGAGGGTTGCTTGAAGAATGGGGAGCCGGAGTAGCACCACCTTCGGCGGCCATCACTTACAACACAAAAAAGGAAGTAAATAATAAAAAACAGAAAATAAATAATTTTTTTTGCAGATGAGAGAGAGGGAGATGAATCGCAGCCAAGAGTTCGGGCCAAGAGTGTGTGTGAGAGAGCCCGAATAGTCGAACAAGAATCCCAAGAGTGTGAAAGATGAGATCGCCTCCCAAATAGTGCAAAATAGCGCCGAGAGAGAGAGAGAATGCCCAAAATATTGAGAGGAGGGGAGGAGAACTCAAAACTTGAGTTTAGAACATATTGGGGGCCTTGGGGGGTTTATATAGACCCCAAAGACTCAAAGGCTCCAAAGAGCCGTTTCTGGCCGTTGGGGAACAGTCCCCACGGCTAGAAAACGGCTAGTTCTGAACTAGCCGTTGGGCTCGGATCGCCCCGGTCCGGCCCGATCCGCGGCGGACCGGCCCGGGCGGCGATCCCGCCGAGCCCAGCCGAGAGCCCGAACGATCGAGCGCAGGGGACCGGACAGGTTACCCCGGCTCGGATCGGAGGGGCCAAAACAGAGCCAACTCGGGCGATCCGATCACGAGTTGGCCGAGTTTTGATTCCCTGCTTTCACCATCCCAGAGTGTCATGAAGAATTCATGTCACCATGCCCTTTAGTCTTTATTAAAACCCTTGAGTTCGTCCAGGCTGTACATAGTAGTACATGCTGTTATTCCACTGTTGCCATCATGGATGGCAAAGTCGGCCAAATCGGAGCGGAATCGGTCTATGGCGACCCAATTTGAGGGGGGGAACACCCACCCACCCACGGTACAAGGTGAAATCGGGGTGGAGCGCTCGGAGTCGGTATGAGTCGGCCCGACTCCACCTGATTCCGAACAGGTTGAGTCGGCGACTCAGACCGACTCCGAGCGCTCAACCCGAGTCACTCGCTCCAGACTGCTTCCACGGAAAGCGGGGCTCCTTTTAATGGAGTCGGCCCTAGCAGTCCGCTCTAGGCGGATCCTGCCCGACTAGGGCCGACTCCTACGGATCCCTCCTTAAGGAGGGATCGGGAGTTTGGGACTGCGCAGACAGAGAGAGGTCGCCCCCTCCTAGGCTCCCAGCCCCTTGCCCCCCCTCCGGAGGTCCCCTCCCTCGCCGTCGCCGCCGGAGCTCGGAGGAGGCTCGCCGCTAGCGCCGCCGCACCGCTGCTTCTTCCTTCTTCCTCTCGTTTTCTATTCTCTTCTCTCTCTTCCTTCTGTGCAAGATGAGTTTTTTAAATTTTTTTTAATATGAAAAATAGGAAATGTTGAATATATTATAGATCTATAGATAAATAGCATTGATAAGATGTTTATGACCCTCATTTCCCAAAATCCCCAAATTGAACCCTAATTAAGGTTTAAAAATTAGGAATTTGTGTCATGAATGTAACTAATGTGCAATTGAGTGTCCAATGCAATCATTGAGTTGATTAGAGTTTGTTTGTAGACTCAATTACATGCATGGTCCATTTTCCCCAAATCCCCAAATTGACCCTAATTAGGTTAAAAAATGAAGAATTTGTGTCATTAATGTAACTAATGTGCAATTGAGTGTCCAATGCAGTCATTTGAGTTGATTAGAGTTTGTTTGTAGATTTAATTACATTGCATGATCTATTTTTCCCAAAATCCCCAAATTAAATCCTAATTAGGGTATAAAAATTAGGGATTTTGTGTCGTTAATGTAATTAACGTGCAAATGAGTGATCAAAGTTCTCAATTACATTTATTAGTCATATTCAATTGCATTCATTTACTCTCATTGTACCAAATGCACATGCATAAACATCGCATCTAAGTTTATCTTACACAGGAATATGGCAGATCAAGAACATCAAGAGCAAGAGGTGGAGGGTGGCCTCATGGTACTCTCCTTGAGTACGGCAGAAAAAAGTGAAATGCAATTGGTGTGCAAAGGAGATGTTGGAGGCATATATCGTCTTAAACAACATATTGCTGGGATTTCAGGAAATGTAGCAAAATGCCCATCATGTCCACTTGAGGTTAGAAATGAAATGAAAAGCATACATGAAGGGGAAAAAGACTGAAAATTTATTAACAACTCAGCAGCAACAACAGCTTCAATATAAAATTTCTAGGCGACAGATTCATAGAGATCATAGTTTACCAATCAATGTGGACGATGATGAAGATGATATGATCCTAATCCTGAGTTCACTGTAGCTGCACGTGCTAGTCGGCGTTCGTATGCAAAGGAAGATGATAGACGAAGGAGCATAGGGAATCAGGGGTCACATTTGTCTAGAGATGACTCAATGAGATCTCTTCCAAAGAGCACATCAATTCGTAGGGCTGCCAGTGCATAGGGTGTGGAGGTAGACTCTCAAATGTTCATAATCCTACACAGGGTTCTATGGATAGATATTTGTATAGATCAAGGCCTATAAAGCAACCTTCTATCAAGCAGGCCTTGAAAGGAGTCAAAGCCACTGCAAAGGGAGCAATCAAAGGTATTGTCAAATGGTTTTTACATACAAGTGTGCCGGCACATACGGCAGAGAGCCCATATTTTCATACTATGTTGGATGCAATTACAGAAGTTGGGCCTGGTCTTAAGGCTCCCACACGGAAGTACATTTATGATGCTGGGCTTGATGAGGAGTATGATGAGTTGAAAGAATGGTTAATGGCTTCAAAAATGTTTGGAAAGAACGTGGTTGCACATTATGTGTGATGGTGGACAGGGACCACAAGAAATCTCTTGATTAATTTCCTTGTTTATGGCTGTGAGGGTACTATTTTCCTTAAATCTGTTAATGCCTCTAAAACATCAAGAATGCAGATTACTTGTTTAAACTAATGGATGAAGTTGTGGAGGAAGTGGGTGAAAAAAATGTTGTACAGGTTGTCACTGACAATGAAACGAGCTGGTCCCACTCGATTTGCATCAAATTTTATTTCTTTGGAGAGCCTCATGAAATATAGGCACAATTTTGGCAACATGTAAACACTCTTAGGGCAGAAAGTAAAGATGTTGCTCTCCAAATACAAGATTTGATTAGCAATGCACGATTTTGGGAGAGAATTTCCTACTGCCTCAAAGTAATAGAGCCTCAGTACTTGTTCTTAGAATAGTTGATGCCTTTGATGGTGATGATAAAAATGATATGGGATATTTGTACGAGGCAATGGACAGAGCAGAGGAACATTTGGGGGAAAGGAATCTCCAAAGCATACAGAAAATGGTGAGCCATCATTGACAAGAGATGGGAGATGACTCTTCATCATGATCTTCATGCTGCAAGTAATTTATTAAATCTAATTAATTCCTGAATTTTTATCATACCATGCTGAAAATTATTATCATATGCAGGGTATTTTTTCAACCCTAAATTTCAATACAAAGATAATGTACATAATGATGGAGAAGTGATGAGAGGCACCATGAACGTCATCACTCGCCTAGCAAGGATAATGAATGAGAGATTAGATGCAATGGCAGAGGTAGCATAGAATGTTTTCTTCTGCACATGTATACATGTTTCATTTTGCAAAGGTCATTTGACATATATTATATCTTCCATTTTGTAGGTGGAGAGGTATAGGATGAAACTTGAGATATATGGAGCATATGACATGAGATGTGCAGCTCAAAGACTCACTCCAGGTTATTTTACATGAGAATTGTTTGCCAAAAATCGTAAATTTATCACATTTAGGAATTCACCATTATAAATTGATTAATGTTCATTCCTTTTATTGCAACAGCTGAATGGTGGATTCAAGTAAATTACCAGCAAGCTGGCACAAATCCTTTACGTATGTGCAGTGAGAGTGTTAAGTCAAACCACTCTTCTAGCCAATGTGAAAGAAATTGGAGTACACTCAGCCTCGTTCACACGAAAATCCACAATAGGCTGGGTGTGGATAGGCTAGAGAAGTTGGTTTATTGCCACAATAATATGCGTTTAAGGGTGAAGCAAAAAAAAAAAAAAGCAAAAGTTAGAAAAAATAGATTCATGCAACTAGCTGGAAGAACAATTGAGGAGGTAGTCCTGAGATAGATGTGGATGAATTGCTAAATGAAGAACACCCTTTACATGCTTGGGTGGAGACGAGAGAAAGGGAGAGATACCTGAGTTCATCCTGATGATCGCCTGGTTCAGGCATGTGCAGAAGATGTAGAATTGAAGAACATGTACCTGGATATGCGTCTATTCCTGAGAGAGGTCAAAGGCCCGAGTTAGAGATCTGCCACTGTTAGGAGACTACTAGACTTTCTCATCTCAGCCAGAATTGAGGAAAATCTACCACTCAATTGGACCCACAAATAAAGACAGACAAAAGCAAGAAAAAAAGCAAAGTCCAACAAGGAAAGAAGAACAGAGGAACCAAGAAGAAAATCACAAGATCGTATAGAGGACTCTCTTCGAGGAGACACATTGGGGAGCCATTTTCTGAGGCTCCACCCCTACCACCTCACTTGGCCATTATATGAGACAGAGCAAAAGTATATCACGTCAACAGAAAGATGCTTAAGAAAGGAAAAGCAATTGGGAGTGATGACTCCACTCAATCACCTGATGATGATGATGGTGATGATAATGATGGTGCTGCTGCAGGTATTGGAGCCACAGAAGGTTATGGGCTTGGGGGTATTCTTTCAGGATATGAGGATTATTCAGTACCACCCCATCAACAAGAAGGAAGCTAAGGGGAAACACAAGAACAACATGGGGGATATGAAGGCCAACAAAGGCAAGCAGGGTATGAATGGGGATATGGGCCTTCTTATCCACCCATTTTTAGTCCCCCAAAATTGTCATATTCAGATATCAGCTCTAGTAGTGGGACAAGCTACTTGGGCAATATTCAAACTATTAGGTATGGTAGTTTGTTCACTCCAGGACAATCAGGAGAAAGTTCAAGCCAACAAGCAACAACACCTCGAGACATTCAAAGAGGATTCCAAGACATCACCAATTCTTTGTTTGGCTTTGGATATACCCAGTATGGAGGACAAGACTATGAGCCACCTGCTCAGTTTCATGAGGCAGAGAATGAGGGTTCAGAAATGTCAAATTGACAAGGTATTTTTATTTATTTCATGTTATAAACTTGTACATATATCTATTTTTTCAATGTATGAACGTAATCATTATGTCTTAATCATTGTTATTGTTCTTTATGATACATGAACATGATAAGATTTGAATTTCATTGTGTTTGTACTCAATGAATGTTGTATGTGTTTTCATAATTTTCTGCAATTTAATTTTTCAGAATTTTCTCTGAATTTTCCTGAATTTTCTGTGATTTTTCCTGCTTTTTTTACAATTTTTTAACCTGGCCGATCTTGGATCGGCTAGACTCCCATGGAGTCAGGCGGATCCTGCGATGCGACCCGACTCGGATCGGGGTCGGCTGGGTCTGACCCAACACCCTGATCCGACTATGCCATCCATGGTTGCCATAGCCTTTGGTCATTTGTTTAACTATGAACCTTTCCAGCATAATCTGTACATTTCAGATGTTCAGTCATCATGTCTCACCTCTATAAAGCGAAGGATTGGAGTTAGCAACCGAACTTCAAACAATGTATGACACAGATTTAAGGGATTAGGGATGTAAAGTTAAAATGTGCAACTGAAAAGAAAAGAAGGGGAGGTGTTGAACCATCAATTAAGGTGACTATTTATGTCATAAGCAAGCATAAACTGGAAATAGAGTGCTTAATATACTCGGCTCCAGCAAAGAGAAAGATCGGACTACAGTAAGTAGGAGAATAAGCTTCCCTAAGAGATTTCAAGCTTATTGAAATAATTTTAGAAAGAAACCACCTCTCCATAAAAAGTTATACATATCTTTCAGTAAAGAAAATGTTAAGAACAAATAGGCCAATATGAGCACTTCTTCTGTTTCAAAAATAAAAAGCTATTTTTCACAATAAAGGCAATGCAACTTAATGGGCACCTTTTCCAAGTGGCTCCTTAGTATATCCAAAGAAGGTCCAGATAGAGCTGCTTCATAGTCCCCGGAAGGCAGGTCGTTTGTCTGAGCAAGCTCATAAACCCTTTCTTTGAATGACTGAAGACTTGAATCAAATGTAGGGGAAAGTGCATGGGTGCTCCCATAGAAGGAACATAGTTGATCCAAAAAGTTCAGAACCTTTTCCTTGTGACTGACATCAGAAAAAAAAAAACATGATCAAATTTTGCAATTGAAAGGCAGGAAAAGTGATGCTGAAGCAAACTCAAACAATGAATATTGAAGAAGCATACAACCTGAAAAAGGACACTGTGATTCTAAACACCTCTGCTAAAAGCAAAGCATGTGCTGAAGAACCGTCATTAAGATTAAAAAGGACACCAACCCGGGCTTTTTTAGACCCTCTCATCTGCATAAAATCATAAATATAAGACATTTAAGAAAGGAAACCATGTTTTAGAAATGAGCAGCTTGATAAGCACAAGACAACAAGAAAATACATACAAGATATCGTACTCCTTCCTGAAGCAAACTAATTCCCTTTTTTGTTGAAATGTCAACAACGAGAAGATGTGTAATGGGCTTCAGATTGTCAACAGCTGGCGAGTTTATAAAAGTAAAGATGTCAAAGGAAAAATGCATCTCATCAGCACAACGTCAATACCTTTTGTAAATGATACTTACTTCCAGTTGAATGTAGATAGCTGATATCATGCAGAATTGAGTTTCTTCCCATGCTTGGTGCAGACAATGAAACAAACTGCTGGTTACTCTCACCTTCACCAGTAATCTACATATTGGTAGCCCCATGTGATATTAGAATAATGTGAAATGTAAGACCAACATACAGCTCTTGAGCATTTGCTCTAGAACTCACCAATGTGTTGTATCGGCGATACCCACTTTCAGAGAGAAATTTTTCTAAAACATCTGTGTTTGAACTAATATGTCCATAGTAAACTTGTTCCTGTATTCTTGGAAGCTCTTCATTCATAGCATTCATAGCAGAATCCTAGGAAATGAAAATATAAATGAAAAATAATGAACTTAATTCAGTAGAAATTTCATCTGAGAAGACATGAGCATGGAAGAATGCCAGCGAGATTATAAAGAATTAAATAAATCTTAAACAAGCCAGATCCAACATAAACATCCTAGAAGAATTGAGTTCAAATGGTGAACTACTTAGTCCTAGGCCCTAAAAGTGGCACATGATAGAATTACCCAGCAAGCTGCGAGCAGAAATTCCATTTCCTCTCCATGAAGAAACCACATATTGCTAAAAAAAATGCTGTGGCATCAGATAGGTGACAGGAAAATACTTGATGCAGACAACTATGAGACTGTGAGATAACAAGGTGAAGGTGCCGAAGATTCCATAGCTTTATTACAGTGTTTTTTTTTTACTGCTTGACGATAACATGGTGTAACGAAAGTAAAAAATCCGCAATACCAGGCAGAAAGAACAAAAGTTCCCAAAATAGACCTTTAGCCATGTCAGATGCACTAACACAGATTCCAACATCTCACCTAACTAAAGTTCATGAAGGGCATCCTACACGCTTTTCCTCTCTCTCCCTCTGCATCCATCCATCAATTACAAACACAAATGTTTTTTTGTATACCACAACATATGTTTTCTGAACATGAAAATAAACATAGTATTTCTGTAGTTGATGGAACTGCAGTGGTGCTCAACAAATTCATATTCAATCAATATTCATCAATGTTGTTCTTAACTACTACATGTTCAACACCTGAAATGGTGCACAACAGTGAGCTGCTTTAATTCATTCCATACTTTTTCCCAAAATATCGGCGCAATTTATTGCTTCCCTACCAACCTGTGATTGGCCAAGATAAGGTCCTACAAGGTTTGATAGGAAGAGTGATCAGCTGCCAAGCAGTTGTCGACAAGGTTCACCAAACCGGCAAACAGTGCTGAACCGGGATATCTGTGGTACTGTACGGACCGTACTGTACCATACCACACCACACCGGTTCAGCAGTTCGGCACGAACAGGGGCTTGCTCAGCACCCACGCAGCTAGAAACGTCCAGGAAGCCCGTCATAAAAGCTTCACCTTGACGCCACACAACGCCAACACCACCCTCAAGCTCGTCGCCAGCTTGTCCACCGTCAGGTCGCACCGGACCTTGGCAGTGATCATCCATGTCGTCACTGCCCCAAACTTGACCCTCACCGGCACCCTGGCCCTCATTTCCAAGGGCACCACTCCGCGCCCCTGTCCCGCCACCAGGTCTCTGCGCATCAGCGCGGACAGATGGATGCCGGAGGCCATCAGCATCGTCCTAATCAGCGTCACGTTCCACATCCCTCGGTAGAACGACAGCCAGGTCACTTGGCAGAGGTCCACCCCAGAGTGGGAGACCACAACGAAGCTGCCACCCCTGTAGCGAATCCTGACCTCTGACCGGACAATGACGTCGAACTCCGGAAAGAGGGTGGCGTCAGCCGTTAGGTTGAAAGTCTCAAGTGCTACCCCTTCATTGGCCTCCTCCCTCAGTTCCTCAAGAACTGGGACCACATCCTTCACTGGCAGAGGGACCTCCTCGCCTTCTCTCCCACCAACACCATCTTCCTGTGCTGCCCTGGCAACATCCAGGGCATCATCACCACCAACCCCGCCAACGTCAAATACAATCTCTCTGAGTCCGACCGCACAGATCATGGCCAGCCTCTACGCCACCACCAAGAAGGCCGGGGAGAAGATCGCCCACATCTACAACCATATCTACGGCCTCTCCATCACTGGCCTCCGCTTCTTCACCGTCTATGACTTTCGGGGCCTACTTCTTCACCCGCGACATCCTCCTCAGCAAGACCATATCCATCTTTGAGAGCTCCGACCACACCAGCATTGCCCATAACTTCACCTATATCGATGACATCGTGAGCCGGTGCCTGGGGACAATCGACATGGCCAAGAAGAGCATGGGTACCGGTGGGGAGAAGAAGGGCCCTGCCCACTTGCACGGGGCCAGCGGGGCGCTGCTTTGGTGGTGGGGCGGGTGGGGGATACAGGGGTCGACCAGGGTGCTGCTGCAGCGGGAGGGGGGGTCCGTGACAGGGTGCCCGTGCCTGGGGACCATAAATCCCCAGACAAGGTGGTACAGTGCGGTACGGCCAACCTCGATCAAATATCATATTCAAAAGGTCCCAAAAGATTAATGGTTCAACAAGACAATGATCATTTTTCAGGCCCTGACCACATCCTTTTTCAGACTGAACAATTATCATAGGCAACAAGTGTCATAGTTCGCAACACTTGGGTGTTTAACACAGCTGTGTGGAATAAAACATACATATCAGCTACAGTTTCCAGAAGAAACATTATCTTTTCAGGTTTCGGGTAGCAGGCAATTCTAGATTTCTAGTAAAACCAAACTCTAGCAAATTTGATTAAAACCCTGTGGCAAAAGAACTACTATCCACAGTTACTTTTCCTACTCTTCCCCTCCCCCCTCCCCCCTCCCCCAAGGCTAATCATTTTTTTATGTCTGGTTGGTGACAGAAGGTTCTCACATCCACCTTATCAAAAGCCATTCGGCTTGCCTCACAAACAGGTAGGAGCTGGATTAGTAAATTTTGACTCCACCTTTTTTCTCTTACCCTCCCCCCACCAGGATCCAGGGTTGGCAGGATAGGAATCGGGGGACGAATCAGGAAATTCCTGATTCGCCCCAATTTGGGCCGATTCCCCTGGATCCTGCATAAAAGTATGATCCATATCAGCAGGGGTATTGGGGATATTAGAGTATTTAGTCATTGTATTTTGTGTTTGGAGTTCGATGTTTGTGTTGCATATGTAAATTGTAAACATCATAAAATTCATTTTATTAATGAGATTCATTTGTATCCACTCTTTCAATGACATTTGTGATTCAAAATGGATGTTTATGTTTAAATCATGGTTCAAAGTAGCACTACATGGCATAAATATCGTCCATTATGCATGAAACATATCCACACGAAGCCTAAACCAAAGAATCGACCAAAAAATGGCCAAATCACTCGATTCGGCCGGTTCGTTTTTTGACCAAATCACTTGATTCTGGTACTCAAACGAACCACCCGAATCAGCGTATCAGGGATCGACTCTTCCCTGATACACTTCGATTCGGCCGTATCAGACCAATTCCCCCTGATTCAGCAAACCCTGCCAAGATCCCCTTTTCTTCCTTTGGATGGGTCAAGATATAAACATCCTGGAAACTGGAAAATATCAGTTAGACTCAACTGACTCATAAGGCTGCCCACGACGACTCAAGCAAGTCAGCAATGTTTCTTTCTTTCTTTCTTTCCTTTTTGAAACGTGGATAGTACCACTGAGTATATTACGAGGAGAAAAGGAATGTAAATGTGTAGAAGGACAAGACACAAAACCCCTATACAAAAGAAACTCCACATCGAGCCGGTGTGCCCCTTTTTAACTCCCTAAAAGAAAAAAAAAATTGCGAGGAGCTAGATCCATCCTCTGTACATAAGACTATAGCCCAAAGATGCACTTTTTCTCAAATAAAAGAAAATAAGTGTCTTCCATTCTCGCTTCCCTCTTGAAAATATTATATTCCTTTCTGTACACAACGCCCAAAGTGTGGCATGCGTCTAATCACCACACAGTTTTGTCTCCTTTCTAAGTCCATGACCTCTGACCTTGACAGCAATAGCTGGACCTCTCATAATGAGGCAAAGGTTGATGAAGACACTACCCAAGCCTCGTACCCTTAGCAAAAGAGCAGCCGATAAAGATGTGATCCAAGTCTTCTTCTTCTTCCCCACACAAGGAACATATCGTAGAATGTGGTGGAGAAAAGGTTTTTGCTTATCGCATGTAGGCAGCCTACCATGGGAGATCCTCCACACCAACACCTTGACTTTGAGCGGGATTTTGGCTTCTTAAATGGCATTGGAGGGAGCATGGAGCACCCCCCCCCCCACACCACCACCACCACCTGAAATGCAAGTATAAGCAGAGCTAACAGAGAACGTACCATCTTTCTCCCATCTCCAAGTCCACGAGTCCCTCGTTCCCTAGACCGGCTCAAAAGCCTAAAGGAGGGAAAGAAGCTGCTCAAATTGTTTTGACTTTTCATAAGAAAGATTCCTTCTGAAAGTAGGCACCCAAATACCACCAGCAAGGTCAAAATCAAACACTTGATCCACAACATGGATGGCAGAGTCGGGTCGGGTGGCTGGGTCGGCCCCAGCCGATCCCGACCCTGAGTCGGGCCAGAGCCGGCCTGAGTCGGCCCAGTCGGCCTGAGTCGGGACAATGGACTTTGTAAACCAGTCTTGTGGGTGGGTCGGTGTTCCCCCCCCCCCAGAGTCGGGTCGCCAGGGGCCGACCCGACTCAGAGTCGGCCGACTCTCCGCTCCGAGTCGGCCGACTTTGCCATCCATGATCCACAGTGGGGGAAGGGATCCTCGATAAAGTGACCAGGAGGGGAAGGCCTCCTCTAGAGTGAGATCTCCACACCATCTATCTTGCCAAACAAAGCAAATGCTCGTTGCCAAGCTTAATCCTCAAACTAGCTCTAAGAAAGTCTGCAAACGGCAGAATTCCCCCCCCCCCCCCCCACAAATGGGGGAGACATTGTACACCGAGGCGGTACAAGATCCCAGACTCTAGCCAAAAGGTAATATTTATGGATGATGAATTGCTGCCACATTACCCTTGCCTCTATCCCAAGCCTCCACAACCATTTGCACAAAAGGGCTAGATTGAAGCTTCTAATGTTCTTGTTACCTAGCCCCCATGCTTCCTTGCTCTGACAAATTCTGCCCTGGGCAACATCATGCCACCCTCTAACTGCTCACCCACTGCCATGCCAGAAAAATCTAAAGCCTGAATGGACTCTAGTTTTTTAGCCACCATCTTCGGCACTCTGAAAATAGATATGTAGTATATGCGCAGGCTATCCAACACTGTGCTGCACAGAACTAGCCTACCTGACTACCTCTATAAGAAAGTAGTCTTGTCTTCCACCCTGCTAGCCTACTCTCAAATCTCTGAACGACCCCCTGCCAGTCCCTACACCGAAGAGGGTCAAGGGACAGAGGGACTCCCAAGTACAAGAAGAGGAAACTCCCAGTCTGACACCCAAAGATGAGAGCTGCTCTCCTGATGCCCTGCTCCTCCAAATTGATCCCTGCCAAAAGACTTTACTGTAATTGACTTTTAAGGCCAGTAATGTCATGTAACACCTCTAGCATCAATTTGGTAACTAATAATTGCTGATCATCATCCGCTAAGAATAGTATGGTGTCATCAGCATACTACAGGTGGGTAAGGAGACATCAGAAGATCCTGCCTAAAAGCCCGAAATGAACCCCGCCTGTAGGGCTCTCAGCCACATGTTTCTCATAATTTGAGCAACCAAAACAAATAGGAGAGGGGATAGAGGATCCCCCTGTCTAAGGCCTTTGCCATTAGAAAAGAAAGAAGAAGGCTGCCCATTAATGAGCATAATGGAGAATGCCAATGAGATGCACTCTATGAACCAAGAGATCCATGTCTAATGAAAGCCCATCTTCTTTAGGAGTTGAAGAAGGCAACTCCAGCTAACCCTATCACATGCTTTCTCAAAGCCCAGCTTAAGCCCCAATCCCTTCTTCCTCCGTTGCTTCCAATGAAATATACACTCATGAGCTACTAGAAAGTTCTCCCGCCTCCCCTTAATGAAAGCTCCTTGATTGAAGCTGATCAGCCCACCTATCACGGCATCCAACCAAGAAGCCAAGTCTATGGATATAATTTTTTATACTCTATTCAGCAAACTGATGGGGCGAAAATTTGAAAGCTGTTGTGCACCCCTCTTCTTCGAAATGAGGACCAGGAAGGCCTTGTTGATACCCTTCAAATAAGCCCTACCCTCCTAGAACTCACGAATGGAGGCACATAGGCCATCCCTGACTATCTCCCAGCAATGCTGATAGAAGACCATAGGATAGCCATCTGAACTAGGGGCCTTATCACCAACAAGTGAAAACACTGCCTGTCCAATCACCTCGTGGAAAGGTATCACAAGCCCCTTACTCCACGAGTGAGATAGGTGTGGAAGCACTTCCTTTGCTAAACCCGGCCTGAGCACCTGCTCAGGGAAGAGAGGTGTAGTTGTAGACTTGTAGTACCCCAAGAATTAGCAATTTAGCATGGACATAAATGTAATTTTTAGGAAGGGCATATGTACAATTTCAGACTGGCCACCTTAAGCCCCTATAAATACCCCCTATCCCCCTCCATTTCCACCTCAAGGCAAGGGCTCAAGCAAGTTGCTCAAGCTAGAGCAGAAAGAGGCAGCGGCAAGGGTGAGGGCTCTATAGTTCCAAGCAGCCCCAAACTCCCAAGGTTAAGGTAGGTTCCTCTAATCCTCTCTGGGTTATTAGTTAGTATGCTAATTATCTTATTTTACTGTAGTTTAGTGAGCTTTCCTTTTTGATGTTCTTGTTAGTCTGTCATTAGTGTTTGGTTTAAGTCTTTTTCTATCCTGAACCCTTGTCAATTTGTGATTCAAATCCCTGATTAAGCCTTTGTTAAGTGTTAATTATCTTGATTTAGTAGCATTTCTCTTAGGTATTCTCGTGAGTAGGTAATTGGTGTATGGCCTAATTCCTTATCTATCCCAGAACCATGTCAGTTTGCCATTTAAATCTCCTGATTAAACTCATGTTAAGTGTTACAAGCCCTAATCCTCTGCTTTACTGGGTATTAGTTCAGATCTTTTCCTTGGTTCCTTTAGAACGATATAGCTTGTGGCGTATATGATTGCCCTGCTCTCATTCTGATAATTACTCTATTTTTTCCTAACTTCATTTTTCTTGAATTTCCTACTAAGCTCTGAACTATTTTTTGAAATTCCTGGTCGTCCTATTTACTAGCTGGAGAGAAATTAAGCTCTTACTGGCCAGCTAGGGAATGGGAGCTCATCGGCCATGGAGGCAGGATCGGAATCGGGATCGGGATCGACCAGGCTTGATCGATCCTGGATCGGATCGGATCGCAAGATCCATGGATCCAAGGGAAGTCTGGCCGATCCTGGATCGGCCAGTTTATGAAATGTTTTTTTTGGGAAAAAATTCAGGAAAAAACAGAAAAAAAAACAGCAAAAATGAGGGAAAATCTGATAAATTGAAAGAACTAATATTTGCATAAAAAACCAATCATACATGCATTCATAATATATGAAACATAAGATTGTGTATTATTACTACTATAATAATACAAGAAAAGTATAAAATATTAAAGACTTAGTGTATTATTGACCTGAATACCATTTAAGTAAATGTTAAAATTGTAGTTTCATTTATTTAAGATATTACATGTAAGTAAGGAAATATCCCACATTTGAATCCAATAAAAATATTTAAAAATCACATCTCTTAATAAAAATGTCAACTCTCCCATCCAAGAAGAAAATCACAAATTTTGTGATTTTATCAAAGTAGCGACTTTAATCTCTCATAATTTGACATATTTAAAATTTTATAATTCAAATAAGTCTAATAAAATACTAAAAATCTAAAGTCCAACAAAAAAAAAAAATCAAACGTGCATATGACTTCTCCAAGAAGCCGCTCTCTACTGACAGCACTAAGTCTACTTGAGACCTCTTAGGATTTGGTCAAACTAAGCTATCATCACCCAAACTCATGAGTGTCATGAGTTGGGTGATGGTAGCTCAATTTGACCAAATTCTGAGAGGATTGGATGATGATAACTTAAGTTTGACCAATCCTGAGAGGTCTCAAGCAGACTAAGTGCTGTCAGTAGGAGAGTGGCTCCATTGGAGAAGTCACATGCACGTTTGACTTTTTTTACCGGACTTTGAATTTTTAGTTTTCCATGTGGTTTATTTGAATTATCAAATTTTTAGATAAGCTAAATTACGAGAGATTAGAAAGTTAGCATTTCGCTAAAATCACAAAATCGCGATTTTCTTCTTCGATGAGAGAGTTGACTTTTTATTGGTAGAGATATGATTTTTTTGATTTTTTATTAGATTCAAATGGGGGGTACTTCCTTATTTACATGTAATATCTTAAGTAAATGAAACTACAAATACAACATTACTTAAATGATATTCAGGTAAATAAGGGGATCCTGACAACCATGCCTGAAGAGGATCCTGAAGGTAGCCTGAGGGAATCGACCTGGATCAGTCTGGATCGGCCTGGATCAGTCTGGAATCGGTCGATCCCTGCTGGATCCAGTCGATCCAACTCGATTCTGGCCGATCCAGCTGGAAGTTTGCCGATTCAGGGACTTCCCCCATAATCGGATCCATAGCCCTCGATCCGATCCAGGATCGACCGATTCTGGGTCGATCCTGGCGATTTTGCCTTCCATGTCATCGGCCATTTCCTGAATTGTCATGAGTATTTGACTGGGCCTTAGACCCAACTGGATTAATGTTTGTGCCATAGGGCCCTGATCTGATCTTGAGAGGAGCACCTGAATGTTCCAACTGGCAGCGGAGAACTATGATCACGTGTTTTGGCATGACACCATACTGACTGCTAGATTGTTACTAGACTGACAATTCAACTATACTGTCTGCCTGACTGTTTGACGATGTTACTGTTCATCCTCCTAAATGACTTGGCTTGATCATGAATACATGATTACGTGTTCTACTGTTCTTGTCTTATTCTTGTATGATTGTCCTAGCTTTCTTATTGAACTCTAAAACACCTATTCCTGACAATTACATTTCCTGTTGAGCCTGTTTTCTACTAATACCTGTTCCTGTTATTTCTGTTTCTTATTAAACCTGTTAACTGTTGACTAATGATTTAGAGTAATTAGAGGGTAATTCCTACTGGGCCTATTGCTCACCCTATCTTTATTAACATTTTTCAGATAATTTTCAAGCATAATTTAGCATGGGTTGGAAGTGTGTTGAGTGGCTAAACCCAGGCAATGCAAGACTAGTTAGAGTCGTCTTGTAATCCCCTGTTTATATAGTTAATGAATATTTGTGTTTAAAACCCTGTGTTCTTTTATTCCTACTTGTTCTGATATTGTTGCCATGCCCCTTCTTTTTGGGGGTTTGACAAAACCCCTAGCATATGTCCTAATGTCTCTTCCAAGCCAATTGTAGTCCCCCCATCATATATGTGTAACTAATAATGATTTGTTATGCAGACCATGGATGGCAAAATCAGATCAGGGTACTAGATTGGACCCTGCCGATCCCGATCCAAGTCAGATCGGATCGAGGGATTCGGCAGATTCTCAAGGAATCTGGTCGATTTGGATCGAACAGATTAAAAAATTAAGAGAAATTGTGGGAAAAACAGAAGAAGAAAAATATCACACAAAAATTTGAAAAACACATAAAAAATTCATTGAATATGAACACAATGAATTCAATTCTTATCATGTACATCTATCATAGAGAACAATAAAGATTATTAAGGCACTAATGACTATTATATTCATTCATTGAAATATATATATATATATATATATAGAGAGAGAGAGAGAGAGAGAGATTTGTAACATGAAATAAATAAAAATACCTTGCCAATTTCACATTTTGAAACCCTCATCCTCTAGCTCATGAAACTGAGCAGATGGCCCATAGTCTAATTGCACATATTGGGTATATCCATAGCCAAACAAGGAATTGGCAAGATCTTGAAATCCTCTTTGCATGCCTCGAGGTGTCGTAGGTCATGCAAAGGTGGGAAAAGATGCTTAGAAGAAACCGAGAACTATTTCGCATGAAAATAAGAACAAATGTCCTAAGTATCATTCTTTGGGTCTAGGTTGAACTTTGATGTGATCTATTGGATCTTATTTTACAATGCAGAATTCTTGCAACAAAATAGTATCTTCCAATGCAATCATTTATTGACAACAAGAAAGTTGGAAATAAAAAAATCAGTAAAAGGAAAAGAATTATATGGAAAGGACAAAACAGCAAAAAAGAAAAATAATAGTACTTCTATAACAAATAAAGTACAAGAGAACACAAACAAATTAATACTAATCAGGATTCTTGCAGCACTACATATTAGGTGCTAATGATATCAGACTAAGTACTGTCAATGGGAGAGCGAGTCCCTTGGAGAAGTCACATGTGTGTTTGACTTATTTCACCAGACTTGGATTATTAGTATTCCATGTGGTTTATTTGAATTATGAAATTTTAGATAGACCAAATTATGAAGGATTAAAAAGTCGGCATTTTGATGGGATCACAAAATCGTGATTTTCTTCTTAGATGAGAGAGTTGACTTTTTATTAAGAGAGATGATTTTTTTGATATTTTTATTGGATTCAAATCGGGGGTACATTCTTATTACATGTAATATCTAAATGATGTTCAGGTAAATAAGTATATATCTCATTTTGGATCGACCCGCTCCAGTCCGATTCCACTCGATCCACCCCGATTCCACTTACAATCGTGGGGGGGTCGGCATTGCCACCCCCCCCCCCAAAAAAAAAAAAAAAAAATCGGATCGACACTTGTCGATTCCAATCCAATTTGACTGATTTTGCCATCCATGATGCAGACTCATATCAGATCATATAATGGTTGAGTATTAACCGAAGAATCAGAATTTTGAAGATCAAGTCAACTCATACAAAGATAAGGCAATAGAAAGTCCAAAGAAGAGGTTTTCCGACATACGAGGCACAAACATTATAGACTAACAAGATCAGCTATAATCTATAAAGGAATTTTGTATGAAAAGTTTAACCTTTAAACAAATTGATTCAAGTGCTAGGAGCTTTAAATGAGAAAACACAGGCAACAAAAATGTACAACCATTGAGTATACAAGATCCCCCAAAAAAGGGTAAGGAAAAAAAGGGCAGTCAGAAAAATTGCAGCCATTAGGACTTTAACATAAAAAGTCCCTTCTTAAACAAGCAAATGATAATGCAATCTGCCCTTTCGTTAAGAAAGAAAACGGTTATAGAAGAAGGGAAAAAAAAAGATAAAGAGACACAAATATAAAGACTCTCTAAATGTTTATGATTACATAGACCATGTCCTACAATGTTATCTCTAAGGAGCAAAAAGAAAAGACTATGAACATTTAAAATGTCCCCCTTCTTAAATGAGCAAATGATAATGCAATCTGCCCTTTTGTCAAGGAAGAAAAGAGTTATAGAAGGGGGGGAAAAAAAAGATAAAGAGACACAAATATAAAAGACTTTCTGAATGTTTCTGATTGCATAGACCATGTCCTACAATGTTCAGATATCTCTAAACAGGTGGGATCACACACCTCAGTTGCCTCAACGACCAGGCCATTCATTAGTAGGCAGCACTTGAGTTTAGACAATCCACGCTTAAAGACAAAAAGTGAGCTTTCTTTTGCCTCCACCTTGAAGCTCAAATCTTTTTCAAGTTTTAGTAAGATATCTTGCGGAGAAGATTTAGCCTTTGATCTGCAGAAGATTCACACAGTGAGATCAGAAAGAAGCACATAAGCAAACAACTGGCCTAATGTATGCCTTTCCAATAGAGGGACTGATGTAGATCCTCAAAATTATGACAAGAATGGAAACTGGTTATAGACATAGGATCACCATCTTGAGCTTTTGTCAATCACTATACTAATAGGTCAAAGCAAAAGCCTAGAATATGATAGGTCTTCTCACTTATTTAAGTGATTCATTTAATATAATATGCTGGAACATCCAAAAGAAAACAAAGTTATTTACATCTAGGGACAGAAGAGGGGGGAAATATCATTTAGATATGACAACCACAAAGAAAATGTCGTATGAGCATACTGTAGTGTTTCAACAAAAGCTCCTTCAACATGGTGCACTTCAAGGGTTTCTTCAGTAGGATCCACTGAGACACTCCACAACCTGTTCACCTGAAATAAAAAAGAATCATCTTAAATCAAACTTGATCCAAATAGGAAACCGAGAATGGTGCCATTCTAAACAATCAAAATCAGAGGGACTTTCAGTTCTCTATCTTGTTCTATCAGTCCGTAGCCACATCAATGCCCATGTCACTTTTCCCTACATATATATATATCAGCTGCTACCCCTGCCCTTGTATGTCATGCCATGCCACCCTGTGACCCTTGTACCATTCCCATGCCAAAAGAAATCGAGCTTGGATGGCTTGCAATTTATGAGTAATGGATTTGGGAATCTTAAAAATAGACAGTAGATAGACAGGCAAACTGGTCAATACTGAAGAGCATAGAACCAAGCGACCTCCGTAAGAGAGGTATCTAGCCTTCCACCCTGCCAGTCTCTGCTCAAACCTCTGACCAATCCCCTTCCAATCACTGCACCTAAGTGGGCCAGCATATCCTGCACCAGTAATATCCTGCACCACCTCCAGCATTAATCTAATGTCCACTAGCTGTTGCTCATCATCTAAAATAAAAAGGATAGCATAGTCGATGTACTGCAAATGAGTGATGCTAAAGGGGAGCTGCCCTACATCAAAACCTGCAATGGTTCCCGTGGACTCAGCTCTAACCCACAAACTGCTAAAATCTAAGCCATCAGGACAAACAAGAGCAGCGACAGAGGATCCCCCGGCAAAGCCCCCTCCCCCCTGGAAGAAAGTCTGTCATATGCCTTTTCAAAATCCATCTTTAGAACCATTCCTCTTTTCCTATGTTGCTTCCATGCAAACAGACACTGATGCGCCACCAGGAAATTATCCTGAATATGCCTGCCCCTAATAAAAGCTCCTAGAAACTCAGCAATCATATCACTTAAAACCCTTTCCAATCTATTGGCCAGTACTTCGGAGTTCGGACTTTGGAGATGATCTTGATTCTTGTTAGTTAATGCTATTCAGACATGTAAATAAGTATGAAGAGGAAACCGTGTTCCCCTATGGGTAATACACACACACACACACACACACATATATATATACATACATAAATATAATATATATAACTGTGTCATATTTGTGGTTCATCGTGAAAGAACTTGTTCATAACATGTTGATACTATGATAAGATTCAAATTAATCGCTACTGTTGATACCTATGCAAGTCTAGTTTCGTTTAAAACTGTTTTCATGATTTTTCACTAAGTATACGTTGAGATTTCAATTTTAAATACCCCTGTGTCAAACCCTTAGAGGATTGGACAGCAATCCAAGGTGTTCTGAATTCCGTTTTGGGCTCGGCCAGAAACCCTGAGAACGCGACGGGCCGATAGGTCGCGTTCTCAACAGGTCGCGACAAGGCATCTGTTGCGTTTTGTCTGATTGTCCCAGAAGGTCCTGTCGCGTTCCTTTAAAAGGCATGTCGCGATCTTAACAGACCCTGTCGCATTCCTTTAAAGGGTACGTCGCCTTCTGAAGTTTTGTGCATAAACTCTAGTTTTCTCTTGTTCTTGTCTTGTTACTGTGTCTATGCATCCTGTTAATACAGAAAACATAGTAAAAGAGGATACTTGATCATGAACGTGTAATGTGCTATTAAAAGTCATACACTTGATTCTCTCATATCTATGATTTCTCTATCACTTACACACACTAAAACCATCCAATATGACTTGCCATGGTATTAAGATACTCCATAATACATCTGGTAATTTACTTCAATATTGTACATAATTATCCTATTTTTAATAATGGACTTGTCTTCGTTTTCTCTTGTTGTTTTGGAACACCGTACCGACGCTCCACTGTTCTAGAATTCTTATAGAACGTCGAGCAAAAATGTTTCAACACTTTTTCTTGACTTGGACAAACTCTCCGTCGGATATTCCTTCTGTCGGACTAGTGAATCCTTGTTCAAGGCCTCCGTAAGTCTCCTCTGTCCATAGATTCCTACATGGTCGACGAGCTGGTTGTACCATTAACACCTATACGCCTTTAGGAGTTATGTTGGACCTGTATGGCATACTCCAACCAGCCATAATATTGATTTGGACATCGCGTCACCTTCTTGACCGTGGTATTGTCACGACTAAGTGGTTGACGACGATAATCACCAGACTGCTTGTACCCGATGGTACTGTGCAACCGTTACTATCGCTTGTTTTAATGACGTTTTACGCATATGAACCTATAGTTCTCAACTATACTCTATTCGCTCATCTATTCACGTTCTGTCTATAATCTCGTCTATTCTTCAATTACTCTCATCTATTCTTGGTACTCTCTATAGACATTTTGACTGATTGTCTAATGATAATAACATGACTAATGTTTGGCAATATAAAGGGCCCAGTCTGGTCTTAAGAGGTGCGCCCAAAAGTGCTAGTGCCCGCGGGAGTTAATTACCAGGTCACCAGAGTGTTTGGCATTACACTCAACCTCAAGTGCTATATATCTTGACTATCTAATGACAGTCAAAGTGCTATACTATACTCAACTCGTTGTGCTATGTGCTATCATGTACTATGTTGTGCTATTCGTGCTATGACCATCCTGCTCTCTGTGCTATACTTGTTACTTGTGCTATTTGAATCGTGCTATTGTGCTATTACTCTCTCGATATTACTTGACTCTCTTTGTCATTAGTTACTCTATTCTTTAATGCATTAATCATTTAAAGCATGTCTGACCATGAGATTTAAATCCTACTAGACGTTATCGCGCACCCTGCATTATTTAATATGTGTTCTCAGGTGAGACCGAAGAAGATACCTACACTCACGAGGAAGGGGATGACTAAGAGTGATTCAAGAGTGCCCTAGCATACTAGCGTTATCCTTGAAGTCATAGTTTAGCATTTTACTTTATCTTCAATGTAATGATGTCAATTGGGCCCTAAGTAATGACTCTGAATTAGTGGTTGTAATAGACATTAGTTGATTTATCAATGAAATACATTTGATTTAGTGTTATTCAATTGTCCAATGGTTTGATGTCTATTATACGCTCTATACTCGCTTACTTGCAACTGCCTCACGTTCCGATATTCCGTGTCGGAGCGTGACACTCCACCTCCTCTAAGCCATTCCCTAATAGAGAAATCACTAACTCCAGCCCATCAGCAACTCTTTTCTACAGGTCTGCCACCATCGCCTGCCCTGTGCACTGTCCAAGGCTACCACACTCCACAGTGAGTCATCCTATGCCTCCTTCAACCTTCCAATCAGACTACTCAACTAGTTCCCTTCCTCCCGGTCACTCTCCAAGTCCCCACTAGAATGCCTTAGTTGGACATCTGGGAAGGGATCAGAGTGATCTGTCGGAATCACCCACCCTAAGAGAGGGATAAGATTGGGTTGTTGTCCCTCCCTGTCGGAAAGACGAGTGGTCGGAGAAGCTTCATGGTCCCAGTCATCAGCTCCTCCCTGACGATCGGACAGAATAAGTAGAACCTCTGCAAGCTCCTTCTCCCGGTGTAGGCTGTTGAGCTTTGTTTCGTCCTCACAGGGCTCCTTCGAGTTCAGGGGAAAGGGAATACGTGTATCAGGCCCGTGAGGACCACTACTGTCATACGTGTCAGATCCAAGTAAGTTCTGGATCGTGACATGGCTCCTGGTTCAGTCGCCACCGAACCCAAACTCCCGAACCGCCTTACCTCCACTCCGGCCTACTTGTTACTTAGATGAAGGGGACCGTCCCGGCTTGAAAGGGATCCCATTGAGCCGATTTGTGGGTCGTTCCCCGACCAGCCATTCGAATTTTGAACGCCCGCCACATGGGTCTATTGTACTTCAACCTCCCGACAAGAGGTGGTCGCCCTAGCTCTGGCGGCGCAAAAAGCTTCCCACTCTACTTTACCCATAGGTAGACGACCACCTGCTCTCCATCCACGGTGAAGGAGACAACGGCAGATGTGGAAGCCAATGAGGCCACCTTGATGTCCACCTCGACACTCGTCCTGGAGCTGAATGGGATGAACACCGTCATGCCGTCCACCCTACCTCTAAAGCTCCATAAGATAAAATTTATTCATTTTTCATCACACAGGAATAAAGGCACCCCCTCCAAAGATGATCCGAAAAAGAGCTTGCTCCAGACCAGGGAATGTTCCCCTATGCTTGGTTCATCTGAGCAACCTTGATGAGAGGTCCCTCCACCACTAGCACACCCAACTCTACCATCTGCAATATAGCCCTATCTTCAGACCCGACCACCAGGAAGCAAGAGGAAGAAACCTACGAGACCCCCCAACTCACTCTGGGTACCACTATGAGCTTCCTATGCACCTTCTCCGCCTGGACAAAGCCTTCTATGATAGAGGCACATATGGTTCACCGGAGCCAGTCACCCTTGCTAATTGATATGAAACCTTCCTGAGGGAATATGCCAGCGTCCACACACCTCTTAGACCCAGCACAATAGGTTTCTTCGCCAAATCACCGCAAACAACCACCACAAAAGACCCTAAGCTTCCTAACCCCAGTGGATTGCAGATGTGGACAACTCGAGCAATCCCTGCTAATGTGACCTCGCCTCCCACTTGGAAGCAGGTGGGGGACCGCCTGAAATTGGTGGAACCATGCGTGCAGAAGGCACCTTCTCCTAGAGGGACTCGGTTCGCCCCGACGGCCACCCCATCCCCACTTTCTCACTCTAGAAAAATCTAGAGAGATATGTCACTTGAACTTTGTTTGCAAGTCCCTTGCATCACATGAGCTTACATAATCTAGAGGAAATTTATAGCAACATTTGTTGTAGAGTGAAGCCACAAAAATACTCCTAGAGCTTCCTTGTTCATTTGGAGAATCATTCATAGGGCAGTCCCTGTTGATGGCAGTCTTATGAAGAGTGGAATCTTTTGTACCGTTGTTCCTGTGTTACCCAATTTGAGGATTTAAATCACCTCTTTATCATGGGCGAAATGCTATTTCTATTTGGAACAACTTCATTGCAATTTTTGACCCAGGAACATTCATGGATTCCTGTCTTACAGTTAGAGCTTGGCAGATTATAAAAAGTTGTGATCTCAAGAATCCTCATGGTTTCACGCTTTATATTCATGATCATGACGTGGTACATTTGGAAAGCCAGATGCTCAATAAATTTGATAACCAACAAGTTCTGGTCTCCAATATAATCTTTAATATCCTGTTGGATGCCTCACTTGCACTACAAGGTCTAGTTTTTTAGTTGCTGCCCTTCTACATCACAGGCAAATAAGGAGCGCTTCTATGGTTTCAAATACAAAGTTAACAGAAAAGGCCTATTGTTTTGAATTGGCAGCCCCCTGTTACTCTTTTGCTCCTAATGTGGACGGTGCTTCTAAAGGAAATCCAGGCCAGGCTGGGGGGATGGATGCATTAAAGATTACAAATGTAGAATTATTGTCACATTGCCTATTTTTATGGGATGGGATCAAATTTTGTGGCTGAAGCTAGAGCTCTACTTGATGGTGTTGAATTGCTCAATTCCATTCTCTTCGGCTTTCAGTGATCTATTCAGATGCTCAGGCTATTAGTGAATCTTATTCAGAAGGGGGCAATCCTCCATGGTCAATACTCCCATGGTGGGACAAGTTATTCCAGCTTCTACAAATTATGCAGTGTCCTGTGATGCATGTTTTTAAGAATGCAATCAGGTTGCATATGCTTTAGCGAGTCTACATTTCATCTTTAACTAATTCAGACTTTTAACTGCTGAGTCTTCCCTTCCTTGCAGGCAAAAGGCGATTGCTGATGCTTCTGGGTTGCCTGTGGTTAGCTTATAATACTTTTGATACTGAGTTTCCCAAACAATTATCCGGCACCTAGTAAGGCAGGGTTATGTCCCCTCCGTCCTTTTGCAAACACTTTCATATATCAAAAAAATAAATTCTATGGGTTTTTTTTTTTTTAAAGAAGCCACAGAAATAAGGGTAGATTAACTTAGCTCTCTGCACTGGTATTGGCCTGTTTGCAAAGTTAACAGTTTTAAAAGTTTAGGCTGGAGAGCAAGGGGGTATCAATGGATACGTTTAAGCTTGTCCACTTGCTAATCAGTTTAAACATGGAAAAAAGATCAGATTGGCCCAAGGACGGTCCCCAATCCGATCTGGATCAGCCGATCCGCAGGAACTCTGACCGATCCAAAGATTGGTCAGATTAGAAATGGTTTTGTAATCAGGGAAAATCAGGAAACCAGAAAAAAAATCAGGAAAATGTCTTTGATATTTACATACATATATATATATATTATATATATATTTAATTTATTTATTTAGAGATATGAAATCATACTTATAAATTTATCCATTAATATATATACATATACAATATATATGTAATCATACACTATGTACATATCATATTAATGCATAAACATAGTTAATAACTTAATAATTCCTTATAATGTATATATTATACATATATCACAATCTAATGATTGTGAATAGCGTTGGAATATGGAGCACTTTATACTATATATCATATTGATGAACACTTTGGAACACCGTGTACTAGGCCTTCCATCTTTAGAATATTTGAATTTATGCTAGGAATTTTAGACACATTCTTCTCTAACTGCTAGCTATTTTACTCTATTTTGTTAGAAGATTACCCTTAACAACGAGAAAATCTGGAACGTTATTGAACAAACCAAAGCAAAAAGGTAGTTAATCTGAATCAGATATTTCCCTTAGAAGCCTAAATGAGTCCCTAGTTAAAAGTCAAGCAAGTCTTATATTAAGAATTTAAAACAAGCCTTGCATTAAGAATTTAAAACGAACCTTTTGTTCACTTCAACTTCAGTACACTTCGATTGAAGTTTAAGTCCCACTTTGGCTTCAGTATACTTCAACTGAAGTTTAATTTCCAACTTCGACTTTGTATTCCAACTTCAGCTGACTCCAGCATTCAACTCTCAACTTCGACTTACATTCGCTTCAACTTCGACTTACGATCACTCCGAATAACTTCGACTTGTGATCACTTCAACTATAACTTCGACTCATGATCAGTCGACTTGTGAGCTCCAACTTCGGCTGATGGTTTACTTCAGCTTCGATTAATCTGCTATGGTAGTCAAATTGTGCTCGGTACCCTATGTATGTAGAGATCGAGCAGCGACCAAGAAGGTGTGGTGTCTCAGTAGCCCCTGCATGGGGAAACCAAGCAGCGACCAAGGGTTGGGGCGTGCTCAGTAACCTCCATGATGTCCGAGGACAGGTGGCGGGCGAGCAACACCCTGGGGGCCTAGTGGACCATCATAATGACTTTTCTGTAGGAGTTTAACACGTGCTCTAAACCCTTCTAGCCCAGTTAAATTAAGTCATCCTTGCAGAGGATAATTTGACCCTTTTAGCTTGCATGTAGGACAATGTCTAAGTCTTTTTTTTTAACAATTAAATCAAATCTACTCCCTGTTTATACTACCACCGTGAAAAGCTAGCCTTTTCTGCTTGCAAACTTAGAATCGGAAAGCGAGAGATCCCAGAGCCTAGTAGGAGGAGTTGGATGACCAGTCGTGAAGAACGTGTCTCTAGACTGGAATCTCAGATCTGAAGGTAGGTAAGACTAGATTCTAGCTCTTCCAAGGAATCTGAACATGTTGGCTCCACAGTTCTTGTCCCTTCTTTCTCCATTATGAGGCCATCTTTAATATCAAGAGTTCATGAATTCTCCTTACTCTTTTGTATACTCAAACTCATTCTGATCTTTGTAATTCCATTTCTTTGCAAGTTTGAATGTGATCTGATTAGTGTAGTTCTCTGTGAGTATCGAAGTTTCATTCAGAATCCTTTGCCCTTCTCCGCAAACCTCACTTCGTGCTTTGCCAAGTTATTAACATAGTAAGACAATGCTCACTCAAAGAGTGTTTGGATTGCTCGTGGTATGCATCAATCACAAGTCATCAGCCGTTGGGCGATGGTTTTTATTATTTGTCTCAGCTTTGTCTGAGATTTTTAAGAAAAATCATACTTGCGAGGTGTGTCCTGCACTGTAGGTGGGCAATAAAGCTCTCAAGAAAATCGTACACTTGTGAGGTGTGTCCTCTGTAGGTGGGATATTTGTCCCCGCTTGTGGCACAGGTAAGATCGGATGTGCTGAAACGCCTAGGCACTAAAGATGCAAGTTCATAACTTCTTTTGAGCAACTTTGATGCTGTCAGTCTATGTTAAAAACTCAGATCTTATGCTTCCTGTTTTTAAGAAATCTTTGATTAAGTAAAATTTTTTTCGATAAGATATGAAAGCCTTTCATATGTTTGTGTGGATATGATCATGATCTTTTTTCTGTTCGAAATTTGATCTATGATATGATTAAGTACATAATTGTTTTGACTGGTTGTCCTTAATAATCATTAATCAATCCTATGAATCATTTTAGTTTTGACTTGCCTACTGATCCTTTCGACCCATGCCTTGTCTTCGAAAAAATTTTCAAATCAGTCCACTTAAGGAGATTGTAGAGGTTAAACATCTTAAGCCGCTACATAACACTAAAGAATGGAAGAGGAAGAGGAATCCTTAAAACAATTTTTGTAGTTTGGTTGATCTTGGTTGTGTATTAAGCAAAGGAGGAGTTTGCCACTGTTATTACTATTTAAAATTCATGTAAAAATTTGTACTGGTTATTTTATTAGATATGAACCGCGTGGTCAAATGGCTTGTTGTTCATATACAATGCAAAAGTCCATCCATAACGAGTGTGTTTGAACTTCGTTTGTGTGTGGCGCCTCACCCTGGTTGCAGTATATAGGGGTGAACACGGGTCGGTTTGGCCCGGTTCACCCCCAATTTTACATGAACCGAACCGACCCGACCTTCCCCAACTTCGGTTCAAACCGAAATCTGTCAAAAAAAAAAAGGTTTTAAAGCGGTCGCGAGACTCGATCTCGCGACCTCCGCGCGGAAGCACGTGCCCACCAACTGCGCTACAAGCGCTTTTGTATAAATATGTATTATTATTAATATATATATTTCGGTTCATTTCGGTTCCCCAACCTGAAAACCGAACTGAACTGTGAGGCCCGTGAAACCGAACTAAACCAATCGGTTCGGTTCAATTTTTCGGTTTAGACCATATTATGACACCCCTAGCGGTATATGTGCTTTGCGTATGTCCTGGTGGGGTATTACACACTTTATGTGTATATACATTTGAAAGTAGATAGTACCACATGTATATATACAAAGAAAGAGAGAGGTGGGCCCAAACCAAAAAAAGAAGTCAACCCCAAAACACCTATACATCAAAAATACACCAAGATGAAACAAATCTAATCTCCAAGGAACCAAAAAGGAAGATAAAGATGAATTAACATTAGAGAAAGTGGTTACCCACTCCTTCACCCTATCTCAAACAAAGTGTAACAACACTTCCTCTGTAAGAGACTCTCTCCTGAAGATACGGTGATTGTGTTCCCTCCCACACCGCCCATAAAGTGGCATGAAGAATGAGCCACCACACCAATCTGTCCGACCTAAGGGGCCAAGGCTTATGTCAATCCTAAAACAAAAAGGAGGCATCACCCCGTAGGGTGAGAGAACAACTAGTTCTCCAAGCAATCTCCCCTCCATACCTCCTAAGAATAGAAGCAACCCAGAAAAAGGTGATACAACAATTCCTCCTCAACACCACAAAGACTGCAGGTGGGACTCACATCCAGCAAGAAGCGGGTCAATCTATCTTTAGTAGGAAGTCTCCCATGGGCAATCCTCCAAGCCAAAATCTTAACCTTGAGAGAGTTAGTCGGCCTCCACACTTCTTAGAAACAACCAAAGCCTACACCCCCATCCAAGCAAACTTCATAAGCTGATTTGACTGAGTAGTTGTCTTCCTTTCTCCATCTCCAGATCCAAGCATCCTCCCCAACCTTCGGGTGATAAGAAGAAAGCAAGCTTAGCAAAGTTTGGAGCTGCTCCAGCTCCTCTTGATGGAAGTCACGCCTAAAAGTCGGGGCCCAAGAGCCACCTGGGATCTACTAATCAAAAGTCTGTGCAACAAAACCATTAGGAGCCACCGAAATAGCAAAGAGGCGAGGGAATAAGGACTACAAAATAAAGTCACAGCACCATCTCTCCTTCCAGAAGAGCCACTTGTGACCCTCTCGCAACTTCACCTGAACCCCAGAAATAATAAGGTCCTTGTAGGAGCAGATATCCCCTCCAAAGAGGGGAGGTCCTATGATGGGGGGAGGGGTACAGGTCCTAGACTCTGGAGGACAAAAAATAGAGGCGCCTGATAACATCGATCCATAACCCCTCATCCCCATTCCCCAACCGCCATAGCCATTTTCCAAGAAGAGCTACAATCGAACAACACCATATAAGACGGCCCCCATAAGACAACAATCAAGCCTTCCACCCCGCAAACCTAGACTAGTATCACTGAATAATGGGGCGGCAATCAGCACAATGCAGGGCCCCTAGGGAAAGAGGGAGGCCTAGGTACGAGATAGGGAACTCTCCAATGGCACAACCCAACATTGTAGCAGCCCTCCATAAAGATCTGCCCGCTATGTTCACCCAACCACCCATAGTTGTCAAGGTGCCCGCCTAAGCGGCGCCTAAGCGCCGCCTTGGCTGAAAGACGCCCAACTAAGGGCTAGGTGAAGGTCCGTCTTATAGGGACCCAAAAAGACGTCCCAAGGCAGTGCCTAGGCGAGCGCTTGGCCCGCCTGGGCGCCTTGGGTGACCTAGGCCCTATGAGGCATGCTTTGTTGTGTCTCATTTCCCTACCTTATTTCCCTAAATATCATTCAAGTAAAAATTATTTACTTTTACTTAAGATACTACATGTAAATAAGGAAATACCTCCCATTTGAATTCAATAAAAATATCAAAAAAAATTATATCCCTTATCAATAAAAAGCCAACTCTCTCATCTAAGAAGAAAATCATGATTTTGGTGGTTCTATCAAAATGCCGACTTTTTAATCCCTCGTAATCTGACCTAACTAAAAATTTCATATTCAAATAGACCATGTAGAACACACAATCCAAAGCCCGGTAAAAAGAAAATCAAGTATGTATGTGACTTCTTCAAGGGGCTCACTCTCCTCCTGACAGCATCTAAGTCATCGTCAGTAAGAGAACGACTCCCTTAGAGAAGTCACATGTACGTTTGACTTTTTTTCACCGAATTTTAGATTTTTAGTGTTCCATGGGATTTATTTGAATTATAAAATTTTTAGTGTTCCCGCAGGTCGATCCGCTTCTGCGTACTCACACAATGGAGAATTCAAGGCCTCAAACTCCATATTCCAACACTATTCATTAGATTGTGAACATTGTCACAGTCATTAAATGTTAAAAAAATCCTAATTATTCGAGAACCATCTAAATTTATTATGCTTTTAATATTTTTAGTGAACATTATGTTCTAATTTTAATTATAATGTCATATTAACATCTTTATTACATAATTGTATTTTGATTATTCATACATTATATACCTTTAAATACTTAATCTCTATATAGGAGGGAGATATCACGTTGGGCACCACCTTGGACGCCTAAGCACTTAGGCACTCAAAGACCCCAAGAACGCCTTGGGGCGCCTTGGCGCCTTAACAACTATGCAACAAGCATAATCTTATGGAAATTAACCTTATGAGAAAGCGAGGGACCATCTCTACTTACCAAAAAACTCATGATCAGCCCAGAAGCCTCAGCCTTCAATCACACCCTACTAACAACACTCGCCACCAGCAAAAAGAAAAAGGGGGAAAGAGGGTCCCCTTGGCGCAGACCCCGTCCACTACAAGACATGGTGCCATCTTCCCATTAATAAGAACGCGAAGGAAGCTGAAGTGACACAAGCTCTAACCCACTCAATCCAGACAGCCCCAAACCCCATCCTCTGTAGGACATCAAAAAGACACCACCAACTGACCCTGTTATAAATCTTCTAAAAATCCAATTTCAGAACCACACGAATCCTCCTCTATTGCGTAAAAACATAAAAACACTCGTGCCACCAAAAAAGTTATACAAAATGTGTCTCCCTCTAATGAAACCTCCCTGAAAATGACTGACTAAAGAATCCATCACAGATACCAATATCTCCTAGCTAAATAAGTGCCACTGAACAAGCTGATAAGTCAAAAATCCCTAACGTCCTTAGCACCTGACTTCTTCTTAGGAATGAGCATCAAATAGTCTCGTTGATATCACCCAAGTGAGCTCTACCTTCCTGAAATTCCTTTAAGACTGCGATAAGATCCTCCTTATATATATATGACTGATGTTGGGGTACGGCGGTGCGGCCCCGCCATACCCCAACTGCTGCCGCTGGATGAGGATCCAGCGGCAGCCCAAAAAAAAAAAAAAGTACACGTGCGATGTGTACGTAGTGCTTGCAGCAACTGGGGTGCGGCGGGGCCGCACCGCCACACTGCAGCAACTCTCTCTCTCTCTCCTCTCTCTCTCTCTCTCCTCTCTCTCTCTCATCTCTCTCTCTCTCTCCTCTCTCTCTCTCTCTCTCTATATATATATATATATATATATATATATATATATATATATATATATGTGTGTGTGTGTTAATGTATGTACAATCATATATTAATGATGATGTCACCATCAGTTGAGGGGGAATCCCCCCCCTAACAGATGGTGATGTCACGATGACTCACCATCGGTTAAGGGGGTCCTCCCCCCTAACCGATGGTGAGTCACCATCGGTTGATGGGGAATTTCCCCTAACCGATGGAAGCACCATTGGTTAGGGGAGCCCCACCCCATGCGATGTAAGGGGGGCCTTCCCCTATAAAAGGCCCCCTATTCCCCAAGCGAAAGGGGTCTCTCTTTGGGCCCTTGCGTAGTGATTCCCCCCGAGTCCCCTGCTGTCCAAAATCAAAGAATTGCAAAAGCTTTCCTCCTTCAAAATCTCTTCTCCACTTGTTCCTCCAATCCCCCTGCTTGGTGTGAAGGTACTGGCCTTTCCCTGGCTCGATGGAAAGGCGTGGAACAACCCGATAAAGCAAGGAGAACCAGGTGATCGCCACCATGCGACGTCGACATCTCCTCTATCCCCCTTCATGCTGAGCTAATCTCCATGAAGGGCCTCAAAAAAAATCATAGCGCGGTCCCTGCCCCCACATCGAGCAAGACTTTGTGGGGGAGATATCCTTTGGGATTTAAATACCATCCATATCGAGCAAGACTCTATGGATACACGGTATTTAAATACACTTGTTCTCGTGCTCTAAATGCCTCCATATCGAGCAAGACTCTATGGGTATGCGCATTTAGATGCATATGTTCTCCCCGCCCGTCGAGCAAGACTCTGGGATGGTGGATATTATGCTTATATGTATATGTTTCTTAGAGGAGACTCTGCCTAAGCGGAGGTTCTGCCCAAGAACATATTCGTATAATCACAAATTTGTGTTCATATGTATATGTTTCTTAAAGGAGACTCTACCCAAGCAGAGATACCGCCCAAGAACATATCCATAGAATCGCAAATTTGGGCTTATATGTATACATTTCTTAGGGGAAACTATGTCTAAGAAAAGGTTCTGCCCGAGAGCATATCCATATAATCACAAACTCGTGCTCATATGTATATGTTTTCTTAAGGACACTCTGCCCAAGCGGAGGTTCTTCCCGAAAACATACTCGTATGTTCACAACTCCATGCCTATATGCATATATTTCCTAAAGGAACTCTGCTCAAGCGGAGACTCTGCCGGAAATACGTCCATATATTCATAAGTATTGTGCTTATATGTATACATTTCGGAAAGGAAACTCTGCACAAGCAGAAATTCGGCCGGAATATATCCATATATCCACGAAAGAGTTGTGCCCATATGGTAGTTTCCCAGGAAGAAACACCGTTTTGACAAAGATCCTGCCGAAAATATATCCATATGTTCACGAATATACGTTCATGTGAATATGTCTTTAAAGGAACTCTGCATAAGTAGGGGTTCTACCCATAAGCATATCCATATGTCCACAAATACATATGTACATATCTGCATATTTCACGGGGACACTCTGTTTATACAGGGACTCTCCCCTAAAATCAATACGATCATATGTACATTAAACTCATACTCGTATGTTTGCACAATAATTCTGCCCATGCGGGAGTGCTGCACAAATTCGCAACACACACAAATTCTAGATCAATTCACGGGTATACACCCGTTCACTTTTTAAATCTTATATCAAATCCTCAAAAGGAAATTCATACTCTTTTCAAAGAAAATTCAAAAGCAAACCACATATTCAAATACTAAATGGATCTACGGGTATACACCCGTTCTCTCCTCCAAATCATATTCTGATTTCCAAAAAGGAGGATTCATACTCTTCAAAATGAGGTGTTTCCCTCTAAACAAATGCTCTCTTTCAAAACAAAATATTTCAAGGAACAAATCATTTTCCTCATATCTAAATCCGTTTTGTCCGACAATAATAAAAGAGAAAACACTGTATTGGAATTTTCTAGAAAATGCATATTTTCTCGACCTGCTATGAATGGTATTCGGTTAAAACTGATGTCAAAATAACATCAAGGGCTTTTAACTCGATGTAAACAAAATATCGATTTCGATCGATGGAGACAGGGGTCCAGCACATGCTACCCTAACCGCCTGATAAGTATAGACACGTGGCTTAAGAAGTTCAGATTACAAAACGACGCACTCGTCCGTTCCACGGACATCAATTTTCTTCTCGCACCACGCGGACCCTTACTTCTGTCTGTAGACAGTCTGGCACGCCCCCGCAAGGCAAAGATAAATAAACAAAAATCAAATCAAACTCAAACTCCATATGAAAATAAAATTATACATACCACAAAACCCCATATACCTATACCGTCCCATATATTTCCCATACATATATACGTATAATGTTCAAATCTTTTTTTGCGTGTCCACACACATATATAGTTAATGCATATATATATATATATATGACATGAATGTATACATATACATAATAATATATATATATATATTTGAATATGTCATCATATATATACATATACATAATAATATATATATATATATATTTGAATATGTAATCATATCTATACTATTATAATAAAACACAGTTTTGAATGCTGCCACGTGGAAGCACTAGGATGAATTTTTCCCACCATGTTTGTTAATATAAAAACTTGCCAATGTAACTTTTTTCCTCTCTTTCTTTCCCATTAAAAGCTTTTATTAAGCATCTCACCTTTTCTAAAAACTCACATCCTTATTCAAAACCCTTTCCCATTTTACTCTCTTCATCAAAACACCTTCACTCTCTTTCTAAAAATAATAAAGGGCATTACATGTTTTTGAATAATTCCTTTTATTTAAATTATTATATTAATAATAAATACTATTAACCTCAGATATATGACTTACAAATTTTATTTATTCAAATCTAATAATTTTCCGTGCATCGCACAGGTATAGAGCTAGTCCTATATATGGGGCAGTGGATGATTAAGGTCCAGGGTCCAGGCCTGTACGGACCTGGTTAGGGTAGTCTCTCTAGGCCCCTTTTTTTTAGGAGAAAGATTTATTATAGTTGAGGAAGTACAATAATCTATACTATTATAATAAAACACAGTTTTGAGTGCTACCACGTGGCAGCAATAGGATGAATTTTTTCCCACTATACTTGCTAATATAAAACTTACTAATGTAACTTCTTTCCTCTCTTTCTTTCCCATTAAAAGCTTCTATTAAACATCTCACCTTTTCTAAAAACTCACATCCTTACTCAAAACCCTTTCCCATTTTACTCCCTTCATCAAAACACATTCTCTCTCTTTCTAAAATAATAAAGGCATTACATGTTTTTGAATAATTCCTTTTATTGAAATTATTATATTAATAATAAATACTATTAACCTCATGTATACGACTTACAAATTTTATTTATTCAAATCTAATAATTTTCCGTGCATCACACAGGTATAGAGCTAGTATATACATATATATGCCTTTGTGTACTTATAAACATAAGAGCTAAGGGAAGGCCTAAAATGAGATGGTGAGATGTTATTAAGAAGGACTTGGATTTCTTGTGTTTAAACACACTATAGCACTTGATAGAAATTTTTGGCGAAAAAGGATTCATGTAACTGATGATGATGTACTTATATACATAATATGCCTTTGTGTACTTATAACATAAGAGCTAAGGGAAGCCTAAAATGAGATGGTGAGATGTTATTAAGAAGGACTTGGATTTCTTGTGTTTAAACACAACTATAGCACTTGATAGAAATTTTTGGCGAAAAAGGATTCATGTAACTGATGATGATGTACTTATATACATAAATATGTAAATTAATGTACACAATCATATTAGACATATTAATTTGTGTGTATATATACATTCTGTATTAGTTTATATTTGTAAAATGAGGGTTTAATACATATTTAATTAATATATAATAAAAACAATTTGTGTCACAAAATTGGCCTAGGATAGGCCGATCCAGACATATCCAAACCTATTCAGCCGAAATTTAAATAATCCCGGGGATTCTCCTTAGAATAGATCGGGATCGGCCGATTCTACATTCCATGGTTTAAAATCAATAGGCAGTAGAGTAATAGGGCAAGTCCTATATGCATGCACATAAGCACACTATGCTTGTACATACAGTATGTTAAAGGCTCAAACTTTAACCCAAAACGTAGGCATTGAGTTGAGGGAATTCTCTACATATATAGATTATAGAGGGAAACTCCCATGGATTTCTAATATGGGACTAAACGAGACCAACCCCAACACCAAACCAAACTAGCCAGTTTGGCGCGCAACAAGGGTAGGGACAAGTGTCCACATATGGAGAGACAATCCAATAGATAAACCCATTACAATACCATGTTAAAGGCTCAAACTCTAACCCAAAACTTAGACGTTAAATTAAGGCATCCTCTACATATATAGAGGTGAAACTCCCATGAACTTCCAATATGGGACTAGAAGACAACATAGCAGATTCTTGATGAAGATTGAATTAAAGATTCTGACTAGATTATATTCAATTCTAACAACAATATGTGCAACCGATGCCGCTCATTGTGCATTCTATTTTTGAATCATGTGACTCTCCCAAAGTATTTTACTTTGAGTCCTTAATTGAAATTGAAAAAGCTTTTCTTTTGAAAGTGGGTAGTACCACGTTTGCATTAGAATGGAGGAAGAATGTACAAGAATAGAAGTATCAACAAAAAACTATCCCCAAAAAGAACCACTTCTCATACCCTTATACAAATAATTCACCCAAGAAGGATTCCCCACATATAAAAGTACAAGCTTGTTCCCCCAAATACAAAAGAACTCGCCGACATGGTTTGGCGGATCGGATCGAATCAGAGCGTATCACAAGATTCCCAATTCACCGATTCTCATGCGGATCGGACCGATTCTCATCGATTCTCATGCGAATCGGCCCGATTATCCCGAATTAGAGCGAATCAGAAGAAGAAAAAAAAAACCGATTCAGGGCGAATCGGCGATGCAGCGAACCTTGTTTGCCGAAGCAAAAATCTAATTGCCCAAAGAGAGAAGAATGGATGAGTTATGCTCCCCCACTCTACAAAGATGTCTCGCCCAAACCACTACCCTCTGACATATGAAAGAAAAAGTCTTCTCCTCTGACCTTGACTCCCTTTTGAATATTCTTCTTTTCTTTCCTTCCAAATAGCCTAAACGGTGGCATGGACTAGTGTTGACACCAAAAAATATTCACTAAATTCTTTTGAATATTTTGGTGAACAAAGGAATTATATATGAAAAAAATTGTTAATCATGGCATAAAGTGGTATAAAACCATGGCCATGTGATGAGGGTAAATATTCCAAAGAACCCAAAATTCAGTAATTCTTGAAATATCAAATTTCTAGGAATAATCAGAAAATCCAGGAATATCGAATCTCCAAAGACTCTGAAATTCCTGAAAATTTCAATTTGTGGAAAATACAATATTTCCAGAAAATCCAGAAATATCAAATTCCCAAAATCCCCAACAATTTCTGAAATATTCAAATTCCAAAAAACTCTGAAAACTTGAAATTCCTGAAATTTCAGAAATATTAATCCCCACAAAAATTCACAAATCCCAAAATCCCATAAATTCCAAATAATCCAGTAATCTCAAAAAATCTCAGAGATATCAATACAAAATCCTCAAAAATACAAAAGAATTGAAGAAGAGAATGCTACAGTAGTTAGTGTGGCCCTGTAGCTACGTGACTACTGTAGCGCTACGGTAGCCCCCATGTGGGCAGTGACGGGGGAAGCATTAAAAAGGAAAAAAAAAAAAAGGTTTTGCAGCCCGAGAGACCCCCCTCTCCAGGTTCTAAATGCGGAGAGGACCCTAGAACCCGGAGGGGCACCCTCTCCGGGTTCTCCTCCCCTTCCTCTATAAATTTGGGGGGGGGGGGGGGGGGGGAAGACCCATTAAAAGGGGATTGTGTTTTTATAATTAAATTATGAAGACCGGATTTTCTGTGCATGTAAAATTACATAAAAGCCCCTGGAGGCTTAAGAATTACGTGAAGACCCCTGGTCTGTCCAGAAATTACAGAAATACTGCAATTTATGAAAAATTACAGAAAAGACCTCAAAAGTTGGGAAATGACAAAGAAGCTTGAAACTTGAAAGTGGCTATTTGCATAAATATCCTCGTTGGGACAGAAAATTGTAATTATACCCAAAAATCATGGGAAAATTGCAGAAATAACCCTAGATCAGGCACCAAATAACTTTTACATTTGAGGTCAAGCACCTTTTAAGAGAGATCAAGCACCGAATAACTTTTACATTTGAGGCAGCATCTTCATTAAGTAAAAAGTAAGTACCAAAATGTCAACACATAGCCAGTTCTAACTAATGATGAATAAACAACTGTGAAAAAGCACCAAGACTACATACATTATTCAGAAACTGGAAAGCTGATTGAGCATCAAAAGTCCTCTTAATATAAAGGAAAAGCCGTATTATCTGCAAAAGAGATGCCAAAAGAAAATGTCAGTTTAATCAATAAATCTCTATCATAAATAACCCAATATCTTGCATAAAGAGAAAATAAAGAGTGCTTTTGAAGGTAACCTGAAGTTGGTTACAATTCATTGGAAAAGATAATGAAGTACAAAGTGCAAAATGAGAACCACCACCAACAGTAGGCGGTTGAAAAAGTAAAGTATAAAACAGGAAAGGTAAACCCAAAGTAAAGAAAGGAAAACAGCAGAACAAAGAAGAAAATAAAACACCCTCCTGAGGTAGCCTACTGAGGCAGTAGGATGACTTCATACGGTAAATAACCTCCAACAGTCCAATTTGATAACACGGACAGAGCCCTGGACTCAGACTGAGAAGATGAAGCAGCCCTAAACCAGTTTTCACACCAAACCACCATTGATCTAAAGATATCAAAAGCGGAGGTGAATTCATCCCTCAACTTTCTCCCATTTCTTTGTCTCCTGAGTCCCGACAGCCCATGACACAGCCCCAAAGATTCTGATCCATTCAACTTTATCAACCTTCTTAGGTCTGATAATCAACCACCATCCCAAAAAATCAGTAACTTCATCTGGCATTGATCCATTTATCTTGAAACGCTCGAGGATAATTTGCATTGCATATGATTAATCTTGATCAGCAGAAATGTAAATAAGTAAAGATTAGTATCAATACCCATTTCAACCAGATGGTAGTGTCAAACAAAGAACATGCAGATACAAAACATGGTTTAGAAAAATTGCTGGTTTAGATCTTAGAACCAAAACCAGGCATAAGAACAGTCTGACTTATTCTGGTTGTCCAAGTTATTAAAGAAATGCCAACAGAGGCTTCGACCAGCACTCAACTGACTGAACTGGAAATCCCAGACCATCCCATGCTTGCAGTCTTGGAGGAAATATACTTTATTGTGCTCCTACCCTACCAGCTCAGTATGGTGGAGGTTGTGTGTTTCTTAACCATTGCACTTTTTTGTTTCTTGTCTATGCTGCTTGTCCTTTTTTAGTTATTCCGGTTCTCAGTTCTGATCACTCCTTCATTGGAATTGAGTTCTTGTACTATCTTTTTTACTTCCTTATTAATGAATTACAACCATGGCCATGGTTCTCTGGTTATCTTCAAACAATGAAACAACAACCAAAAAGAAAAAAATGGAAGGCCTAGAACAAGAGAAAGAAAATCACTTTTCAATTAAAAATATGTATTAATACACATATGTATTGTTAGTGCTTCTAACATAACTGACCAACACACATGAGAATCAGTAAGGAGAAGAGGAAATGTTCCACTCAAGTCATGGAGAACAGAAGGATAAAAGTAAAAGGTAAAGGAACAAGTCTAAAGAATGGAATATTTCTGTGAATTAATACAAGCACTCCCCTCATGATGACATTGAATATTCAGTCATACACAACAACAGACCAACATGATTCACTGAACCTGAATATAACAACATCAAAATCTCATAGTATAACAACATTTATCACTCATAATGTCATGTGAATAAGCAAATAGAAATCCACAAATCACATAGCTAAGTAACAAATTACCAAAAGTGAAACATCTTCCCCTGAATCACTGTCGCCATTTCTGACAGAAGATCCAGGAAGTTCGCCACCATTATCTTGTATATGCTTGATTAGCTTTGAGGAGTACAATATTACTCCAAACCTCATAGGGACACTATCTCCATACATTGACATAATAGAATCGATGGCCTTGATGTACAGACAAAATCATCCACAAAACTTAAGAAATCAGAAAACATCCCAACTTAATAAAATAAAAATTATAATAAAAAGCAGTGGCTTCCAACCATCTTGGCAGCAATAAAATGAAAAATACCTCAGATCCACAAAGAGTTGCGGGATCAAGCACATATACTGTGGTGAACAAATTCTTACGGATATACCGAAGCTGACCAGGGAAAACTGGCATCAAAATCTGCAAAGAACAAAATTCCAACAAAGTAAACAAGATTACCAAAGGAATTCAAGGCCGCAACCAGGACCATTATAATACAGAACAATTTCATCCAGCTAACGCCACATCAGTTTCAAAATTAAAGCTCACAGCTCACCTCATTGATGTTGCTTCTCCAACGTTGGTACATAGCATCCTCCTCCAAATTGTTAAGATAATGAACATGAGTTGAGCGAAAGTCAACACGAATTGAATTTGTTCCAGAACTGGGTTGCGCTGACAAGAGTCTCCTGATGGCAACCGGAGGAATCTGATATTTTTGGATAAGGTTATTAGAATCATGCAAATTACCATTAAAAGAAACATTTCACTGGTAACATTATAAGGGAATCACTTGTAAAGAAAAATCTATGGCAAGCATATAACTGTTCTAGGGGATATCAACAAACTATGATTCACTAGGTACATATAAAAATGGATACATCATACACCTTAAACTTGCCAGAACTGACAACACCGTAGTTCCTACATGTGTATACTGTCTAACATAATGAAGTAATAATTCCTTTACAAGCTCACTTGTTTTCATTAATGCAGAATGAAAGAATGAAATCTATGGAATCATATTTTGGAGAGAAGGATGGAAAACACTGATGACTCTCACAATAATGAACAGTCTGAGAGATGAACAGGAGGCAAGACCTCAGGCATATTAGTGCAAAGAAATGACCGAGGAGCCTCTTTTTGTCCTTTCCTTTTTTCTTTTTTTTTTTTGGGGGGGGGGGGGGGGGGGGGGATGGAGCGTGCTTAAATCAAGTAATAATTTCTTCTCAGCCAAGCTGCATTCTACCAATAGCAGACATAAAAAGAGGTAGTTGCACACTTCTTTTTTTTTTTAAGAAAACAGTGAAACAGATGACCAATGATTGGAAGAGTGAACAAGCAGAGGCATGGTCCACATATAGTGATAAAGATATATAATGCAATAAGAATGCTAAAAACAGCAAGATAGAAATTTCACAACTAACAAAATATTCCTCAGGTGTTTTTGAACCCCATGCTAAGAGGAGGATGTACGTGACCAGAAATCTTTTATTAAGAATCAGGATACCTTTTCCTTTTTGATGGTTATCAAGTGAGCCCACCAGGACAGCCACAAAAGAAGGGGGGAGATGGGTAGACTACTGTACAAACTTCTTGGAGGAGAAAGACCAGATAGATACGCCCAGTACTGTAGCAAGAGAAATTTGCACCAGTTTCAAAGAGTACTCTCTCAAGGTTGCACAGAATCTTGGTACCATGGAAACTTCTTCCATTCACGAGCTATCAAATTATTGGAGTGTTCTGCCAATTTCTAGTGAGGTGAGATCCAGAAGCCAACTACACAACCATAGCTCTGCAAAGTACTATCTTTCCACATTTGTATAAAACCACTATAGACCACACTCGTGCAAAGGCCATCGAGGCAATCACCTAGGTGAAAGGTGCCCTCTCTATTCCAAGATGCCCTACTCCAAATCCCACTCTCTCCTACCCCTTCTGCTAACCCTAACAGCGAGCCAATGACCCCTCAATGACCTAGATGGTCTCACCTTCCTCGACAATGGACGATGGTGACAACAAACAATGCCAGCAGCCCTCCTTACCCTTCCTCTTCACGGCTTCCTCCCGGACCTCCCTGTTTCAGATGATCAGAGGGTCCACAACAACCGCCTTGGCAGAGCTCAATCTCAATGACAACTGCATCTTGGCAGAGGTTAACAATGGTGGCAACATCAGCAGCCTCCTCCTCCCCCTCTCTCACACACAAAAACATACATGCAGGTGTGTGCCAGCCTGGGAGGTCAACAGCAACAATCCTTCACCCTCTCCCCGTCTCTGTGACCCGCCTCTCTCACATATACACATAGACAAGTAGGAATTTGTAAAACCTTAAATGTGTTTCGATACATTAGATCAGATCTTGATAACAATTAAGAGATGAGCAAAAAAAATTGAAATTATGAGAAGAAAAGAAGAAGACTATAGAAACCTGTGCATGCAAAGTTAAAAAGATTCTAAGAGAGGATTCGGAAAAGCATGAGCCAAATTGCTTGCTCAATAAAATTCACCTTCAATTTGGAAAATTGATCAGCTAATGATAGTTCTGTATGAACGAGATCCAATAACCTGCAAAAACCTGAAATATCTTAGATAAAAGCAATCACATAATGCTAAAATCAGATATTAATTTAAACTTGCATCCACTCGGGAGCGAGACAAGATGCAATTAAAAAAGACTCAGTGATTTTTTACCACCTTCCAAAAAAACAAGATGATGAACAAATCAAGGTGCAATTTCAAGATTGAGCTTTTCTTGCATGACATTCCATAGATTCATGCAGATATAAGGGAAATGGACATCTAACCAGCCCCAAACATAGTGGCTGCTCAAGTGCTCAATGCTGCCGCATTGTCATCCCTATGTCAAATCATTCCAGTGACAGTGAGTAGCCTTTTCCTGTTCACTGTCTAGGTCACTGTCGGACGCAGAAAAATTCACCCTCTTTTTCTCTTTCTTTTCTTTTCTTTCTTTTCTGTTTTGTTTTAGCGAGCGTGCCAGTTTGTACAAATAGACATTTAGGGTTTGCTTAATGTGGTATTTTACATGCCCATATACTGGACAGTATATATTCCGCGTGATTTATTTTATCAGGCGATTAGGGTTTCGTGTACTGCACCTTTCCCGACCGACTGAAGTCGGTGTTAATTTACATCGAGTTAAATTCGAACACCTTTGATTCTCTGTCAAAGAAAGCCTTTGTCTGTTGGTGTGACAACATTGACCTTAATGGTCACCCTTTATGAGTACACACTCTTGCAAAGAAATTGAAAACTTTAATACTTGTACATAACTACATATGTAATTTAAATTACAATTGGTCTCACAGACCTGTACAAGGGATCCCGATTATATAATCGGGTCTTCAACACTTCATTTGGTCACGATCTGATTCTTCTGAATTTGCTTCAGTCACGATCAGACCGTTGACTTAGATTTCATCACAATTAGACTGTTGGATCGTCAAGATGATCACTGTCAGTCTATTGTGTTTGCTTCATGGTCACCATCACCACATGACTGTGATGGGACCTTTGAGTAGCCAGGTTTCTGCATAATTGTGCCCTTTCTGGGTGCTTCTATCATTTTTCAATATCCCGAGGTCTTTCCAGTAATTTAGTGACTTCTCGGGGTACCACTTGCCATTTCTTGGCTCCTTGGGGCTTTAAGGTCATTTCTTGACCTCCCAAGGGCTTTTCAGCCATTTCTTGCCATTTCCATGGATTTCTGTCATTTCTTGGCAATCGCAAGACTTGGAATGGCTAGCCATAAGCTGAGCCCAGGAGAGCACACACCGCTTCAAAGAAATGATGTGGGTTCCGCTCCACCGAGCCGTGCAAACAGCCTGCGCCACATGGTTTCCTCCCTTTAAAGGGACTTTTCCGCCATTTCTTTTAAGGAGTTTAATGCAGTTTCTGCCCTGCAAGAACTTTTTCGCAGTTCTCCACCCTTTAAAGGATTTCGCTGCAACTCTCTGCCCTTTCAAGGATTTCTGCAACTTTTCCTTATCAAGGTATTTCTGCAAGCATCGGTCGCCATGATCAGAGAATTGAAAACTTGGCCAATGTTGTCTTTTGAAGAAGAAACTTGGAGGAGGCCTGGACAGTATTATATTCATAACTGTCCGGGGGGCTCCTTGTCATTTACTGACATTTCCAAGCGCCTCTGTCATTTCTTGGCTCTTCTCGGACGTTCCTGCCATTTCTTTGGCTTTCTTGGACATCCCTGCTATTACTTGGCCTTCTTGGACATCTCTGTCATTTCCTACCTTTCTCGGACATCCCTCATCCCTACCATTTTCTAGCTTTCTCGGATATTCCGCCATGTCCTGACTTTCTCGAGCAGCTTCTGTCATTTCTTAGCCTTCCGAGCAGTCCCAGGTAATTCCGCCATTGATTGAATCCCTCAGTGCTACTGCCATTTCTTGGCGTTTCTGAGTGCTTCCTCAGGTGTCTTCGCCATTGATTGGCATACTCGGACATTTCCATCATTAACTGACTTTTTCGAGCATCTCTGGCAAGTGGGGTTAACACAGGCCCGACCAAGAGAGCAGCGCATGCCGCTTCAGAGAAGTGACGTGGGTACCTCCACCGAGTCGTGCCAACGGCATTCCCGCTTTGAGCTCTGTCGCCTTTGGAGCTTGCCAGGGGCTTCGTGCCATTTTCTGGACAGACCAAGGGCTTCCATGCAATTCTCGAACTCGGTGAGGGTTTACATATAGTTTTCCCCTAAACCATAGTATTTCTACCAATTTTCCAATGGTAGGGGCATTTCTGCAAATTCCCCAAAACCGAGGTATTTCTGTAGTTTATGCACCCTTCAGGGGTTTTTCTGCAATTTTCTGAGCAATAGAGAAACTTCCTTGCAATTCTGCACCCTTCGGAGACTTTTCTGCAATTTCCAACCCTTCAGAGGCATTTCTGCACCTTTCCCCACAAACTGGGGCATTTTTGTAATTTTCTACTCTTCAAAGATTTTTCTGCAATTTCCCAAAAATTGGGGGCTTCTATACAATTTTCCAGACAGTAGGGGTATTTCTGTAATTTTCCCCTTCTCCGGAGCATTTCTGCAATTTTGGACAGCATAGGGTCTTTTTTGCAACTTTTCCTTGAATAGGGGCTCTTCTACAATTTCTGCACCTTCCGAGGGTATTTCTGCAATTTTTCCATCCTGAAAGTATTTCTGTAATTTTCTGCTCTTCCCGGGGCCTTTATGTGATTTCCCACAAACCGGGGACTTCTGTGCAATTTTTCGAACAGCAGAGGGTTCTGCAACTTTTCACCTTTCAGGTACTTTTCTGCAATTTGTGCAACCCCTCCCTCGGAGATGGAGAAGCCCCTCTCTTCAACACTTGGGTGCGGGGCAGCAACCCCCTTTGGAGAGCCCAAGGCCCCAAGGGTTCCAAATCCTCCTCCAATGTAAGACCCCCCTCCCTTTTATAGGAATGGGTAGGGGTAGGATGGACCGAAGGTGGGGTGCCTCCGGTTGGATGTTTGGTGGACCGGAGGTAGGGTGCCTCCGGTTGAGTGTTTGGTGGACCGGAGGTGGGGTGTCTCCGGTTGGATTTGGACTGGAAGTGGAGGTAGGTACCTCCGGTTGGATGTTAGTGGACCGGAGATGGGGTGCCTCCAGTTGGACCGGAGGGGGAGGTACCTCCGGTTGGATGTTTAGTAGACGGAGGTGGGGTGCCTCGGTTGGATGTTTAGTGGACTGGAGGTACCCCCTTGGAGATGGGCCAAAATCCCCCAAGGGTGGAGAGCTTCACAAGGGAAGCAAAGGCCTTAAGGGGCTAAAGAGGGAGAGAGAGGGTCCAAGACCCCCTCCATGCTAACAGCCCCTCTCCTTTTATAGAAGTGAGGGGGGTGAAGAGGAGGACCGGAGGTCGGGTACCTCCGGTGGGTGGGGGACCGGAGGTACCCCCACCTCCGGTTAGGAGTGCAAAAGGACCGGAGGTGGGGTACCTCCGGTTGGAGGGGGTATCGGAGGTACCTGTTGAACCCTAAAAAGGTATGATGAACATCTACCAGAAGGAGTTCTTGGAGCCGAGAGGTGTGAGGGATGTCTACCAAAAGGAGCCCTTGGATCTATTTATAGTGGTTCAAGTGGTTAAAAATCCTTTAAAAGATGTCTTGAAGACAAGGCAATCCATGCCTTAAGGGCAAGATAATTCATGTCTTGAAGGCAAGGTAACTTACACTTTGAAGACAAGGTAAAAGATATCTTGAAGACAAGGTAATGATGCCTTAAAGGCAAGGTAAAGGATGAACCAAGGTCCCCCTCCAAGCTAAGGAAGGGGGCTATAAATACCATTGGCATTAAGCCCTCCAAGAAGGCCAAAGTCCAAGACGGAGGATATTTCGCAGAAATCACAGCACGGAAGAAATCCGGCAGCACGAGATCCATAAAGACCAAGTGTGAAGTACAAGTACAAGCACAAGAACAAGCCCGCAATGGAAGCTCAAGGGTGCGCAATTCAAATCTCGCAAAATTCCGAGCAAAGAAGCAGGATTTCAGCAACTCGGGTACCCCTGGAATGGGGCATGTAATGGTCTATTTATAGACAATTCTCCCCTTCCCTTTTAACCATCCCTTGGTTTAAGGGGGAGGGAGGAATCCCTCCAACCGATGTTATACACATCGGTTGGAGGGGTCTCCCCCTCCAACCGATTTTATATAAAACGGTTGAGGGGTTTCCCCTTCCAACCAGTTTTATACAAACCGGTGGAGGGGTCTCCCCCTCCAACCGATGAGGGGTTCTTCCCCTCTCCCCCTCTTGCGTATGTGAGGGGACAAACCCCTATAAAAGGGGATGCCCCCCCCCCCCCTCATAGCAGGGGCCGGCGACCAAGCCTCCAAGCCCCCATATTGAAATTCCCCTTGCTGAAAAAAAAAAACAGGGTCCTCTCATTCTGAAAAATCCAAAAATAGAAAAACCTCCTTCTTCCAAATCCCCTCAATTGTTCTTCGATTTCTGGCTTGGTGTGAAGGTATTGGCCCGTTTCTTGCCCGATACGGAGTGAGGAGCGTTCAATAAAGCAAAAGAAAGCGGGAGATCGTCCTCGATACGGCATCGACATCTCCTTCATCCCCTCCATGGAGGGCTTCTCAAAAATTCCATAGCATGTTTCTACCCCAATCGAGCAAGACTCTGTGGGGATCTTACGGGGTTCAAATATCGTCCATATCGAGCAAGACTCTATGGACATATGGTATTTAGATACCCTTGTTCTTGTGCTCTAAATGCCTCCATATCGAGCAAGACTTTTGGTTATGTGCATTTAGATGCATATGTTCTCCGCCCATTGAGCAAGACTCTGGGATGGTGGATTTTGTGTTATATGTATATGTTTTTTTTAGGAGACTCTGCCCAAGCAGAGATTCTACCCAAGAACATACTCATATAATCATAATTTGTGCTTATATGTATATGTATTCTTGAGGAAACTCTGCCCAAGCAGAGATTCTGCCCAAGAACATACCCATATAATCATAATTTTGTGTTTATATGTATATGTTCTTAGGGGGGAGACTGCCCAAGTGGAGGTTCTACCGAGAGACATACCCATGTAATCACAATCTCGTGCTCATATGTATATGTTTTCTTAAGGATACTCCGTCTAAACAGGGATTCTGCTCGAAGACACTCATGTTCACAACTATGTGCTTATAAGAATATATTTCCTAAAGGAAACTCTGTCCAAGCGGAGGTTCCGTCCGGGAAAATATCCATATACTCATAAAAAGTTGTGCTCATATACGTATATTCTTGGGGAGAAACTTGGTTTCAATAGAGATCCCGCCAAAACATATCCATATGTTCACGAGTATATGCTCATATGAGTATGCCTTCTAAAAGGGATTCTGTCTAAACAGAGGTCCTGCCTCCAAAAAATATACTCATATATTCACGAGATAACTCTGCCTATGCGGGTATATCCCGTCCATTTTCAAGTCATACATCAAATCCTCAAAGGGAAATTCATACTCCTTTAAAAAAAAAATCTCTTTTTCAAAAGATCAAAATCTCGCATGCTCTTTTCAAAGGAACAAACCCCTTTTCAAATCAAAACTCATTCTGTCCGACGATAAATAAAAGGAGAAAACATTGTATTGGAATTTTTTTTAGAAAATGCATATATTCTCGCTCTTGCTACGAAATGGTATTCGAGTTGAAACTGATGTTAATACAACGTCAAGGGCTTTTAACTCGATGTAAATGTAACATCGATTCCGATCGATGAAGACAGGGGTCCAGCACACGCTACCCTAATTGCCTGATGATTAAAGACACGGAATCAAAGAAGTTCAGATTAAAAACGGTGCACTTGCCCATTCCATGGACATCAATTTTCTCCGCATCGCGCGGACCCTTACTTCTGTCTGCTAGACAGGCTGGCACGCCCCGCAAAGGCAAACTAAAGAAACAAGGAATCAAATCAAATCAAAATCCCAAAACCCTCTTCTGGAAATCTTAAAAAGAAGCGGAAAAAAAAAAAAAAAAAAAACCTGGTCCACAGCATGGTTTGACGTATCGCCGATTCGGGGCGAATCGGATCCGCCCTGATGCGATCCGATTCGCCCAGAATCGAGGCGAATCGGGTCCGATTCGCATGATTATTATTATATATATATATATGATATTTATGTATGTGTGTCAGGCAGGGTTGTGAGGAGTCAGGATCCTCTTCAGGCAGGGTTGTCAGGATCCTCTTATTTACCTGAATATCATTTAAGTAAATGTTATAATTTGTTGTTTCATTTACTTAAGATATTACATGTAAATAAGGAAGTACCCCCCATTTGAATCCAATAAAAATATCAAAAAAATCATATCTCTTACCAATAAAAAGTCAATCTCCCACTGAAGAAGAAAATCGCGATTTCGATGATTTTAGCGAAATGCTAACTTTTTATCTCTCATAATTTGGTCTGTCTAAAAATTTGATAATTCAAATAAACCATATGGAACACTAAAATCCAAAGTCGGTAAAAAAAAGTCAAACGTGCATGTGACTTCTCCAAGGGAGCTACTCTCCTACTGACAGCACTTAGTCTGCTCGAGGCATCTTAGGATTTGGTCAAACTTAAGCTATCATCACCTAAACTCATGAGATTTTCACTTTCTAATTGTGAGAAACTAGAAAGTGACAATTCTCATGAGTTTGAATGATGATAGTTTAGGTTTGACCAAATCTTAAGAGGTCTCAAACAGACTGAGTACTGTCAGTAGGAGAGCGGTTCCCTTGGAGAAGTCACATGCACATTTGACTTTTTTTACCGGACTTTGGATTTTAGTGTTCTATATGGTTTATTTGAATTATCAAATTTTAGATAGACCAAATTATGAGAGATTAAAAAGTTAGCATTTCGCTAAAATCATCAAAATCGCGATTTTCTTCTTCGGTGGGAGAGTTGACTTTTTATTGGTAAGAGATATGATTTTTTTGATATTTTTATTGGATTCAAATGGGGGGTACTTCCTTATTTACATGTAATATCTTAAGTAAATGAAACAACAAATTATAACATTACTTAAATGATATTCAGGTAAATAAGAGGATCCTGACAACCCTGCCTGAAGAGGATCCTGACTCCTCACAACCCTGCCTGACACACATACATAAATATCATATATATATATATATAATAATAATAATCATGCGAATCGGACCCGATTCGCCTCGATTCTGGGCGAATCAGGGATCGCATCGTGGCGGATCGGGGAATCGGATCGGATCGCATCGGATCGATTCGATTCGCGGCGGGTGGCGATCCATGCGGATCACAACTCGGCCCGCCCCTGATCCGCTCCGATTCGGGGAATCGGGCCGATTCGCCCCGCCATGACAAACCATGGTCCACAGTACCCCACCCTCGGTTGGGGGGGGTGAAGAGGAGGGGGACCAGAGGTACCCCCCCCTCCGGTTGGAGAGGTGGGGACCGGAGGTGGGGGTACCTCCAATTGAGGGTCCAACCAGAGGTACCCCCCCCTCCGGTTGGAGGGGGGCAACCGGAGCCACCCCCACCTCCGATGGGGTCCAACAGAAGGGTGGCATTTTCTGTAATTTCCGAACCTCAACAGGAGGGTGGTATTTTCTGTAATTTTCGAACCCCGACCGAAAGATGGCATTTTCTATAATTCCTCAACCGAAGGATGGCATTTTCTGTAATTTTGGATCCCAACCGGAGGGTGGCATTCTCTGTAATTTTTGGGCCTCCCGCGAGGAATTTGCAAAGGGGAATTTTCTGGGGTATTTTGGGGGTTTTGGTGATTTCTGGGATTTTAGGAAAATTTTGAGGGTTTTTTAGGAATTTTGGATTTTGAGGAATTTCGGTATTTTGAGAGTTTTGGGTTTTGGGAAATTGAGGATTTTCTAGGAGTTTGAGAATTTCTGGTGTTTTTTGGGTTTTGGAAATATTTGGTGTTTTGGTGGATTTTTTGGGGAATTTATGGGATTTTGGCTTTTTACGGAGGTTTGGGTTTTTTGCGGATTTTTTTTTGGGTTGAATATTTTTAGTGTCAACAGTCACTATAGGCCACAAGTAGGGGTGAACACTGTAGCGTATTGACCGTTCGGATCGTGGCATTGTGTTTGTGGAGGCCAGTGTGTGGCCGATGACGTGTGTCACAGGTGTTTACGCAGGTTGTGAGGCTTTGTGGGCCGGCATCTGGGCCCAAAGCACTCACTGGTTCACTATCTATGAACGACAGTTTTGAACGCGACGGCCCTGGGTGTCGCGTTCTTGAAACCGTTATTTGGCGGTCGTCGTCTGCATGCACGCCGCATGTCGCACGCTGGGAGACTTGCTGACGTCGACCTTGGGAAGGCGACGGCCTCCTACGTCGCGTTCTTGTCGCGACGGAGCGCTACGTCGCATTCCCAACTGTGATGTGTTTTTATGTTAGGTCGGCCAAACAGAGCTTCCACAAGCTCTGCTCGGCCAGGGGAGGTTGCAGCGGAGGTTCTTTGGGCGATTCGACGATTTGGCGGTGTTTTTGGCGTGTTCTCGCCACGAGGACGTTGCGCGGAGCGGGGGAAACACCGGGTGGTTATCGTTCTTCGCGTTCTTTGCGGAGGTAGGGAGATTCCACCTCGTTTTACTGCGTGGATTGCATGTGGTGTATGTTTAGATTGTTTAATGCTTTATAAACAGTAGATACCATGTTAAGACAATGAAATGAGCATGAAAAATGGGTTGGAATACCGTTTAGGGTGGTTTGCATGGAAGATCCGGATTAGGGTTTCGCCTGTGAAGGCGACGGACCAGGGTGTCGCGTTTAGAACGCGACAGCCCGACCCGTCGCGTTCTGCTTCTGAACGCGACCTATCGGGGTGTCGCGTTCAGATCGGGGTGTCGCGTTCAGAAGGCAACAGAAACCCCCGTCGAGTTCAGGGTTCCGATGGCAATAGTGTTGTGCTTGTTTACGTAATTATCGGTTTATCGTTATGTGGTATGCATGGCAATGGTGAGCGGTGCATTGACACCGTAGCGCTCCTTGAGCGTGTTGTTTGCGTGTTTAGCGTGCTGTTCACGAGGTTGACGTGGTATTCACGTGGTTTGCGCGGTGTGCACGTGGTTTGTGTGTGCGTGGCGAGTAGTACGACGCCTACTGTGGTTACCTCTTCAGTTGGGAGCCCCAGGTTTTGTGTGAGCCAGGCACGTGAGTGCTCGGGGCTTGTCCCGGTACTTGTGTACCATCGAGGTCTGTGTCGTCTTCCTGGACACCCTTACTCTTGTGTAGAGTTGTACGTCCGGCTGAGGGAAAGACGGCAGTGGGACAACGACTTGTGAGAGTTTGTGTTTTGTCGCTTGTAGCGCACTCGTGGTTGGGGGTCACGGACACCAGTAGACGTACTGAGCCTCAGCTAGTCTTGTTTTCCAGTGCCTCACTTTAGGGAGCTCGGGTCGGAGTCCCTAAAAGTACCAGGCATGGGCCTGTGACAGTGTGGTCTGCAGGGTGGTGTTGGTTGGTCTCCACAGTTTGTTGGCTTGTTTTGGTGGAGCGGCAGCTAGACGTTTCGCCCGTGGCTGCGAGACTGAGAGGTAGTCCTGTGTGGTTTGTCCGGGTCGGTTGCTGGTGTCGCGAACCAGTCTTCGTGACCCGAGTATGGCGTTTTCCTACTTAAGCGCGTACACCTGATTGTGGTATGTCGTTTATTTATTAAAGTTGTTGTTATTAATAGCATGTGGTAAGTAGAGTTTACAGCTTTAATATCCTGCTTGGATAACTCTATAAATTGCTAGCATAGCTTCCTGTTGTTGTTACTTGTGAGTTTGGTTTGCTCGGTTTCTAGGGGAGTTTCCCTACTGAGCCAGTGACTTGTGAGACTCACCCCTACTCCTTTCAGGTGAGGGAGAGCAAGAGGCTTCTCACCCTTCGTCTAGTTCCGAGCCGCACCGTAGCGGAGCAGAGTCTGCGCCACCAGCAGTGTAATCTCTTTTCTTTGTACACCTCGGGGTATGCCCCAGGTTGTTGCTGTAGTTTTCTCTGGTTACAATTGAGTAATGGCTATGTATATTTCATGTAATATTTGTGAGATGGCAATCTTATATATATATTGAGCAGTTTCCTTTATATTTCTACGGACTTGTGAATGGTATCCCTTGCGAGGCTTTGGCTCGATCGCGGGAGGCGGAGTCGAATCAAGCACGTTATTAGGTTAACGGTCTGAACGACAAGGTCCGCTACAAACACGGTTTGGTTCAGTCCGGTTCACCCCTTATTTTTTAACAAACCGAACCGAATTACTGTAGCAAACCGAATCAAACCGGTTCGGTTCGGTTTGAACCGAAATTTCAAAAAAAAAATAGGAACATGTGCAGGTCGTAGGTTTTGTACCCGCGACCTCTATTGGAGGTCTCCCCCACCGTGCCAACCAACTGGGCTACAAAGTCTTTTGTGATATTATCTGGTATTATTTAGTTTTATATATATATTATATTTGAACTGAAATTTTTTTAAAAAAAAGCAGGGAACATCAGGTTGCAGGTTTTGAACCCGCGACCTCCCAAGGAGGTCGGAGGTCGCGCCCCCGCGCTAACCAACTAGGCTACAAAGTGTTTTGTGAAAATATATGATATTATTTATTATATATATATATTGGTTCATTTAAGTTTCTTAACACCAAACCGAACTGAACCCATGAAGTCTTCAAACCGAACCGAACCGAACTGGTCGGTTCGGTTTGGTTTTTCGGGTTGGACCAAATAATGAACAGCACTAACCACAAGGTTCTATGCAATTCATCTTGAACGAGCCCACATCATATAGCAAATAATATATCATCATCACCCTATCTTTAAGATCTCACATGGAAAACTTACAATGTTTTTTTTCGAAATTTATGGATTAGGGAAAACCAAAATAGTTTTAAAATAGGGTCAATTTCTTATATGCCCCTGGTAATTTTTGTTTTAAAAAATCACCTTTATCCATCCATCATCCTTTATACCACTGCTACTTAAAGTAATCTAAAAACTGACATCAGCATCACTTGCCATCTTTTAGGCATAATTAGGGTAGACTTAAACTTAACCAACGTGGAAAAAGTCTAATGTACCCTCAAAACTGAAATTTGTTTCTGGAAACCTCTCTTAATTTAGGGTGCAGGTTACCCTTTCCGTTTTTTACAAAGCATAGAAGACCCTACATCTTGGACAATTGCAACCCCACAATCCCAACCCCTCCCATAAACCACCCCCTCCACCATGGATGGCAAAATCGGCCGACTCGGAGCGGAGTCGGCCGACTCGGAGCGGAATCGGCCATTGACGACCCGATTTGGGGGGGGGGGGGGGGGGGGGGACAACCACCCACCCGTGATATAAGGTGGAATCGGGGTGGATCGACCGGAATCGGGTGAAGTCGGGCCAACTCAGGCCGACTCCACCCCGATTCCACCTCGACTCCATCTAATGTAGGCCGATTCCCTCAGCTTACCTTAAGTACGTCTAATCCCGTCCACTTACCTTATTTACCTGAACCTCATTTAAGTAAATGTTATATTTGTAGTTTCATTTACTTAAGATATTACATGTAAATAAGGAAGTACCCCCCATTTGAATTCAAAAAAAATATCAAAAAAAATCATATCTCTTACCAATAAAAAGTCAACTCTCCCATCGAAGAAGAAAATCGTGATTTCGGTGATTTTAACGAAATGCTAACTTTCTAATCTCTCATAATTTGGCCTATCTAAAAATTTGATAATTCAAATAAACCATATGGAACACTAAAAATCCAAAGTCCGGTAAAAAAAGTCAAACGTACATATGACTTCTCCAAAGGAGCCACTCTCCTACTGACAGCACTTAGTCTGCTTGAGACCTCTCAGGATTTGGTCAAACCTAAGCTATCATCACCTAAACTCATGAGATTTTTCACTTTTTAATTGAAAAGAAACTAGAAAGTGACAATTCTCATGACTTTGAGTGATGATAGTTTAGGTTGACCAAATCCTGAGAGGTCTCAAGCAGACTGTGTTGTCAATAGGAGAGTGGCTCCCTTGGAGAAGTCATATGCACGTTTGACTTTTTTTACCGGACTTTGGATTTTTAGTGTTCCATATGGTTTATTTGAATTATCAAATTTTTAGATAGGCCAAATTATGAGAGATTAGAAAGTTAGCATTTCGCTAAAATCACCGAAATCGTGATTTTCTTCTTTGATGGGAGAGTTGACTTTTTATTGGTAAGAGATATGATTTTTTTGATATTTTTATTGGATTCAAATGGGGGGTACTTCCTTATTTACACGTAATATCTTAAGTAAATAAAACTACATATATAATATTTACTTAAATGATGTTCAGGTAAATAAGGTATCATAATTATTGTTGCTCTGTATTGTAATATGAACATATGTGCAACTAGACTATGGATATACCCAAAATATTCTATTATTATATGTTTTTTAAGAATTTTTCCTGATTTTTAATTGATTTTTCTGTGATTTTTACAATTTTTTATCATTTTTTAAGCTGGCCGATCCCGGATCGGCCAGACTCTAATGGAGTCGGGCGGATCCTCCGATCCGACCGACTCGGGTCGGAGTCGGCTGGGTCCGACCCAACACCCCGACCCGATTATGCCATCCATGCCCTCCACAGCCACCATGCCAGACCATAGATGGCAAAGTCGGCCGATTCGGGTCGGAATCGGCAGACTAGGGTCGGAATCGGCCTATGGCAACTCAATTTTTTATTTTTTATTTTTTTGGGGAGGGGGGGAGACCCACCCACGATGTAAGGTGGAATCGGGGTGGATTGAGCTGATCCGGTCCGATTCCACACGATCCACCTCGATTCCATCTGATGTAGCCCGATTCCCTCAACTTACCTTAATTACGTCTGATCCCCTCCACTTACCTTATTTACCTGAACATCATTTAAGTAAATGTTATATTTGTAGTTTCATTTACTTAAGATATTACATGTAAATAAAGAAGTACCCCAATTTGAATCCAATAAAAATATCATAAAAATCATATATCTTACAAATAAAAGTAAACTCTCCCATCCAAGAAGAAAGACATGATTTCGATGGTTAAAAGTCAACTCTCCCACTCTCCAAGAATGCATTCTCATGAGTTTGGGTAATGATAGTTTAGTTTGACTAAATCCTGAGAGGTCTAAGTTTGTTAGTAGAAGAGCGGCTCCCTTAGAGAAGTCATATGCATGTTTGACTTTTTTTTCCGGACTTTAGATTTTTAGTATTCTATTGAGTTTATTTGAATTATGAATTTTTAGAAATGCCAAATTATGAAAGATTAGAAAGTCGTTATTTTGATGGAACTACCGAAATCGCGATTTTCTTCTTGTATGGGAGAGTTGACTTTTTATTTGTAAAAGATATGATTTTTCTGATATTTTTATTGGATTCAAATGAGGGGTACTTCCTTATTTACATATAATATCTTAAGTAAATGAAACTACAAATATAACATTTACTTAAATAGTGTTCAGGTAAATATGGTATCATAATTATTGTTGCTCTGTATTGTAATATGAACATATGTAGCAACTAGATTATGGATATACCCAAAATGTGCCATTATTATATGTTTTTTAAAGAATTTTCTCTAATTTTTTTTCTTCATTTTTCACAATTTTTCTTCATTTTTTAACCTGGCCGATCTTGGATCGGCCATATTCCATGGAATCGGATGGATCCTACGATCCGACCAGACTCGGATCGGGGTCGGTTGGGTCCGATCCAGCACCCGGATCCGACTTTGCCATCCATGTGCCAAACTAAGCAAGAAAGGAGGTCTCAGCTCATCAGGGCCAGTACTACACTTGTCTGCCACTGGCCGCTCCCTGTCGTCATCAACCTGGAGAGGAGCCTCTGCATCAAAACCAGCAAGAACTGTCACAGTCTGCTCCATGCTCCGGCTGTGCTGCCTCCAACTCTATTGCAATCCCTCGGAGTGCTCAACAAGTAATGTCGCTCAGCTCCACCTCATGGCCCTGATGGGCAGCAACCGTAGCACCCTTGGTGTGCTGCTCAACAAAAATCCCACCACTTGGCAGCGCGTGGCAATGCTTACAACCCCATCCCTGACTCCAGCATGATTTTGGCTCCACCACCCCATTCTGCCAAGATGGAGGCCTTCCTGGCAAGGCAGCAATTTAGCACCCAAACTCATGCTCATGGTCGAGCAGGACTCCAAACACAATGGCACCACATAGACAAAGCGATTTATGGAGGTGCTCAACTACTGCACGGTGTTGTCTGACTGCCTAGAGTGGATGGCAGCCGCCGTGGGCAGTGGTGTGGCCCATGCTGAAGAATGGGCTCGGGTGGAGAGGGTGCTTTTCAGGGAGGTGTGGGACATCATCACACGCGAGGGGATGGAAAGGCAGGAGCCAGGAGCAGCTTAAACAGTGGCTACAGCAGCTAGACACAGTGGGCTTCGAGTCCCTTCTCCTCTTTCCCTTCTCCGCTCCACATTTGAGGATTATGGGCATTTTCATCATATTCATAACTCCTAAAACTGCCATGTTATATTTAACCATTATTAGGGAATGATCTCTCCTGATACCGATGTCCATGGTAAGCAATCTCGCGAGATTCTCGGTCTCGGCCCCTTCCCGAGATACGAGAAGGCTGAGATGAGTATATCCTCTTCAGGCAGGGTTGTCAGGATCCCCTATTTACCCAAATATCATTTAAGTAAATGTTAGTATTTATAGTTTCATTTACTTAAGATATTACATGTAATAAGGAAGCACCCCCCATTTGAATCTAATAAAATATCAAAAAAATCATATCTCTTACCAATTAAAAGTCAACTCTCTCATCGAAGAAGAAAATCGTGATTTCGATGATTTTAGCGAAATGCTAACTTTCTAATCTCTCATATTTAGCCTATCTAAAAATTTGATAATTCAAATACCACATGGAACACTAAAAATTCAAAGTCCGGTAAAAAAAGTCAAACGTGTATGTGACTTCTCCAATGGAGCCACTTTCCTACTGACAACACTTAGTCTGCTTGAGACCTCTCAGATTTGGTCAAACATAAACTATCATCACCCAAACTCATGAGAATTCACTTTCTACTTTCTTTATTTATTACCTGTGTTATATTAAATATAAATATAAAATCCTATGCGAATTGGACTGATTCCATGCGAATCGGATCGAATCAAGGCGAACCCGATTCGGTCCGAATCGCCGCTCCAGCAAACCATGATGTGATTCATGTGAACCTATGTCATCCATGGTTGAGACTTGGGAATGTATGCAATTATCTATGTTCCTTAAGGAATTATATATGTGAACCTATGTGATCCACACTTTTATGTTATCCTGATCTCCCGAGATCTTACCGAGATCTCTCCGAGATCTCTTCGAGATCTCTTCTCTTTGACCCTCCCGAGACGAAGCCGAGATCCGATATGGCAAACTTTACTGATGTCTGTTGCCAGATGTTAACCACAGTGGCCTTTTTCAATTACTTTTAGTAGCAATGATATACAAGACACTTTAGAGGTAAAGATGAAGAAATTATCCCTTTGAAATATAAGGTCATAGATTTTTGCTTGAAGGAATTATCGAACCTAATGTTAGCAGTACCTAAATGAGCCAAATTTATTAGGTCTATAGACATTAGTTCGAAAGGTTTGACCAGTTCTGGTGCAACCCTGATTTTGCTCAGTGATGAATAGGATAGTGAGGCTCTTTGGAGAAGAACCATACAAATTTGACATAATTTACCAGACTTTGGCTTTTAGCATGTAGGGTTGATGACAGGATTTGTCAGATTTAAATAGTAGCAAGGAATACAATATTATGGGTTAAGTGAACAGGAGTGCCTTTATAAAATCTTCAAAAAACATGATTTTCTTCTTGAGAAGTTTTATCAGAGATATGATCTTCTTTCTGATATTCTATTCCTTTATTTTTGTAGATTTTATAGTAACCGAGGCACTATGATAATTTGAAGGGTTTAGGATTCAAAGGGTGCCATTTTTTTTTCGAAGTGGGTAGTACCACACGTCATAGTTGTCAAGGTGCCCCAAGGCGTTCTTGGGGTCTTCGAGAGCTTAGGCCCCCGCCTAGGCGGCGCTTAGGTGTCCAAGGTGGTCCCCAACAAGATATCTCCCTCCTATATGGAATTTAGGTATCTAAAGGTATATAATGTATGAATAATCAAAATACATTATGTACTAAAGATGTTAATATGACATTCTAATTAAAATTAGAACACAATATTCACTAAAAATACTAAAAGCATAATGATTTAGATGGTTCTGGAATAATTAACAATTTTTTAACATTTAATGATTGTGACAATGTTCACAATCTAATGAACAGTGTTGGAATATGGAGTTTGAGCCTTGGATTCTCCAACGTGCGATTACGTAGAAGTGGATCGACCTACGGTAGGCATGGTTTGCCAAGGCAAATCGAATCGGACCGATTCGAACGAATCAATGCAAATCAAGGGAGGGGTGATACAGAGCGATTTAGGCCACATCGGCCTGATTCTCTTAGATTCGGGCAAAGGAACATGTTTTAATAGTTTATTTCCCTGAATATCATTTACTTAAGATATTACAAGTAAATAAAGAAGTACCCCCATTTAAATCTAATAAAAATATCAAAAAAATCATATCTCTTACTAATAAAAAGTCAACTCTCCATTTCGAAAAGAAAAATCATGATTTTGATGCTTCCATCAAAATATCGACTTTCTAATCCCACATAATTTGACCTAACTAAAAATGCCATGATTCGAATAAACCACATGGACTACTCAAAATTTAAAGTCTGGCAAAATAAGTCAAACATATATGTGACTTCTCCAAGAAACTAAGTGTTGTCAGTAAGAAAGTGAGCCCCTTCGAGAAGTCACATGTACATTTGATTTATTTCACCAGACATCGGTTTCTAACTTATCTACCTGAATATCATTTAAGTAAATGTTCATTTCCTTAAGATATTACATGTAAATAAAGATGTACCCCTTATTAGAATCCAACAAAAATATCAGAAAATCACATTTCTTACCAATAAAAGTCAACTCTCCCATTTAAGAAGAAAATCGTGATTTTGGTGGTTCTATCAAAATGCCGACTTTATAATCCCTCATAATTTAGTTTAACTAAAAATTTCAAGATTCAAATAGATCTCATGGAACACTAAAAATCTAACGTCCAGTGAAAAAAGTCAAACGTGCATGTGATTTCTCCAAGGGAGTCACTCTCCTACTGACGGGGACTTGGATGTTGTCAGTAGGAGAGTGACCCCTTGGAGAAGTCACATGCACGTTTGATTTTTTTTACCGGACTTTGAATTTTTAGTGTTCAATAAGATCTATTTGAATTATGAAAATTTTAGTTAGGTCAAACTATGAGGGATTAAAAAGTCGACATTTTGATAGAACCACTAAAATCGTAATTTTCTTCTTAAATGGGAGAGTTGACTTTTTATTGATAAGAGATGTATTTTTTATATTTTTATTGAATTCAAATGGAAGATACTTCCTTATTTACATGTAAAATCATTTACTTAAATGATATTCAGAGAAATAAGGTAGGGAAATAAGGTATTAAAACATGACTCATAGGGCCTAGGCCACCCAACAAAGCATGCCTCATAAGCCTAGGCCACCCAAGGCGCCCAAGCGAGCCAAGGCGCTCGCCTAGGCCATATAGGCACCGCCTTGGGACGCCTTTTTGGGTCCCTATAAGGCGAACCTTCGCCTAGCCCTCAGTTGGGCGCCTTCCCACCTAGACGTCGCTTAGGCAAATGCCTTGACAACTATGCCACATGTATATATAAACAAAGAGAATGCACAAGTATACGTGAGCCAAAAGCACAAAAAGAGACCACTCCCACAACATCTATACAATAAGAGCACACCAAGATGGTGTAAGAAATCTAATCTCCTAAGGAACCAAAAAGAGGAGATATAGATAGATTTACATTAGATAGAGTGGCCGCCCACTCCTTCACCCTAACCTAAACAAAATGTAACAACATCTCCTTCGTACCGGACTCTCGCCTGAAGATACGGTGGTTGCACTCCCCCCACACTACCCATAAAGTGACATAAAGGATAAGCCACCAAACCAACTTGTCCAACTTGAAGGGCCAATGCCTATGGCAATCCTAAAGCAAGAGAAGACAGCACCCCGCAAGGTGATAAGAACATCATGTACTCTGAGCAATCCCCCGCCATAGCCCCTGAGAATAAGAGCAACCCACAAAAAGGTGTTCCACTGATTCCCCCTCGGCGCTGTAGAGATAGTAAATAGGGCTCACATCTGGTAAAAAAGGGGCAAATCTATCCCTAGTGGGAAGTCTTCCAAGAGCAATCCTTCAGGCCAAAATCTTTGCCTTGAGAGGGCTGGGCGGCCTCCACAATTCTTGGAAAAAGCCAAAATGCACACCCCCATCCGTGCAAACTTCATAAGCTGGTTTGAGTGAGAAAGTGCCTCCCTTACCCCATCTCCAACTCCAAGCATCCTCTCCATCTTGTGGGTGAAAAGGTAGGAGCAAACTCAGCAGACTCTGGAGCTGCTCCAACTCCTCATGATGGGAAGTGACACATAAAAGTTGGAGTCAAGACGCCACCTGGGATCTGCTAGTCAAAAACCTATACCACAGAACCACTAGGAACCTCCAACATAGAAAAGAGGGTAGGGAACAACAGAACAAGGACTCCAAAGTGAAGTCACTGCACCACCTATCCTTCCAAAAGAGACACTTCCATCTCCCAGCTTCACCAAGACCCTGGCAGAAATAAGATAAGGAGATATCCCTACCAAGGAGGAGAGATCCTATGGCGAGGAGAGGGGTCCAAGTCCCAAACTCTAAAGGAAGAAAAATAGTGTCATCTAATCACATCAGCCCACAACCCCACTCCCCCATTCCCCAACCTCCACAACCATTTGCCCAAAAGACCTAAATTGAAGTTTCTAACATTCTTCAGCCCCAAGTCTCCTTGTTTCTTTGGGGGGCTTATCCTACCCCAACAAATATCATGCCACCCTTTGCACCTGTCCCTAGACCCATACCAAAAGAATCTGCTTTGTAGAGAATGAAGCTTCATGGCCACTACGCTTGTAATGCAGAACATGAAATGAAAATAGGTGGAAAGACTGTCCAAAACCGAGCTACACAAATTGAGGTGGCCCTCATACAATAATAATCTCGCCTTCCAACCTACAAGTCTAGACTCAAACCGCTGAATAATGGGCCACTAATCAGCACAATGGCGGGCCCCTAGGGAAAGAGGGAGACCCAAGTATGAGATAGAGAACTCTCCAATGGCATAGTCCAACAATGTAGCTACCCTCCATAAAGATCTCTTCTCCATATTCACCTCGACCAAGATGCTTTTATAGAAATTAACCTTCACACCAACAAAAGCCTTGCCCTAGTATGAGATTGGCCCCCATCTTCCAAAAATAAATAGTATCAGCGTACTAAAGATGAGAAATCGAGGGACCATCTCTACTAACCAAAGAACCCTTGATCAAACTAGACACCTCAGCATTCTACCACACCCTACTAACAACACATGCCACCAACACAATGAGAAGAGGAGAGAGAGGATCCCCTTGGCGTAGACCCCAACTGTTGTAAAACTAAGGAGTCAACTTCCCATTGATAAGAACAAGAAAGGAAGTTGAAGTGACACAAGCTCTAACCAATCAATCCATGTGGCCCCAAGCCCCATCCTCTATAGGACATCAAAGAGACAGTACCAGTTGATCATGTCATAAGCCTTCTCAAAATCCAGCTTCAGGACCACTCCTTTTCTCCATTGTTGCTTGAAAGTATGGATACACTCATGCGCCACTAAAATGTTGCCTAAAAAATGTCTTCCTCTAACGAAAGCTCCTTGGAAATGACTGACCAATTTATGTATCACAGAAAACAATCTCCATGCTAAGACCTCGGTGATGATCCTATAGGTGCCATTGAGCAAGCTGATAGGCCGAATATCCCTAAAGTCCTAAGCCCCAGAGTTCTGAGAAATAAGCACCAAGAAGGTCTTGTTGATACCCCCCAAGTGTGCTCTTCCCTCCTGAAATTCTTTCAAAGCCGCAATAAGATCCTCTTTTATGATACCCCAACACCTTTGGTAGAACATTAAAGGGAAGCCATCGGGTCTTAGGGCCCTATCACCTGCCAGAGAGAACACAGCTTGGTGGATCGCCTCCTCTGAGAAGGGGAGTGAGAATGTGGGATAGTCTCCCTCTCTATAGGGGAAAGGCAGGGAAGGAGGTCGACAACAAACCTCACCCTACAAGAAAGTTCCTCCAAGAACAAGGAGGAATAGAAGGCTCTCACCTGATCTCTAATCTCCACCTGAGAAAGAATCAACAGTCCCCCACCTTGATGGTTTCTCCTACTTGAAGCAATCTGTTGGTAGTAGGCAGTGTTCTTGTCCCCTTCTTTAATCAATCTGTCCTTGAATCTTTATCTCCAATAAATCTCCTCCTTAGCCAATAAATCATCAAATTGACCTCTCAAGGGGTCCCTCGTTATTCTGTCTTCCTCCTCCATGAGACCTGCTTCCTCCAAGCTATTCAAAGCGACTAGGTGCTGAATAATCCTGTCCTTAGCCACCCTTCTAGGAGGGTCTTACCTGTCCCCCAAGACTGGAGATTGTGTGCAATGTGCTTCAACTTCTTCTTCACAAGAGTGCCCATAGCTGAGGAGTTGATAATCGGGCTACTCCAAAGCCCAAGGCCCCGCAACTGTCTCTAAAAAGATAGGCTCCCTAATCCAGACCAGCTCAAACCTAAAGCCAAAAGACTTGTCAAACTGCCTTAAGGTCTTCAATAGAATGGGCTTGAGGTCAGAAGTATATCTCGCCAGTCCCACCACATGCACCTGAGGGAATGATCTTCCCAGTCGATTGAGACCAAGCACCTGTCTAGTCCAGAGCAAATAGCATCAGCACTCATTTTGGAAGTGTATGCCCCTGGCAACATACCTAAGTCCACCAAAGTAGCCTCCTAGATAAAAGAGAGCAATCATCCATACCACCCTCCGAAGCATTGTCCCCTGTCCTCTTCCAAGCAACTGCAACCACATTGAAATCCCCTCGGACACACCACGGATGGCCTGAAGAAATATGGAATCGTATCAACTCCTCCCACAGCTAACGCTTCTCCTCCCTGGGCTAAGGGTCATACACCCCAGTAAAATTCCAAAGGAAGCCATCCTGGATACTTCTAAAGTGCAAAATGACCATCTCTTGAGACACCTCCTCCATCTCAAAAGGGTTCTAGAGGACTAAAATCCCCCCGAACCTGCCCATTATAGGGGAGACCACACCCTGAGATAACCGGCACCTCCAATGTCCCTAGTGAGGTCACTACCATCCCCTTCCCGTTTCGTTTCTTGTAAACATAAAATATCAACCTTGCATCTCCTAATCAGCTCCCTCATAGCCCTCCTCTTCTCAGCCCCTCCTAACCCCCTCACATTCTAGGAGATGATCCTCATTGATGGCTAGATAATGGACCCTCTTCCTTTCCCTCCCCCTCCTCACTGCACCTACTGACTCTGGATCAGGCTCTCGCCCCTCCTTTGATGCTCACACTCTATCATTTGTTAATCATAGAGAGCAGTCCCTTCAAGTCCTTCTCCGCCGCCTCAAAAGGAATTACCACTTGTTCCACCACCCCCTTTGCACGCTCCATGAGAAGGACCTAGACCTCATTGAGCATCTCCCTAACCTCGCCAGTCCCCACCCTGTTTCTCTCCCGGGCCTCAACATCTTCCTGCATCAAGCAAGAGTATGCCCACATCAGCACTGTCATTTTCCTCCAAAAGGATCAACGGCGTCGAAATCTCCATGTCCGTCAGCCGAACAGGCAGCCCATTCCTCAAAGGAAGGGATTCCCCTGGACACCAGGCCGGCAGCAGCACGAGGACCTCTGCAGAAGATCCCCCTACCGCAGCTGCAGAGGAGGATGCCAGGGGCTCGGAGGTTACTGTGACAGGTCTAGGGGAGTCCACCGGAGGGAGGCCTGCAGAAAAGAGAGGCAGAGGCGACCCTGGTCTAAGGGCTTACATCATAATCTATTTAGTTTCATAAGCATGCAAATTATCTTATGGAAGTTTTCCATTTTACCTCATTGGGGGTCAGAATGCCATATCTGAAGATAGATGGTTATCAAGAACTTAACAGAAAAGAAAAGAAAAGCATCAAGAAAGCTATAGAGCATGCTTCAACCAAATAAGGAGACGGAAAAGCAATAGCAGGAAGAAGTTAAAACAAAATCCATGTTTCAAGTTTCCAAAAGTAGAATAACAAAATATCTCCACTAGATGGCTTCAACGGACAGAGGACAGTGCATAAGTAATTACAAGTGAAGATCAACATCGTCGATATTGATTAGAGCACCATTAAGAGCCATTAAGGACTTGCCAGGTGGAACCATTCGCTGGTTTGCGATGATTTCATCCTTAATTGAGCTATTCAGCTGGCAGAGGGGAAAAAAGGAAAATGGCAGTCAGGATTTTCAGCAGTGACAACAAATAAATGAAGTTCCAATAGCCATAAAAAGAAATTGTGTTAGATACAAGTATTCTGTAGAACCGTTATAGACTTACCTTCATCCGAGATAATGAAGAAACTATGCTGGGAAAATTTTGATTTATTTCCTGCATTGACTGTAAGGGATCAGATGCATGCACAATCCTTTGAGCTGTTTGATGCCCCAGATCTACAGAATGATTCTTGGAGAGTCAATATGAGCAAAAGTTGGTGAGTTAGTGAGAAATGTAGTACAACCGATACATAGTAGATTAATATAGTACCTTTTAGTTCCCAGACCTCCAGAGTATCTGATACTGTTGATGACAACAGATAATCTCTAAATGCCATTATTTCACTTGTCAGCTCGGGCTTGCGTTCCTGCAGATTCATATCGGCTGTTAGTATCTGTCCAATATCACATAGAAAAACCTCAAATATCTTGTGGCAGATATCGTCAATCATAATACAGTCACACTAACCAATAACTTGGAGAAGATGAATCCTCTAACATCTTGGCTAAGATCCTCAGTCTGAGGGTCCTCTAGAGTAATACCTGTGAAAGAAAAGGTGAAATGGCATTATTATTTTGCAAAGAGAAGCTGGAAAGACAGCATCCAGTGATTCTGACAGTCTGACATAGTGACACCAGTCAATGGACTGGACCCAGGACTGCTTACGTCACCATTACCATGTTTACCAAACAGTCCAAGCAGCAACTTTGATTCACTTGTTGTTTTGTTATCATATTATGTACTGATCTTCAAATCTATGAAACTTACAGTGTTTGCCTCATGCAGTTCATATTTGTGCGTAATTTCAACCGTCTCAGCAAGTTACTATTTCATCTCATTATCAATGTAGCTTTCCTAGCTCCAAGGCCATGGAATTGTCAAAGGTTTTTATGAATTTGAAAAACCTATAAAATAAAATGCCACAGTAACTGAAAGTGTCCACTTAAACTTTTCTAAGGCAAAAGGAAACTATCTTCTTATTTTACATATGTACCTATTTACTCCCTCCTGCAAGACATATCATTCTCTTTGTCGGCCAGCCAAATAGAAATATCCATTGATGTAAAGCCTGACTCTTATGACAAAACCTCTTTAAAAATTCTTCCAGCCATTTTTGGCAGAACCAAGGTTCCCAGTGGTCTGAGCTCACACACACACCATGGTTGCCCCCAATGAGAAGATTTTTCTTTCATATGCTCAAAAGACTCTACTTTCACATTTCATAAAAAGACTCTACTTTCAGGACTTTTCTCTTTGCTGAAACCATGTTATGAATATATGCCTTGAATAATCATTTCGGAAAACTGAACAACTGAAAGAAGGATCTTTTGTTTCAAAACCATTCTTATAGAACAAAATTACAAATCTGCCATCTTCAAATAAATATTATTTTAAATATCACTGTTTTTTTAAGTGGATAGTACCACTATTTTAAATATCACCGTTATATATAAAATGTTGCAAATGTGACACTAGCTGTTAAAAGAGAGAATATTCCTTGTAAATTCAATTAACAGCGTTAAAACACAAGATGATGACGGGAAAAAAAACCCATAGACACAATACCCTCCCCCTTCCCGGGGGTCCAATCACCCTGCACAAATCCCCCAACCCCCCAACGATGAAGCCTTCCTCCTTCCTAGCGCAATACCACCCCCTCGGCTGCATGAACTCCTCAATAACCCCCTGCAACCACCATCTGTCCCCATCCAGCAGATGCCAAACCCCTACCCCACTGCGCAGACTCTCCCCACCAAATCATTCCCCTCCACTGCGCAGGCGCACAAGGTGTCTGCTGCATCACCCCTATCCATGCCGGGCTCATTGGAGCAGCAGCCACACAGTGTGGTGCAAGACTTCCTCGCATACCCGATCAAGGTCCTCCAGCATGTTCCTAGTGGAGCAATTCCCAGCTTGGATCTCCATAGTGGAAACCCCGAACTAAGAAGAGAAAGAGGAAGAGGAAGAATGGAGGAGATTGAGACAAGAAATTGGGCAATTCTTCAAGGGGTTCCTTCGTGGTACACCTTCTATATTTATAGTGGAGGATCACAGACGGTGCTCTGGCACAAGAGATCGCTAGTTACCCACTAAATGTCTGAACAAAATAACAAAAAGTTGGTAACAGCCTGGATGTTTCCATGATTCCAACTGCCCAGACTCCTCGCTGCTGCCCCTTGGAATGGTCCCCTGCTGAGGGCCATTCACAAAATGGTGGAACCTCAGATTGGAGCTGAGGTTCCTCTACTGCTCCACCCCTCTCCAGATTGGCCGGTGTTTCACCCCCTTCCTGCACCCACTGTAGCAGAGCAGCGTCCATCCCTTTCCCAGACCTCACACACCCCGTGCCGGCAAGTGTCTTCCCAGCCCCTGCCCCAGCTATGCAGACCACCCCCCCCCCCCAAGAACCCCACCCACTGTGCAGAGCACCACTGGGTAGCATCTCACCACCGTCCCTCGCGGGGACATGCAAACTCCACTTCCCCCCCGCAACCCACTGTGCGGAGCATCACCAGACGGTTGCGCAGCCCGACCCCCATCTCCCACAGCTGTGCCATTGGTCAGCATCTTACCTCACTCCATCCCGCAGCTGTACTCCAGAAACTCCCCCACCCTTTAGTCAGGTAAATTTCATATTCTCTACCATGAGTTACATTTAACCATGGTCAAATGGATGCCTGGTTACTTGTAGTAACATCCATGGCAAATTTGAAACATTTGAATTGTGTTATTGCCCAGCTAATGGGCTGGTGTCACGGTGGTGACTTGAAACATTTTGAATTATAACAATGATATTCTAAATAATATTTATTTAAAGATGGCTAATTTGCAATTTTTGCTGTAAGAATGGTTTCTAGGCAAAAAAAAACCTTAAAAGAACATCAGAAAACTGAGGTAAAATTGTGGAGCCGGCAAGACACCAGTGAGCTCAGAAGCTGACTTTTAAACAGTTATTCTGATGCTCATACTCACAACTCTTTTATTCTCAAAGTTACCACCTAGCTTTCATTTCTCCAGCAGCTGCCACAACATCCTTGAGAATCAAACACTAGTACATTCAAAAAATTAAAATGAAATAACCAAATTATTCATTTTCAGATGCTAAAAAACCTTCAGTTTGGTTGTATTAAAGGCCCAAACTCTAACCCAAAACCTAGGCATTGAGTTGAGAGAATCCTCTACATATATAAAGGTGAAACTCCCATGGATTTCCAATATGGGATTAAACCACAACACCCCCCCCCCCATGCCGAACCAACTGGTTTGGGGCACAACCCAGGTAGGAACAAGTGTCCACATAAGAAGAGACGATCAAATGGATAACTAGCTCTGATACCATATTAAAGGCCCGAACTCTAACCCAAAACCTAGGCGTTGAGTTGAAGGAATCCTCTACATATATAGAGATGAAACACCCATGTATTTTCAATATGGGACTAAACCACAACAAGTTTCTAAGATCTAAAAATAAAAACTCGAAAAAAGAAGAATATGTCAATCATGGTTTGCCGACGCAGAGCGAATCGGCCCAATTCAAATGAATCGAAGCGAATCACGGCGAACCCGCTCCATGATTCGCTTCATTCGCCCGGGTCATATGCGGACCCGCCGAATCGTGCGCAACGATGTCGATTCGATATCGATTCGCCCGATTCGGATCCGTTGCAGATCCGATGCAATCCGCTTCGACCGACACCCATAAGTGTAGGACTGTGCATGGTTCAGTCCGAACCGAACCGACCAGTTAAGGTCGGTTCGGTTTGGGAGAACCTCTTGATTCAATTCGGTTTCATATTGTCAAAACCGATTAAACCGAAATATATAATAAAAATAAGAAATCATATACTATTTCATAAAAGAAACATAGCACAGTTGGTTAGCGCTCTTCTCCTAACCCAAGAGACCCTAGGTTTGAAACCCAGAATGTCCTTAAAAATAATTTTTTCTCCTTTTTGGTTCAAACCGAACCGAACCGATTCGGTTCGGTTCGATTCGTCAAAAGTTCGATTCAGTTTCGGGTTGGCCAAAAAATGGCCCAACTCAAACCGAACCGGACCATGCACATCCCTACTTAAGTGTCGGCCGAGACCCTGCGAAATGGGACTGTGCAGTCCCGATTCGCAGGGTTTCACACCAGAAACCCATTTCCCACCCCTCTTTCCCCCATTCCCCTCAAAAAAATCCCAGATCTACACTCCAAGAGACCTAAGGAGGTTTCCTACATGGATTTGAAGATGCTTGGAGGCCTTGAAGGCCCTATTTTCATCCTTCTCTTTATCTATTTCACTGTTTTGAAGGTAATTCACCATGTTCCTTCCATGTTTTGATTTTTTTGTTAATGTATGGGAAATATATTGATGGGAAATGATGTTGCAAGTGATTATTGTTCAGTTGCAACCATTTTCCCCTTAGATCTACGTTGTTTTCATATGGATTTGGGGATTTTCCCCAAATTTTAAATTTTTTAAAATATTTTTTAAAAAAAATAAAAAATAGCAACCTCTGAGCATTTCATATCAATACAACTTACAACTTCTAACATGTTGTTAGAAATTGATTGTACGTGAATCCAACGTTAAAAAAAATCGCCCAAAAAGTAATCCTTATTTGTTTTTCGTAGATGGCACCGAAGAAAGATAATGGTGAGGACATTAGGTGGCAGCGTGGGACCATGTTAGGCAGTAGGCACAATTACAATTGTAACTACTATGACCATACAGGACAAGGAGGTGGCGTCTCGCTTGAAGAAGCATCTTGCAGGTGGGCGGCTAACAAGATACCATGATGTGCAGAGTTGCAAGTTGGTGCCTTTTGAAGTGAAGCGGCTCATGGTTGATCACCTTAAGGGTGTTCGAGCTGAGACTGCAAGGAAGAAGGCGGATAGGGAGATGCAAGAGAGGATCATCTCAAGAAGGCAGCGAGATGAAGACGACAATGATGAGCCAGAATTTTATGCAGAGCATCTGCCTGATGAACATCAAAGGTGGATCAGAGCACAAAACAGGGTTGAGTCATGGGAAGCTGAGCAGAGAGGGAGTTTTGAGGTTGGCAGTGTTAGTGGCAGTGGCTCAAGGGTTGGGGACGAGGTCCAGTCCCGTCGATTTTCCAATGTGGAGGATTAGTTCACCCAAATTCCAGTCCCAGTCCCAGAGCATCAAGGGCCGCCACAGAGGAAGAGACCCACAAGTGTGACCTTAGAAGAGGTGGATCCTAACATATATTCTCGGAAGCATGGCAAGCAAACCAAAATTGAGGATGTGCATAGAACTAGCAAGGGCCTAGATACAAAGTGGATCGTATAGTGGCAAAATGGTGGCATCATTCAAGCATTTCATTCAATACAGCTAATAGCCCATGTTACAAAATCATGATCCAAGAGGTACAACGCCATGGGCTACATATGCAACCGCCCACATCAAAAGACTTGGCAGGGAGATATCTAGATGAAGAAGTAGATGAGATCAAGTCATATATCTAAAGCTTTAAGAAGAAAAAGTGGGAGAAATATAGTGTCACATTGATATGTGATGGTTGGTCAAATACCACCCAGATCAGCCTCATCAACTTCCTTGTGTATTGTGATAGGCAGGTGTTCTACCACAAATCTATTGATGCATCAGATAGAGTGCACAATGCTAAATGCATTTTGAGTTTGATGCAGAAGTTGTTCATGAGATAGGAGAGCATTACATTGTGCATATAGTGACTGATAATGGCTCTGCTTACAAGAAGGCAAAGGAGGAGTTGATGAACATCTACCCCATCTTTATCTTTACTGAACTCCCTATGCAGTCCACTGTGTAGATTTGATGTTGAAAGAGACTGACACACTGCAACCTATGAGGTCGGTGGTGGAGGCTGGGCAGAAGATTACAAGGTACATCTATAACCATCATGTTGTTCTGGCATAGATGAGGGAGTCCATTGGAGAGAGTTGTTGAGATCGGCCATCGCACGCTTTGCAACTATTTTATTGCCTTACAAAGCCTCTTGAAGCACAAAGATGGTCTAAAATGCATGTTTAAAACCGATAGATGGTTGCAGGCACTTTTACAGGGACATTGGATGGTAAAGAAGTTGAAGGGATCGTCTGTAGTGCTAATTCTGGGATCGAGTCTTAAGTTGGTCCAGATCATTGAACCTCTTTATGAGGTTTTGAGGATGGTTGATGGGGATAGGAGACCAACCATAGGGCTGGTTATGCAAAAATTAAAGCTACGAAGAAGATCTCTGTGAGGTGTCCCCTCGATATGCACACTTGGTCTTGGACATTGTTGAGGATCGGTGGGGTAACAAATGAGTAGAGATCTCCACATTGCAGCTTACTGCTCCACCCTGCTTACCATTATGCGAACGAGTTTTCGTATGATGATGACTTGACGGCCGCCATTACCAGAGTTGTTGAAAGACTGTCAAGTAGTCCATTGGATGTAGTAGATGTCATTGATCAGGCGAGTATTAATCTCACTGCACAGTGTCAAATATATGTTTGAATTTTATGCTAATAGACTTTATTGTGGTAGATGAAGAGCTTTTAAGAAGAGGTTGGAAGTTTTGCGGAGCCATCTACCATTGCTGGTCGGGACCGCATTGACGGCGGTAATGTGCTTCCCTTTCATTTATGGTTATTAGTAGACCCAACGAAAGATTAATTCAATATAGCTAATTTGTTTGCAACTGATTGGTGGTTTAACTTTGGGCATTCGACACCGATGTTGAGAAAAATTGCAGTGAAGATCTTATCATAGACATCCTCCTCCAGTGGGTGTGAGAGAAACTAAAGCACCTTTGCATTGATACACACCAAAGTGCGGAATAGATTGTCACATAGGCGTTTGGACAATTTGGTGTATGTGCACTACAATATGAGGTTGAGGGTGAAGCATCTCACAAAAGATCCAAAGCATGGGGAGGTGGAGTATGATCCTGTTAATTGGGCTCCTACGAGATGATGAAGACCCAATGGTCACAAAGCGGGGAGATTATGAGTTAGATGAAGAGGCAGATGATCCTAAAGATCCACCTCGTCCTAACACTTTCTTAGCAAGGGCTATAGAAGCTGAAGAAGAGAAGAAGGGAGAACATGGAAATGTAAGGCAACCACATTCTTCTCAATTTCAGGCCGAACCGGAGGATGAGGTATGATCTTCTTGGCAACATAGCAACATACGAATGGAAAGTGCTCCGCTTCTAGAGGTGAGACAACATTTGACATTTTGTTGTACAAAATAATTCAATAGTTTGTGTATGACCTTACCTTAGTTTGTCATGTTGGGGACTATTATAGGTCAAGAGCATGTTGGACAATGATATTGACTTTGAAAGATTGATGCTAAGCCCCCCACCCCACATGCAGTCTATGAGAGAAGCACCTGCAGTTGCTTCCTCATAGTCAAGAAGGAAGGGGTCATCCACCCAACCAGCTGCTCCATCCCAAACTGCAAAGGGAAAGGCGATAGCGTAGTCCCAACCTGCAAAGGGAAAGGACAAAGGTCAAACATGTGGCTCAGCCAAAGGTATTGTCATACGAGAGCCACCTCCCCCAGCACAAAAGAAGAAGAGTTGGTTTTCTTGGGGATCCAAGAAAGAGAAAAAAAAATGGATGCCCCTGTTGAAGATCCACTTGCTATTGCAGATTTAGAAACTTGGATCCCAATACAGAAGACACCTTCTCCCGAGGATTCGCCCTGATTACCCAGCAGTAACTCCCATGACTCCATGATCACCATGGATGGCAGAGTCGGGTCGGGGGGTGAGTCGGACCCACCCGACCCCGACCCGGGTCAGGTCGAATCCTGGATCTGGCCGACTCCCATGGAATCTGGCTGACCCTGGGTCGGCCAGGTTAAAAAATTGTTAAAAAATTGTGAAAAATCAACAAAATCAGGAAAAATCAGTAAAAATTGCAAAAAACTATGAAGACACATACAACATTCATTGAATACAAACACAATCAAATTCAAATCTTATCATGTTCATACATTGAAAAAATAGATATAGGTACAAGTTTATAACATGAAATAAATAAAAATACCTTCTCAATTGACATTTTTGAACCCTCATCCTCTACGTCATGAGATTGAATAGGTGGCACATACTCATGTCCTCCATACTGTGTATATCCAAAGGCAAACAAAGAATTTACAATGTCTTGGAATCCTCTTTGGATGTCTCGAGGTGTCGTTGCTTGTTGGCTTGAACTTTCTCCTGATTCTCCCGGAGCGAAGAAACTACCATATCCAGTAGTTTGAATATTGCCCAAATAATCTGTCCCACTACTAGAGCTGATATCTGAATATGGCAATTTTGGGGGACTAAAAAAGGGTGGATAAGAAGGCCCATATCCCCAATCATGCCCTGCTTGCCTTTGTTGGCCTTCATATCCCCCATGTTGCTGTTGTGCTTCCCTTGGCTTCCTTCTTGTTGATGGGGTGGTTCTGAATAATCTTCATATCCTGACATGATACCCTCAAGCCCATAACCTCTCGTGGCTCCAGTACTGCAGCCAAGGTTTGACGTATCGCCGATTCGGGGCGAATCGGATTCGCCCTGATGCGATCCGATTCGCCCAGAATCGAGGCGAATCGGGTCCGATTCGCATGTGATTATTATATATTATATTTATGTATGTGTGTCAGGCAGGGTTGTCAGGAGTCAGGGCTCAGGATCCTCTTCAGGCAGGGTGTCAGGATCCCCTATTTACCTGAATATCATTAAGTAAATGTTATAATTTGTTGTTTCATTTACTTAAGATATTACATGTAAATAAGGAAGTACCCCCATTTGAATCCAATAGAAATATCAAAAAAATCATATCTCTTACCAATAAAAAGTCAACTCTCCCACCGAAGAAGAAAATCGCGATTTTGATGATTTTAGCGAAATACTAACTTTTTAATCTCTCATAATTTGGTCTATCTAAAAATTTGATAATTCAAATAAACCATATGGAACACTAAAAATCCAAAGTCCGGTAAAAAAAGTCAAACGTGCATGTGGCTTCTCCAAGGGAGCCGCTCTCCTACTAACAGCACTTAGTTTGCTCGAGGCATCTTAGGATTTGGTCAACTTAAGCTATCATCACCTAAACTCATGAGATGATTAGAAAGTGAAAAATCTCATGAGTTTAGGTGATGATAGGTGATGATAGCTTAAGTTTGACCAAATCCTAAGATGCCTCGAGCAGACTAAGTGTTGTCAGTAGGAGAGCGGCTCCCTTAGAGAAGTCGCATGCACGTTTGACTTTTTTTACCGAACTTTGAATTTTTAGTGTTCCATGTGGTTTATTTGAATTATCAAATTTTTAGATAGACCAAATTATGAGAGATTAAAAAGTTAGCATTTCGCTAAAATCATCAAAATCGCGATTTTCTTCTTCGATGGGAGAGTTGACTTTTTATTGGTAAGAGATATGATTTTTTTGATATTTTTATTGGATTCAAATGGGGGGTACTTCCTTATTTACATGTAATATCTTAAGTAAATGTTACAACAAGTTATAACATTTACTTAAATGATATTCAGGTAAATAAGGGGATCCTGACAACCCTGCCTGAAAAGGTATCAGACGAATCGGGGCGCATCAGGCGAATCAGGGATCGAATCGTGGCGGATCCGCGAATCGGATCGGATCGCATCGATCCACTCGATTCGCGGCCGGGCGGCGAATCCATGCGGATCACAACTCGGCCCGCCCCTGATCCGCTCCGATTCGGGGGAATCGGCCGATTCGCCCCGCCATGACAAACCATGCCTGCAGCAGCACCATCATCATCATCAGGTGATTGAGTGGAGTCATCACTCCCCACTGTTTTTTCTTTTTCTTTTGTAATCTTCTTTTGCGATGTTGATAATGTATTTTCTCTGCCTCATATAATCTAGCCAAGTGAGGTGGTAGGGGTGGAGCCTCAGAAAAATGGTTGCCTAATATGTCTCTCCTCACTCTCCTCAGGAGAGTCCTCTTCACCTTCTTGTGATTTTCTTCTTGGTTCTTCTGTTCTTCTTTCTTTGTTTGTCTTTGCTTTCTTCTTGTCTTTGTCTTTCTTTCTTTTGGGATCTAATTGGGAGGTAGATCTTCTCAATTCTGGCTAAGATGAAGAAATTCTGGTATCATGTACAGTGGAAGATCTTCTAATTCTGGCCTCTCACCTCTCTCAGGTACATGTTCTTCTAATAAAACATCTTCTTCACATGCCTGAACCAGGCGATCATCAGGATGAAAGTCAGGTATGTCTCCCTCAGCTCTCGTCTCCACCCAAGCATGTAAAGGGTGTTCTTCATTTAGCAACTCATCAACATCTATCTCAGGAACTACCTCCTCAAATGGTCTACCAGCTAGCTGCATGAATCTCTGTCTTTCTATCTTTTGCCTTTCTTCTTTTTGCTTCACCCTTAAACGCATATTATAGTGACAGTAAACCAACTTCTCTAGCCTATCCACACCCAGCCTATTGCGAATTTTTGTGTGAATAAGGCTAAATGTACTCCAATTCCTTTCACATGGGCTAGAAGAAGTGGTTTGACTTAATACTCTGACTGCAACATACGCTAAGGGATTTGTCCCAGCTTGCTGATAATTGACTTGGATCCACCATTCAGCTGTTGCAATAAAATGAGCGAACATTAATCATTTTATAATGGTGAATTCTTAAATTTATGATTTTAGGCAAACACCCAAACATGTAAAACCACCTGGAGTGAGTCTTTGAGCTGCATATGTCATGTCATATCCTCTGTATATCCCAACTTTCATCTTATATCTCTCCACCTACAAATGAAAGACATGGCATATGTCAAATGAATCATGCATACATATGCAAAATAAAACATTCTATCCTACCTCTGCCATTGCATCTAATCTCTCATTCATTGTCCTTGCAAAGCGAGTGATGACATTCATGGTGCCTCTCATCACTTCTCCGTCATTGTGCACATTATCTTTATATTGAATTCTAGGGTTGAAAAAATACCCTGCATATGATAAAGAATTTTAAGCATAGTATCATAAAAAATTCAGCAAGTAATTACATTAAATAAATTACCTGCAGCATGAAGATCATGGTGGAGAGTCATCTCCCATCGCTTGTCTATGATGGCCCACCATTTTCTGTATGCTTTAGGATTCCTTTCCCTCAACTTTTCCTTTGCTTTGTCCATTGCCTCGTACAAATATCACATATCATTTTTGTCGTCACCATCAACCATTCTAAGGATAAGTACCAAAGGTTCTATTACTTTGAGGTAGTGGGAAACCTTCTCCCAAAAACGTGCATTGCTAATCAGGTCTTGGACTTGGAGAGCAACATCTTTACTATCAGGCCGTAGAGTGTTTACATGTTGCAAAAATTCTTCAAAACTAATCAATTGGCCCAATTGATGCCTATACTTCATTAGGCTCTCTAAGGAAATAAAATTGGATGCAAATCTAGTGGGACCAGCACGAAGGAGATCTCTCCCATCTGTGTACTTCCTCATCATATTCAAAATCCTGTTGTGACTATAAATAAAGGCAGTTATCATCTGAGCATCATCAATGAGGCCATGAATATGAGAATCTTTGCCTATGTCCTCCATCATTAAATCAATACAATGTGCTGCACATGGAACCTAATAGAGATGTTGTCGCTTTTCCATCAACAACCTACCAGCAGCCTTGTAGCTCGCTTCATTGTCAGTCACAACTTGTACAACGTTCTCTTCACCCACTTCCTCCACAACTGCATCCATTAGTTTAAACAAATAATCTGCATTCTTGATCTTGTTAGATGCATCAACAGATTTAAGAAAAATAGACCCCTCACAGCAATACACAAGAAAATTTATCATGGATTTCCTTGTGGTCCCTGTCCAACCATCACACATAATGGTGCAACCACGTTCTTTCCATATATTTTGGAAGCTACTCACCCATCCTTTCAACTCATCATATTCATCATCAAGCCCAGCATCATATATGTACTTCCTTGTAGGAGCCTTAAGACCAGGCCCAGCTTCCGCAATTGCATCCAACATACTCTGGAAATATGGGCTCTCTGTCGTATGTGCCGGAACACCTGCATGTAAAAACCATTTGACAATACCTTTGATTGCTCCCTTTGTTGCCTTTGCAGTGGCTTTTACTCCTTTCAATGCCTGCTTGATTCCTGGTTGCTTTACAGACCTTGATCTATACAAACATGCATCCATAGGACCCTGTGTAGGAGCATGAACATCTAAAAGTCTACCTCCACACCCTAATGCACCGGCTCCTCTACGAACTGATGTACTCCTAGGAAGAGATCTCCTAGAGTCATCTCTAGACAAATGTGCTCCCGATGTCCCCAAACCCCTTCGTCTCTCATCTTCCTCCGCATAAAAACGGCGACTAGCACGTGCCGCTGCAGTGAACTCAGGATCATCATCATCATCATCATCATCTTCATCATCATCCACAGGAATTGGTAGAGTATAATCTCTACGAATCTGTCTCCCAGAAATCTCATCTTGAAGTTGTTGTTGCTGCTGAGTTGTCAATATTTTTTCTACTTTTTTCCCCTTCATATATGCTTTAATTTCATTTCTAACTTCCATTGGACAAGATAGACATTTTGAACATTTCCAGCAATCCCAGCAAGATGTTGTTTAAGGCGATAAATGCCTCCAAACATCTCCTTTCTACACCAATTACATTTGACTTTTTTCTTAGATGCATCAATAAGTGTACCATGAGCCCAACCAGTTTTTGAAACCCTAATTAGGATTTAATTTGGGAATTTTCGGGAAAAATTGTCATACAATGTAAATGAATGTACATAAATACTCTAATCAACTCAAATGACCACATTGGACACTCAATTGCACATTAATTAAATCCCTAATTTTTAAACCCTATTTAGGGTTTAATTTGGGAATTTATGAAAAAAAAAATATCATGGACTATAAATAAATGTACATACAAAACTCTAATCAACTCAAATGACCACATTGGACACTCAATTGCACATTACTTATATTAATGACCTAAAATCCCTAATTTTTAAACCCTAATTAAGGTTTAATTTGGGAATTTTTTATAAAAAAAAAGATCATGCAATGTAATTGAATGTACATAAAAACTCTAATCAACTAAAATAACTACATTGGACACTCAATTACATAATAATTATATTAAGGACCTATTTTAAACCCTAATTAGGGTCATTTGGGGATTTTGAGGGAAAACAATCCATGTAATGCAATTATTCTACCAACAAACTCTAATCAACTAAAATATTCTATTAGACACTCAATTGCACATTAATTTCATTCATGGACACAAAATCCCTAATTGTTATACCCTAATTAGGGCTCAATTGGAGATTTAAGAGAATGAGAGTCATAAACATGTTAAATATGCTATAGATCTATAGATCTATAGCATATTTAACATTTCCTATTTTTTCATATTTTAAAAAAAATTAAAAAAGCTCACCTCACAGAAGAGAGAGAGGAGGGAGCAGCGGCGGCGGCGTGCAGTGGCGCCGGCGGCGGTGGCCGGCGCGACCCTCCTCGGAGCTCCGGCGCGGCGGCGACGGGGGACAGCAGCTCCGGCAGGGGGAGGGGGGGTAGGGGCTGGGAAGGGGGGGGGCTCGGGACTGCGCAGACAGAGGTGTCTGCGCAGTCTCGTGATCCCTCCTTAAGGAGGGATCCGCAGAGTCGCCCTAGTCGGGCCGGATTCGCCTGGAGTCGCGCGACTCCAAGTGGATCCGGCCCGACTAACCGGACTCCGCAGATCCTGGGGTGTTCCTCCCGCCCAGTCGGGTCGCAAGGGCCGACCCGACTCAGACTCGGGCGACTCCGAGCCGACTCAGCCGACTTTGCCATCTATGATGATTACTGGTTCACCGGGTGGGTCTGTAGGTGGAGATGATGGAGATGGGGGATGGGGCGGTGGTGAGAGTGGACAGGGAGGGGGAGGCGGTGGTGGCATGGTATTCACATAGGAGCAGTATTATCAATATGCAACCCAAGATACCAATCATGGCGCCCCAGTGCAATATAGAAAGCGGAAGTTTGTCAAAGATGGTCGTGCAGAAGGTTCAGCAGTGGACAATGATAGCTATAACACTATGATACATGATTTCGAGAGAATGAGCACACATGAGTCTGTGAGATCATATGGGGGCCATAGTTATTAGATAGAGTCATCTGACACAGGCTACTCTAGTGGCCATAGTGGGTAAGCCACCACAAGCTACCCTGCACCATATTATTATCCAGCTTCACATGTTCATGTTCTGGTTGTGATTTATGCTCCTTTGGAGGATGAACAAATGGCGGCACTGAAGGTAGTCCGTGTCGGCTGCCAAATGTGGGACCACTATGTAAGGCAATTTCGGACCAGATACAACACCATGATGACTTGGGATGAGTTTTGTACCTTTGTATCTCAAAGAAAAGATCATCATATTATTGGAGAGTTGTCCTCAGAGTCAGATGAGTCAGTACCTGTCCAACCTTTTTGGGGTACATATGATCCATATCAGCAGGGAGGGATATTGGGGGTATTAGGCTCATTGTATTTCGTATTTGGATTTGAGTTTGATGTTTGTACTAGACTCATTGTATTTTATATTTGAATTTAAGTTTGATGTTTATACTATACTCATTGTATTTTGTATTTGGAATTGAGTTTGATGTTTCATGTTTGTACTCAATTTCTAAAAGACAATTATCATCAACTTCATCCTATTAGTGAGTTTCATTAGTTATGAATCTTCCAATGATTTTTTTGATTGAAAATGGATGTTTGTGTAGCATTACATGGCATAAATATCATCAGTTATACATGAAATTCTCATAGGAGGCTTAAATCAGAGAATTGGCCAAAAAAGCATCAAATCCATGTGAATCAGGCTAGATCCATGGGTTTCTAGCCGGATCCACCTGAATCGAACTGAATCGAGTCGATTCGCTCGAATCGGATCGAATCAAGGGAAACCCGATTCGGACGATTCGGTCCGAATCGGCGATGCGGCAAACCATGATGTCAATACAGACAGATATACGTATACACATCTTGTAGTTTGTTCTCCATTAAAACCTGATTAAGCCAAACTGAATTAGTAACCAAATAAAAAATTTTGTTTGAATTGACTTTGGCCAATCCTGTTCCAGTCAGAAAATTATACCTCAACCATGCCCTGCACTTTTTCTATGTCTATAAAAGCCCTATGCCAATTCTCTTTTCTTTCTCTAATCTTGTCCCAATGTTCATCACAACCTCCTCCATAGTCTAATTCCTTAATAAATGAAGGGGGTGATCCCTTTCAAAGTGGTAAATCAGTTTGGTCCTATGCAAGGTTTGGCGAATCGGGATCGGGAAATTCCTTATTCGCCCCGATTCATATATGTGTATATATACATATATATATACACACACACACACACACACACATATATATATACATGTGAATCAAGTGAATCGGGAGAATCGAGAATCTGTCTTCCCTTGATTCGCACCGATTTGGCCGAATCGGACCGATTCGATCCAATTCGGCAAACCATGATCCTATGTGGTATCTACTTAATCATAAATGTTGTAGTATGTCAAGAGAAAAGTTCTGTTAGAGACAAAAATTGCACCTTTTAATAACTCAGAAAATAGAATAACGACAGCACACTTGGATAAACTAGTTGTCTTTATAATCACAGAAAAGTTCAAAACAAAAGAAACCTCACACCTTTCTTAATTGCATTGTCATCCATAGCTTTGTATTCATATTCTTAAAGCAAGCTCTACTCCATAACCACCCAAGTTTAGGGCATCAGATGTACCAACAGCACCACATAAACTGGTTGCAGCTTCACATCCAGAAGGGAGGATGGGTCTAAGGACATATCTGACTTTGCCCTACAAATGATTAATCAGAAATTACATGCATGTAGAAACATAGAAAACAAAATTGCTAGAAAACCACATATAATGTGGTTAAAGAGAACCCAAAGAAGAACAGTCTCCACGAGAGAAACTGGGAGGCTGATACTACAATGTATATGTTTCTTGAATCAAAATAACCAACTAAAAGATGATAGATATCCCAACTGACATGGATTTAGCCCAAATAAAAGAAAAAATATAAATGTTCTAACTAAGTGTGTATATCCAAGGCGGTGGATCAAATGTGCCCAAGCCCCAAGGTGCATCAACTTGGATGCAACCTGCTGCATTCCCCATCTGATGGAGCGCAGAAAAATTTAAAAAAAATAAACAAAGCTGAGCACTCTGAAGATGAAAGGGTAGGTGAAACACCGCCATCCAATCTTGGGAACAAGCAATGAAGGGGGTTGGGCAATCTGATCGCAATCAGATGGGCCTTGATTCACCCCATCCTTTCATCTTGAGCGGTAATCAATGCGCATGCATTGGTCCATTGTCCAACTGAGATCAGATTGGAGGGTCACATCCAAGTGGATGTGTTTGATCCACCCGATATAAGCACACATGGACGTGATTAAAATGTGCCTTTCAAATCAAAATGTCTTTTTATTTAAAGATAAGGCAACTTGAAATGCCAAATAAAATATATTATGTCAACAGTGCTCAAGACATTGCTCCATATATCATGAAATGCGTCGAATAGAAAAGCTCTATTCTCCAAAAAACAAACCTAACAATACAAATAGGAAGATAAATAATGGAAAAGTAAAAGCATATTCCACTACACCAAACAAAAAAATAATCTTAGAACATAAAACTATCTTATCCACACATAGAATGCTAAAATGGTTAGCTATCAAGGCTTACATGCCTACCTCTCAGCTTTTGATGTTCAGAAGAAATAATGGTGCTTATAAAGCATAATATGTTTTTAAGGTATAAAGCATAATATTGTTAAACATGTGAATACCTTCTTGGCTGCTTCTGCCATGTGAAGGTGAAAGTCCCTAAAGCAGTCTGTTCCAAGTGCTCCATATAATACCGCAACTGGACTGGTAAGATTTGCTCCATGGTAGACATGATCAAAACCAAAAATTTCGTGCTGCTCAGAAGTTCCCGGTCTACAACAAAAGCATCATATGCACAAGCATGGTTTTACCAATAACAAAAGAAACAGATTTTAGAATAAAAAGCAGTGATGGCATATACACAAACTAGGCCAACTTACAGTTCTGTTAACCCCTCAAGCCATGATAGAAGTTCAGACACATTAAAAGTAGCGAACTACCAGTATCTATCCAGCAACACTTTCCTTCAGGGGTACTAGGGTTCACACCATTTAGCATATCATCTACCTTTTTGGTGTCCAAACCTTCCTCCTGCACATCCTTCAAAGGGTATGCTGGACATGCAGGAGATGAAGATGACAAAGAATCCCTTGCTAACTGCCGATAGAGCACCAATCTTGGTGATGCAGACCTAAGTGCTAGAGAAAGTTCAAGTATTGATCCCACATGTTCACTCAGGAGGGAGCGCCCATGCTCAACTATTCTCTTAAAGCAAGATCTGGCCGTCAAACAATCAGAGTCTCCATCAGAATTCAACCAGATCTCAATAAATTCCCAGAAAAGATCCCTTGATTCTCTGGACAGTAACTCACTGCAGAAAATTGAACAGAAAACTTTCAATGTTGAATATTTTGAGAATTCAAAGACAAAAAGAGTAAATCAAACACAAGCAGCCTCTTCAACCATCAAATCAAATATATAAAAATATAAAGGATCATATTAAACAAGAGAATTCTTTCTTCAATGGTAATTCTTTTTAATAAGATAGTCCCAAATATGTAGAATCTGGAGAAAAGAAAACCAGGTTGCTTCAAGGTTTTGGACAAGCATATCATGGTTTCAAACAATCCAACCATGCTTTAAATCATCAGGGAGGGAACACAGATCTGTCAATGCACACCTGATGTAAGTCAGTGGGACTCAAGACAACTGGATCCAAGCCAATATAATTTATAAAGAAAATTATTTATATATTTATATATATATACTTCTTAACTGCTAAAACAATAGGAACTTCATTGAGATCATTCACATTATATTAAATTTGATCAGCCTGAAGTACTCCAATATATTCAGTATTTTTTAGTGTAGGAGTCCAGAGAAACCACGAGGTCACTGGTGACTTGGATCTGTTCTCCAGTCAGCAGCAGCGAGTCTCAATCATGTCCGCTGACTTTCCTCAGGAATTCCAAGTGACAGTAAGGACTTCATCAAGGGAAGCACCAGATGCAAAACAGGCCTACGGTTGCATCCTCAAAAAGTCAAATTTTGGATGTTTTGGGTAACTCCTGAGAAGGAGAGGTTCACATTGTTGCAGCCTCATGAAGGTTCAAAGGGTGAAGAGATGGGCAGGGAAGATGTACAGTTGCAAGCCATGAGGATTGGGTTAATCGAGGAGACTAGAACAATACCCCCTAGATCAGTACCTGCAACTTACCTAACAGCCTAGTTTCACACTGTTAGACCCACAAATTTTCCTCTTGGAATTCTTCGCAATAAATCCAGTACTTTCAGGGATTAGGAAAAACACGGAAACCACACAAAGTCCGTCCTTAAAACTTTAGTGGTCTTAGGCAACAGATTTAATTGAAAAGAAACTAGAAAGTGACAATTCTCATGACTTTGAGTGATGATAGTTTAGGTTTGACCAAATCCTGAGAGGTCTCAAGCAGACTAAGCGCTGTCAGTAGGAGAGTGGCTCCCTTGGAGAAGTCATATGCACGTTTGACTTTTTTTACCGGACTTTGGATTTTTAGTGTTCCATATGGTTTATTTGAATTATCAAATTTTTAGATAGGCCAAATTATGAGAGATTAGAAAGTTAGCATTTCGCTAAAATCACCGAAATCGCGATTTTCTTCTTCGATGGGAGAGTTGACTTTTTATTAGTAAGAGATATGATTTTTTTGATATTTTTATTGGATTCAAATGGGGGGTACTTCCTTATTTACACGTAATATCTTAAGTAAATGAAACTACAAATATAACATTTACTTAAATGATGTTCAGGTAAATAAGGTATCACAATTATCGTTGCTCTGTATTGTAATATGAACATATGTGCAACTAGACTATATCCTCTATTATTATATGTTTTTAACTGATTTTTCTGTGATTTTTCCTCATTTTTTATCATTTTTTAAGCTGGCCGATCCTGGATCGGCCAGACTCCAATGGAGTCGGCCGGATCCTCCGATCCGACCCGACTCGGGTCGGGGTCGGCTGGGTCCGACCCAGCACCCCGACCCGACTATGCCATCCATGGCCCCTTGCCACCTCATACCAAGAAAGACCAAGGCATGAGGCTGAAAAAGGTTTGTTTTTTTTTTCTGTTCGGTGGTGGAGGGGGAGGGGGTGTTGGGCTGTGGACCCCTCCTCTCTCTCACTTAAAAATAACAAAATAATAACAAAGAAGATAACAAGGGAGAGGGGTCTCATAACACCTCATAAGGGGCTGTGGAACCCACCCCTCTCTCACATAAATAGAAAAAAAGAGGACACTCATAGGGGCTGTGGAACCCACCTGTCCCTCACATAAAATAAAGAGGAAGAGGACAAGGGGGAGGAGCTCTCATGACACTTCAGAGGGGCTGTGGACCCCACCTCCCCCTCACATGAAGATCAACAGGAAGGAAACAAAAGGAGATATGACACCTGAAAGTAGGCCACCCCAGCCATGGATGGCAATGTCGGTTTCAGTATCGGTTTCGTCCGGGTCCGAAACCAAAACGTATCGATTTCGGTTTTCCCCGGTTTCGCATCAGGTAGACGTGAACTCCCCTTAAGAGGGGAGTTCATCCGGTTTCGCCTGGTTTCAGACGCTGGTTTCCGATCGTCCAGGTCCGAAATTGATACGTGTTAGCCAAAACGTATCGGTTTCCACTGAAACTGCCATCCATGGCCCCACCCAGAGAGAGAGAGAAACCCCACCGGTGCTTGGAACTGGTGGGGGTGGAAGCAGCCAGCTTCCCCCCCCCCACCCCATAAATAGGGAGCCCTTCCCCCCTTGAAGGGGCACTGGTCTGAAGGAGAGCACTGGGGGGGACGCGGGACTTGATAAGGAAGACCTGCAAAACAGCTGGGAAATCTCTAAGCCAGGCAGCACAAGGGAGAAAGAAGAAGAAGGAAAGAAAGGAAGATTGAGGGATCAACTTGGATACCCAAGAAGAAGGCTCCAAGGCAAGGGCCAAAAGAAGCCCTTCAAGAAGAATTTAATCCTCCAGAAGGCAAAATTCAAGAGGCCAATCTTCTAAGAGATATTAATGCTGTTCAATGCATTTAGCTACACTTTAAAGATGTTTTTGTAGGTCATGTAATGCATAATGACATGACAATGGGGTAAATGCCCAAGCATGTCAATAAAAGACGTACTTACATGATAAATATCATTAACACTTTAATTATGCCTAATCCAGGAGATCTGAAATAAGACACTTAGATCAGCATCTCATAAATATGAGATTTTAATAGAGATTGCAAGCTCCTGAAATCCTAATTATATGAATGATATGATATTTGTTATCCTATTATTTTTTAACCTAGACTTGCTGAAATTGCAAAATACCAGTCAAGTTTTCTGTAAGGTTACCAATAACACCACAAATTGGCATTTAATTCAGACTCATCTATAATTCCAAAAAGATCTGTCAAATGGACGCAAGTTTTTGAAAGGGAAGCTACTCTATGGTCATCTTATAATATCATTAGTGTCTTGAGTCTACTAAGGATGCTTAGTTTTCAAAATGACCTGAACTTTCTTCAATTGTGGTAAAACTGCAAGGTGTTTTCAAATTGTCCAGGACACCTAAGTTAAGGTAAATAGAAAACCAGAATTCAAATAAGATGTTTTTAATCATTTGACTTGGGTTTGCTTTCAATTTCAGAATTCATCAAATTGACAAGAAGTCTCAAAATGATCTGATTGCAAACACTTGAAACCTGTCCTCTTTTAGAACTATCACGATGGGCATTCTTAAAACATCTCATGGCAGTTAATCAAGGGTTTTTGGTTAATTAACAAATGTAATTAACACCAACTAAGGTTGGTGGGGAGAGGTGAAGGACCCGGATATACAATCCTATGCTTGTTCCGACATATGTCCCTCAAGAGCTCATCCCAAACCCTTGGAATCCCCACTGGTTGAACAGTGATGGGACCAAACACACTAAACAATCAAATTCAAAAGGGAAAAACAATCAACACTAACCATAATGAAGTAAAATTCTTCTTCCTTGAGAAAACACATACTCAGGTCAGTTACTAAGGACCCGCTTGTCCTATCAGATGCTTCGTCAAGTTTCCATCTTCTTCCTCCAAATGGGGAGGAATTGCAAGCAAAGAAGGCAGAGATTATGACAACATGCCTCTCTCCCACCAACGAGACACAAGCCTTGTCCCTTGAGTTCATCTCCTGCGTTTAGGTGGATTTTTCTGCACCGTCCTTTGACATCAAAGAAGGAGCTCAAACCTTGCAGAAAATTGGCTATGGGGGGTGATGGGGATCGAAAAGCTGAGAAAACGAAGCCAAACGTCTATTATTTATTTTATTTGGCCTAATAGAGACCCGATTGATGTAATTTTATGTATTTGAGTAGTCTTAGTGAGGATGTAGGCCCAATAAGAGCCCAATAGGGTCTTTTTCATTTTGCTGTAATTTTGGGTACGAATTTTGTACTATTTTAGGTCTGAGGGTTATGTTGGTCTTTATTATGTCTTTTGAGAGTCTTAGGGTTTAATCCCTATATAAAAGTCCTGTAGACAGCAAGTGGAGGTAATGATGTTAATGAGAATTAAGAAATCTTGGCAGCCGCCGTTTTCCCTGTCTCTCTCTTTCTCTCTGCGTCTCTCTCTCCCTGCGTTCTTCTCTCTCTCTCTGCTACTTCCCCTTCCTCCCAGCGAACTCCAGCTTTTTTCCCCTTCTTTCTTCCACTTCTCCCCCACGTTCCGCATCAGGGGGCTTTGTCCAGATTGGCTGCAGTTTTCAGATATTCATGATCTGTCTGAGGAGATGCAAGTGAAGTAAGCCTTCCTCATGACATCGGCCACTTTAAGAGAGACCTGCCTTTGTTTCACTCATGCTTTGGTCACTTTCTTTAAAGTCTTAAAGGAGCAAAAGAGCCAGAGAACATTACTGGGGCCGCCCGCAGTGGACTGGATATTCTATCCAGAACATCTTGCAACCTTTTTCTAGTCACTGCAATGGAAAGGTGTAGCAAGGCAACAAAGGAGGAGGATAATGGAGCATAGAGAGAGAAGTGGAAAGGGAGTCCTAGTGGGGGGGAGAGAAAACGAAGTTGGTCATCAACATGGGATGCTACCTCACGAGAATCTCATGAGATTCAGAGTCTCAGGAAGACCCCAAGAGACAAAATCCCCAATACGCCTCCCTGAGATAGTCCGAGTCCACTCCACAAAGGAGCCATGACCCTTTCCATCCAACCCCAACCACCATGAAAGCTCCCCCCTCCCCCCCCCCCACCGCAAGACCCGCTGAACATGACCTGTCATGTCCAAAACTCCTACCTGTGACCTACTTTCCGCCCATAGTTTGAGTAGGTGCATGTCAGGACATCCCAAGTCCCATGACTCCCCTCGACTTCCCAAGACTCGTGACTCACGTCCCATGGCATTAATTATTGTTTAATTAGGGGAATTTAAGTTGTTATGAGGCTTTAAATTAAAATAAAAACATATGTTTCTTAAATTTTTGCTATGGCCTTATCGGGTTTGAATTTAAAAATGAAATCAATAATTCTTGTTTGGCTTTTATTTCTAATTTTTGTGAATTTCTGAGGAACTCCTGTTAAATCCTATTTTTTTATTCCTGTTAATTCCTTGCATTTTAATTTTTAATTCATGTTAGTTCTTGTTATTTCTGATTATTTAGTTCCTATTGATTCTTGTTAATCTTAAAAAAAATTATTTTTGTTAAAACTTTGTAAATTATTTTCTAAATTAAAAAATACATGGTATTTTAATTCTTGTTAAGGACTTAAATTTAAAAATGATATCAATAATTCAATTCTTGTTATTAAATCAACAATAGTTATGTTTTAGTCATGTGAGATTACATTTTATTAAGTAATCACCAACTATTGTCAAAATTTTGTGACATGACTTGTTACAGCAGCATTGGAGTTGATTTAACATGTACTACTGATGGATATCGATGTATCCAGTTACTTGTTTTCCTTAAAAATGATCATCTTGCAATCATAAATGTTATACATATACTCACACGTGTGTGTGTGTGTGTGTATATTCCCGAGATCCAATCTCCTGAGATTTCACCAGATCTCTTCTCTAGTCTCCAACCCATCCAAGACAAACCCAGGTTTATGGTTTAGATTTTATTAGATTGGCATCCCAACTCAAAACCTTAAGATGATGAGTGGAGAGGGCTCCACCATTATAAGCACATTGATATTTTTTTCCCTTCCAATGTGGTACTCTTCTTATATGTCGCCTCACGTGTTTAGATTCTGTCATGTGGACCGCAACTCAGGGCGTGTGGCCCAGATCATACATGGGCTCTAATACCATGTTAAAGTTCTATTGGATTGGGCCTTACGACTCAAACACCTTAAGGTGACAAGTGAAGACTCTACCATTATAAACATATTAATATTTTTGTCAAACATATTAATATTTTTGTCCCTTCCAATGTGGGATTATTCTTACATGGATGAAGACTGGTCAGAAGGGGATGGGGAGGGAAAAAAAATGAAAAATGAGAGGGAGGTGTGGAGGGGTGAGGACTGAGGAGTACCTTGACGTAGTGCAAGGGGTGACATGGAGGCAGCAAGGAGGGGAAAATGAGAGTGACCTTGGTCAGGATGCGGAGCCTGTGTTCCTACATGTGGCCAATCATTGAAAATTGTTCACTTAGAGGGGGCCTATATCATTCATCAAAGCTTCAGTGGAGTACAATTGGATAGATAAAATCATCCATCTTGGCAATAGGATAGGACTTTTGAAGGCAAGGAGCATATGATCAAGAGATTCACTAAAAGGATTGGGAGGCTTGACACTTGCACAATAGTGAGAAGAGAAGAGGGAAAGGTAGGAATGTTAAAATTGGTAGCAGAAAGCTAACGTTGTAAGGAATAACAGGACAAAGGATTCCTCAGGGTTAACAGAGGAGGTAGAGGTGGGATGTGGGATGTCCCAGGGTCCAATTCAAGGTACTTACTTGGAATGTCAGGGGCCTTAACTGTGACAATAAAGCGACAGTTGTTAACTACCTGCTTGTAAAGAACAAAATTGATACAGTGTGCTTGCAGGAGACCAAAGTGAGCTGCATGGATGATCAGCTGATTAAAAAGTTGGAGACACTTCACTCCAGTTAGGCCACGGTGAATGCAGATGGACACAAGGGGGGTCAGCTTATCTTATATTTTGATGAAAAATACTCGGCCATGGCCAGGCTTGGCATGAAGGAACACTCTACTCCAGTTGGGCCACCACGAGTGCAGATGGACACAACGGGGGTCAGCTTAGTTTGTGATCTGATAAAAAATACTCGGACACGACCAGGTTTGGCATGAAGGAACAGCCTCTTTGACTGTGCTCTTCAAGAGTTTGGAAGACAAAGCTCAGTCTTTTTGCACTGCTGCCAATGGGTCGCATGAGGAACACCAGCAGATGGAGATGATTCATGCTTTTTTTCTTTTTTCTGAAAGTGGGTAGTACCACATGTATATATTAAGAAAGAGAGACATGATTCATGCTTTGAATGACCTTAATGACAAAAATTCTAGTGCATGGTGTATTGGGTGACTTCAATTGCTTAATATACTTGTGGGAGAAGGTATAGCAGGCTGAGATGGACAAATGAAATGGAAATGTTTGGACAATGGATTAGGAATTATGCACTTGTCGAGTTGACTTTGCCGAACAGAAGATATACATGGACGTCTAACATGCAGAAGAATCCCATCCAATCTAAGCAGGATAGAGTGATTGTGTTTACAACCTGGTTGTGGTTGCAACTTGCAACCATTTCCAGCATCATAATGGAAGGTGAGGGATTCAAGGAACTTGTTGGAAAGCGATGGCATGAAGTGCCAAAAATAGATCTTCTTGCAAGCAGTTTGCTAGTAAGTTGAAATGGGTGAGATGTTGTGTGGAAAAAAAATAGGCTGCTAAAGAATATGGAGCTTCCTCAAAAATCAGAGAACCTTGTTACTTAAAATTGATCATTGAGAGGCTAAGTATGATGAAATAGAAGCCATAGAAGAAAATATGGAAAAATTGGAGGAGTTCAGAAGAGGGCAATGATTGGCTGAAGGAGGGAGATAGGCATATTCCCTATTTTCTTGCAGTTGCTTGTCCTAGGAAAAGAAAGGATAGAATTTAGTAGGTCTAAGTGGGAAACTTAGTTGTTAAAGGGGCAAAGTAACTGAAGGATGCATTCATAAAATTCTTTTCTAAACTTTGTGAAAAGTGATGCTTGGTAGACCCAAGGGTAGTGAGAGTATTCTTCCTACTCTACAATCCAGTAAGGCAGAACTTCTTTCACAGACTTTCCAAGAGGATGAGATCAAAGAAGCAGTCTTTTGTTTGAAGCCTAATAAGTTCGTGAGACTGGATCAATTTTCATCAGGGTTTCATCAACAATTATAGGACATCATCAAAGATCACCTGATGAAATTTAAGGTGATCAAAGAGTTTGAAGAAGCACCAATTATCATCAAGTACTTCAATTCCACTAATATAGTTATTCCCAAGAAGGACGGAACTCATGGATGGTTGATGGTTAGATTATCCATGAGATCTTTTAATGGCTGCTATAAGATAATCACTAAAATGTTGACCCAGACATTGAAGAAAAACATTCATAACCTCATAGACTGCAACAGGTCTGCTTTCGTCAAAGGAAACTGATTGTGTCAGAATATGAGGCACTACAGCACTTCAAGACAGGGAACAAGGAACATGGAAGGCAGAACTGGATCGGATCAGCAATGAACAATCCAGGCCGATTGGGCTGATTCCAGCCGATTCCGGCCGATTTGGATCATGAATCAGCCTGGATCGGATCAGGATCAGCCCTGGCCGATTCCTGGCCGATCTGATCCTGTATTTCATGACAAGGAATGTGTTGCTGCTTGTGGTGGGGACACCTGAGCTTGGGACCGGGCCGATCGGATCCAAGTCTGCCGGAGACGGAGTCGACGAGTAGAGACGACGGCTTCTATATGGCTTGGCGATGTGCTCCCATGATGTCCATGTGTCTATTTTAGTTGTTTGAGCATTTGGTTGTATGAATAAGGCCCAAATGAGGCCCAATCGAGTGTTTTCTATTTTCTGGATATTTTCGGGTGCGAATTTTGCCCCATTTTTAGGTCTAAGGATGTTTTAGTCCAATAAAAGGTTAAAAATGGGTCATTAGGATTTTATCTCTATAAATTAGGTTGTAATCCACTTTTGGAGGGGTTAATGAAGATTTTGAAAGAAAATTTGCAGCAGCCTTCTCCCGCCGCAATGGCTTCTTGCAAGGTGTGAGGCCCTTGGGTGTGACTTGTGAGGTCTGTTCTTCCTCTTCCCCTTCCCCATCTTCTTCTCCGTTGTGCCGCATCAATCTTAGTATCAGAGCCCAAACTCGATCTCTGCCGCTCCATCTCTTCTTCCTATTTTATTACTCGAGTTGTCGCCTTCCTACCCCACTTCTGCATTTTAGCCATGTCGCATACACAGCAGCCCCCACGCCGCACGCGAACAACAACTAGCACCCACCCGACAGTCGCCGTCTTGCTTCCCGCGATGCGGCAAAGAAGCGAATGCTAGGACCCCACGAGGCTGTTGCGACCACCCCGCGGCCCCCTCACCCTGTCGCACCGCGCCGCCGTCCTCCTTACCCCTTCTACCTGCCTGATCGCAAAGCCCTGTGGCTTAGGCAACAGGAAGGAGGCTGTGTGGCCCTACTTCCCATCGTCATCGCCAACCCTCCAGGGCCTCTGTCGCGTTGTCGTCGGCCGTCTTGACCCCTCATCGAACGCATGATGCTCGTGAAGTCTTCCCCCTTCCCTTCTCAATTCGACCCCTGTTCACCTATGTTGCTGCCGCTTTGTGCTCTCTCCGCAATGCGAAAGCTAGGAGTCAAGGAGGAGGAGGAAGACAGGGGACCGGCCCTTTTAGTGGACCGAGAGTTGACCCAGTCAAAAACCCCACCACAACAGCACCAGCAAGCAATGGCGTTCCCGTGCGTATACCTCCCGTGCAGTCTCGTATCGGCTCAAATGAACCTGCACGGCGTCCAAACGCCGACGAAGAGCACCCAGTGTACGTCTACCTCCCAGCACTTCCACAAGAGGTTTTTCAGCCGTGTCGTCTGCGTACGCCCCCTCACCAGCACCCAGGGCGACCTGTCGTCTCACCCCCAAGGCGCGAAACGTAGGCTCTGTACAGCACTGGTTGCTACACTAACGATCGAGACGGCCCGGACAATAGGCCACAGCCCAGTAGTAACAAGCGCCCACTTCAACTTTGTGATCGCGACATGCATGTGTACACATTCATCTATGGACCTCGCTCTTCAACGAGTCGGTTAGCACACACAGCTTGCTCTCTTTCACTATTCCTCTAGTATTCAGTTAAATTTGCCGTCATGTTTGTGTGGTAGGAAAACTAGCCAGTTAAATTTCATCACTGTGGAACTTGTAAGTTGAGTGCAAATCCTCGTGAGCATCAGTTTGATACATTAACTATGGAACCTGCTTTAAATTTTGGTGGAAATCTTTGATTGCTTGGTATACATTTCTTACTGCGATGATCAGCCTTCATTGTAGTATCTATTTTAAATGCACTCTCTCTCATTAGACACTTACACGTAACGGTGTTTGCTGCAATTTGATTTGAACCAAGGTTTGTCGCATCAGGGAATCAGGGCGAATCGGATTTTTTGATCCGCAACGATTCGCCCGAATCGGGCCGATTCGCATGGGAATAAGATGGGAATTGGTCTGATTCCATGAGAATCGGGCGAATCGGATTTCTCCTTATTCGATCCGATTCGGCCGAATCAAACCGATTCGATCCGCCACGGCAAACCATGATTTGAACGCACTGTTGATTCTCACCCGTCCGCCAGTTGAGCCTCATTATGGTTAGAAACCTAGTTGGCTGTTTAGGGAGTCAACGGTGTTGTTTGTTATTTCTGTTATAAAAAAAAATATGTGTCTTGTCAACAGTTGGTCTTTGCATTTTAGAGTAGCTTAGTTTTGCGTCTCATACCACTCGTAGCAGCATTGAGTACCACCATTCAGTGCCAATGTCAGGTCCACAACAAGCCATGTCTAGAAACCGCCTCCTACCCATGAGACTCATGCCGACCCTCCTCAGGTCTGACCTTGACCGAGTTAGTACTCCAACTCAGGGAAAATATTCGTAGAATAGACCAACGCCTAGAGGAGGGCTTAGCTGAAGTTGAGGGGAGGGTCACTGAGTCTGACCGCACTGTGCAAGCGATTGTGGACCGCGTTGTGGCTTTAGAAGGGGCTATCCATGAACACGTTGTTGAACGCCAGCAACCTCCTCGCCCCCCTCCCCCTGTAGCCCCTCGGCATTCTCCACCAAGGGCTGCTTTTGCTGAAAATCGTCGTGGCCAATACAATAACTACAACCGAAAGTTTATTGATGAGTAGGTGGATGAAGCCCCTAGAATTCCGGTAGCACGTCGGTATGGGAGGTTTGGTAGGGGGGTTGACAGGGAGTTTGAAGATGAAGAGCGATGGGCATATCGAGATTGAGACCACGATATCCGAAATGCCCGCATCGAGGCTCCCAGCTTTGACGGTTCCTTAGAACCACTAGACTATCTTGACTGGGAGGCTAGGATGGATCGCTACTTTGATTGGTTAGGGATGACAGACCCGCGGCAAGCCTTCTTTGCCAAGACCATGTTAAGGGGACGTGTCCTGACCTATTGGGTCAATCTGAAAGAACGTCTGGCTCAAAGGTATGAAGAACCAATTGACACTTGGGGAAAAATGAAGGTCAGGCTCAGGGAGAAGTATGTTCCTGTGACTTACAGGCATCGCTTGATCGATAGGTGGCAAAACATCTCCCAGGGCTCTCAAACAGTGTCGGAGTATATTGATGAGTTTGACGACCTCATGTTGAGGTGTGGAGTCCGTGAAGAGGGGGCACTAACCCTCTCACGATTCAGGAGGGGCCTACACTGGGCCTATCAGCAGGAACTGTTCCACCAGCGCGTCACCACTCTTGACCATGCTTATCAAGTAGTGCGTGAAATGGAGCAGTTCGAGCAGGAGAGGGACCCTTCCCCTCGTATTAGGCCCATTTATTAGTGCCCCCAAGACCTGCGCACCACACTCGGACCTTCTCAGAGAGCTCAAACTAACCGAGTGCCCGTGGAACATGACCAAAAGGAGGCCGCCCCTGTTCATCCTCCGCCTCTTGCTCGTCCCCTTCTGGGAGCACCTCCTGTCCGACGTGAGGATAAGGGGAAGGCCCAGTTGAGAGAAGCCGCTCTGCAAGATGGTAGCTCTCGTAGCCGTTGTTATCGTTGCCATGGGTTGGGGCACTACGCTACAAGGTTTGCCATATCGGATCTCGGCTTCGTCTCGGAATGGTCAAAGAGAAGAGATCTCGGAGAGATCTCAGAGAGATCTCGGGAGATCAGAATAACATAAAAGCGTGGATCGCATAGGTTCACATAGATAATTCCTTAAGAAACATAGATAATTGCATACATTCTCAAGCCTCAACCATGGATGACATAGGTCACATATATCATACAACAAGAGGTGGGAATTGGATTCAGGATGTGCATTCTCATTTTTCTCTCCTTAGGATTCTAGTTCTTTTCAATTAGAAAGTGAAAAATCTCATGAGTTTAGGTGATGATAGCTTAGGTTTGACCAATCCTGAGAGGTCTCGAGTAGACCAAGTGCTGTCAGTAGGAGAGTGGCTCCCTTGGAGAAGTCATATGCACGTTTGACTTTTTTTACCGGATTTTAGATTTTTAATATTCTATTAGGTTTATTTGAATTATGAAATTTTTAGATATGTCAAATTATGAAAGATTAGAAGTCGCTATTTTTGATGGAACCACCGAAATCGCGATTTTCTTCTTGGATGGGAGAGTTGACTTTTATTTGTAAGAGATATGATTTTTTGATATTTTTATGGATTCAAATGGGGGGTACTTCCTTATTTACATGTAATATCTTAAGTAAATGAAACTACAAATATAACATTTACTTAAATGATATTCAGGTAAATAAGGGGATCCTGACAACCCTGCCTGAAGAGGATCCTGAGTCCTGACAACCCTGCCTGAAGAGGCATCTCGGTCTTCTCGTTTCTCGGGAAGGGGCCGAGACCGATTTCTCGCGAGATCTCGCGAGAATCTCGCGAGATTGCATACCATGCTACGCTATCCCCTGTCCTACATGACCCTAGCTATGGAAAGCGGTAGACCCATGGACCCTAGCCACCCCTTGTGGATATGAACTACAAAGCAGGAGCTGAAATGCTCGATGAATATCAATCGGAGGAAGAAGATGTTGGTGCCATTGAAGCCGAGAACATGCAGGCATGCCAGAAGGAGAGAGACTTGGTGTGGTCTGGTGCATCCTGGCACGACCAACGGGACTGATGATTGGCACCGTACGGCAATTGTTCAGACCTACTGTCGTCTGGGCTGAAAGGTTTACAAGGTCATCGTTGATAGCGGGAGCTGTATTAATGCAATTTCCACTAGCACGGTCGCTCGTTTGGGCTTAGTGGTTGTGGAACATCCTCGTCCCTATCAAGTATCTTGGGTGGACACCACCGCTATCCCGGTTCGTCTGAGATGCCTCATTCCGATCCACATCCATTCCTATGAGGCACAGATCTGGTGCGATGTCTTACCGATGAAAGTCGGGAGTGTTATTCTTGGTCGGCCATAGATCTATGATGTGGATGCGACCATTTACGGTCGGTCCAACACCTGTGTCTTCGAGCATGGCGGCCAACGTATCACTATCTAGCTGTCCCGACCCCGAAGTTCCTCTTCTCAGGAGGGCAACTTGACCAGTAGCCCCTCTACTTCTTCCTCCCTTCAACCCTTCCCTTCTGACGGCACTGGTGCCCCTCCACCTTCCGCACAGTCAAGTGTCGTAGTTTCCCGTGCTGGAGACTCTTCTCTTACCCATGCCCCCAGGGCAAGTCCTTCCCCAGCCTTGAGGTTACACCTAATCTCCGCCTGAGAGTTTGAGCAAGAACTCTTCGATTATGACGTCATTTATACTCCCATAGAAAGGGAAGTTAAGGAGGAGGGTGCTAAAAAGGCTCCATGTGAGCAACCTCAAGACATCACCTACTTCCTCCAAGAATTTGTTGACGTCTTCCCAGATGAGTTGTTGGATGCATTACCGTCGATGCATGGCATTCAGCACGCCATCAATTTAATTTCAGGATCTTCCTTACCCAACTTGCCCCATTATTGCATGAACCCTACTGAACACACCGAGTTGTAAAGGCAGGTTGAAGAATACCTTCGACAGGGTCACATGAGAGAGAACATGAGTCCATGCGTCGTTCCCGTACTTTTGGCCCCTAAGAAAGATGGCACCTGGAGGATGTGTGTGGACAGTCGTGCAATCAATCGCATAATGGTCAAGTATCGATTTCCTATTCCCCGTATGGATGACATGTTGGATATGATGGCGAGAGCCACTTTATTCTCTAAGATTGATCTGAAGAGTGGCTATCATCAAGTGAGGATTCGACCTGGGGATGAATGGAAGACTGCCTTCAAAACGAAGGATGGACTCTATGAATGGTTGGTCATCCCTTTCGGGCTTTCAAACGCCCGAAGCACCTTCATGCGGCTTATAACCCAAGTTCTACGCCCGTTTATGGGGGTGTTCCTCGTGGTGTACTTTGATGCTATCCTCATCTACAGCCACACGAGGGAAGATCATTTAGACCACCTGAGGCAATTGTGCATTACCCTTTGCCGTGAAAACTTCTATGGCAACCTCAAGAAGTGTGCTTTTATGACTGAACAAGTTACATTCTTGGGGTTCATTGTGTCCAAACAAGGTGTCTCCGTTGACCCTAAGAAGATTAAAGCGATCGTAGAATGGCTAGAGCCACGAACCCTTCTTGAAGTGTGCAGCTTCCACGGCTTGGCTACCTTCTACCGTCGATTTATTCAGGGTTTCAGCACCGTCTCGGCTCCAATTACCATTGCATACGAAGGGGGCCTTTGTCCGGATGAAGGCCGCTGCCTCAGCCTTTCGTGATCTTAAGGACCTTATGACTCAAGCACTAGTATTGAGATTGTCAGACTTCTCAAAGGTGTTTGAGGCCGCTTGCGATGCATCTGGAGTTGGAATAGGTGAAGTTCTGAGTCAGAAGAGTCATCCTATTGCCTTTTTTAGCAAAAAGTTGAGTGATGCCAAGTGGAAATACTCCACCTATGACAAGTAGTTCTATGCGGTGGTCCAGGCTTTGAGACACTAGAGGCATTACTTATTGCCGCAAGAGTTTGTTTTGTTCTCGGACAACAAAGCTGTTAAATTTCTTCATGCCCAGAAGAAACTCAGCCCTCGACACAGCCATTGGGTCGAATATATTCAGGCCTACACATTTGTCCTCAAACACAAGGTTGGCGTAGAGAATCGTGTGGCCGATGCTTTGAGCCATCGTGCTTCTTTGTTGGTGGTCGTCTCCATCGAAGTAACAGGCTTCGAGAAATTGCGTGATGACTACCCCAACTGTCTGAATTTCAGTCCAATCCTTACTGCCCTTCAATCTAGTCCCTCCCGTGCATACAACGATTACATACTTCAGGATGGGTCTTTTTCGGGAAGATAGACTTTGTATCCCACGAACTTCAGTCCGAGACTTTCTAGTGTGGGAGGTGCATGCTGGTGGTTTTGCTGGTCACTTTGGCCGTAATAAGACTATAGAGTTGGTGGAGTACCGATTTTTCTGGCCGAGCTTAAAGCGGGATGTGGCCCGAATTATGGCCCAATGTCGCACCTACGCTATGGCCAAGCAGCGTAAACAGAACACCGATCTTTACACTCCACTGCCTGTGTTAGACCGTCCGTAGCAAGATGTGAGCATGGACTTTGTCTTGGCCGTCGGCACGACTTGGTCATCGTTGTGGTGGACAAATTTTCCAAAATGGCTCATTTTATTCCCTGTACTAAAACCTTTGATGCATCGAGGATTGCTCGCATTTTTCTCTCCCAAGTCGTGCGATTGAGAGGGTTTCCTAAATCAATTGTATCAGACAGAGATGTGCGATTTGTAAGCTACTTTTGGAAGACTCTGTGACCTTCTGGGCACAAAGCTCAAATTCTCCACTGCCTATCTCACCCCCAAACTAATGGGCAAACTGAAGTAGTCAATAGAAGTCTGGAGGATTTGTTGCGTTGCTTGGTGGGAGAAAATGCACAGAACTGGGATTTGGTCCTACCATTAGCTGAGTTCGCATACAACAACTCAGTCAACAAGTCAACTGACAAGAGTCCATTCGAAATAGTCTCAGAATATAGGCCTAGGAGCCCTGTAGATCTTGTTCCTATTTCACACCAGTCTCGTGTCTCAGAGTCAGCACAATCCTTAGCCGAGCATATTAGGAGTTTGCATGATAATGTCTGTCACCACATCGAGATCAGCAATGAAAATTATCGGGTTGCAGCAAACTTACACCATCGTTTGCAAGAGTTTCAAGAGGGAGAGTACGTTATGATCAGGATTAGACCTGAGCGATTTCCTTCAGGGACCGTGAAGAAGCTACAAGCTCGAGGAGTCGGACCATTCAAAGTATTGAAACGAGTTGGGTCCAATGCATATGCCATTGATTTGCCACCAAATTATGGTATGAGTTCCACTTTTAATGTTTCCGACCTAGTAGCTCGTCGAAAACCCGCAGTGATTCCCAGTGATCCATTCGAGCCTTCACCTCCCCTTGTGAGTGATCCCACCGCAGAGTGCCCACCTCCAATCTCAGCTCCAACACGGCGTGAGTAAATTGACCAAATACTTGATGAGCAGGTTGTTACTTCTCAGAGCGAAGACTGTCAGCACTACCTGGTTCGCTGGAAGGGACGACCGTCCACTGAGGATGTGTGGATCACACGCGCGGAGCTACAGCAGATTGACACAGATCTCTTGGAGCGGCACCAGAGCAGACAGGACCCTTACTCGACGGGGTCGAGTTCTTCTCGGGAGGGAAGGATTGCTGGGGACACCCGAGCTTGGGACCGGGCGGACCGGATCCAAGACTACCGAAGACCGAGGCAACGAGCAACGACGACGGCTTCTATATGGCTTGGCAATGTGCTCCCATGATGTCCATGTGTCTATTTTAGTTGTTTGAGCATTTGGTTGAATGAATAAGGCCCAAATGAGGCCCAATAGAGTGTTTTCTATTTTCTGGATATTTTCGGGTGCGAATTTTACCCCATTTTTAGGTCTAAGGGTGTTTTAGTCCAATAAAAGGCTAAAAAGGGTCATTAGGGTTTTATCTCTATAAATTAGATTGTAAACCACTTTTGGAGGGGTTAATGAAGATTTTTAAAGAAGATTTGCAGCAGCCTTCTCCCACCGCGATGGCTTCTTGCGGGGTGTGAGGCCCGTTCTTGCCCTTCCCCATCTTCTTCTCCGATGTGCGGCATGTGCCACATTAGCTTGACTTTGATTCACAATCTTCTTGGCTTATTGAGCTTCAACCACAAAAGGATTGTGTGGTGATGAGTTGTATCACTGCAACTATGTTCTCTATTATCATCAACAGGAAGTCTTATGGTTATTTCAAAAGTACAAGCTGATTGAGACAGGGAGACCCTATCTTCCCACTCATTTTCCTTCTGGTAGGTCAAATATTCAGCACCTTATGGTCTAGTGTTATGAATGGAGGGGCTGATAGATGGTGTTACAGTGAGAAGAAATGAAGTGTGCTTATCCAACCTTCAGTTTGCCTATGACACCCTAATCTTCACCTCAAGGAATGCAGATATGCTGAAGAATGTACAAGGCTTCTTAACCTTTGTGGAGTGCAACAAAAGGGTTAAGAATTAATTTCTTTCAGATTCAGAAATATGGGGTGCCTCCAATTCTCGATAGCTGTAGAAGAGCACTCACATTCACAGAAGACTGGAGTGCAGGTTTACAAGACAAGGATTGTGTGAAATCAAACTTGGTTTATTTCTCTTCTTCGAAGGGATTCATTGTGTAACCCTCTATAAATAATAGGGGGCTAGGATAGAGTTTTGGCTATTGTTCTGTGTAATCACTCACTCCTTTAAGTCCTTTTTCTTTTTTTTTCTAGTAATCCCTCTGCCTTTTGGCACAAAGGATCTTGCTCAGTTGCTCTATAACCACTTGCTTATTTCTAATGAAACCATTTATGATTACTATAGAAGAAAAAAATGATTTTGTTGTGCCAACAAGTTCAGCCGCATTCTCTCGCTCACTCAAACGCATGCAATATCACCCACTTCCTAGGAATCATCTCTCATTTCTTTCTGTCTTAAAACTAGGCAGAGAAGCAATGTCATAGGTGCCACATGACTGAGGATAGGGGCTGAGGGCCAATTCAGGCCCACCCAAGTTGGCCCTTACAACTGTTGGCCTGAATTCAACCCAGCCTGACAGTAGCACCTATAGTTAATACATGTTGGACTGGGCGATGCTCGCCCACAGTCTGGCCCACCCAAGTGGCAAACCACACACCCCCCCCAAAACACCCCTCAGCTAACCCTCATTCCCACCGGCAAGGCATGGAAGGAGGAGAGGAGGGAGAAGATAGCACACAACAATATGAGCATTGGCTCTGTGACATCAAAGGGACCAAAGAATGAAACTAGGCGCAGAAATTATGACAACACTTAACGGCAGTGGGGTGACACCAACAGTAAACACGACTGCAGCATTTCCATTGAAGATAGTGGCAATGTCACAGCAGTGTTTCACTCCTTTTTCCTTTTCTCTTTGGGTTTTCTCTTTTTTTTTCCTACTCTCTTTTTCTCAGTTTCTTCCTCTATTTTTCAGGATCAGAGTGACCTGTATTAGGCTGATCCTGGTTTGGATGCAGAAGAACAAATCATGACCCATCCCTTTGCCAATTGGTAAGAGACTAGGGATCAGGTTGGACAGGTGAAATATATCCTAAAGCACAATTCCACAGATTTCTAAAATAATGGTACCAACTTACATGGTGGTGTGATATATTTTAGATGGAGTTTCAAGTTTTGGGAGTTGGCTTGTCTTTTGGGTTGAGAGAATAGTAAAAGCATGCCCTTGTCGGCCAGCTTGCACAAGTAGCCACCTAAAAATCTCCTAGGCAAGGGGATCTTATACTTTTATTGTTTCTTGTATGAAGGAATATTTTTGGAGTGTCAATTGACCAAAATTGTGCATCTTTTTTGTTTGGCAATGAAAAGGCAGTGATGTTTACCTTCTTCTTCTTCTTTTTTTGGAAAAGTGGATGGAGCGCTGTTCACTTTAAAAAAAGAACCTAGGGCAAAACTATAAGCTTGACAGAGAGACAACTTCCAACTTATGAAATGAAAATACATAGAAGCATCATTTCTTTTCCTATAGATGAAAAATAATTCATGAGAATGCAAGTCATAAGTGGGATTTAGAATTTAGTGGGCAACATTTGCACATCCTTGAGAACAGTGTATGAAGTAGCCAAGCAATTATTGTCCAAAAGGAAACAGAACAAATGCAGGAGTGAAGCACCAAACATCGAGTGGTATGAGAGTATCTCGTGATGAGGAAGCTGTTTTTCTGCTGTTTGTGTTAAAGTAAAGGAATGGACTGCTACTATTTGTAATGTGGATTCCTCTACTTCTTCTCTTCTTGGTTTTTTGGGGGAATAGGTTTCTCCACACGGCCTTAGTGTGGCATTGAATTGTATAGATGTTGGGGAGTCAGTCTTTTGGTGCAGTCTGCCCATACTTGTACATTCCCTTTTCATTAATATACTAGTGGTACAACCCACTCTCAAAAAAATAAAACATAAAAAATACATCGGGCGGTAGCACAAGCCCATCACGAAGTCTAGAGAGGAGTCATCTAATAGCGTGACAAAGTTACTTAAAAGAGGCCTACAATCATCACCCTGTCCTATTACTGTGAGATCGTCGTTCTAAAAAGAAGATTCTGGGATGAAGAACCCTACAGTTAAAAGACACGCCAGCGATGTTTCTGATCCCTCGGTGGACCATATGTATAGAGTTCCCCTTATCCGTGTGATTGGGAAGATCAATTAGTAAAGGCACGGGAATCAACAGATATATCACATTTCTTGCATCGATGCCATCTTCGCTAGGAGCGAACAAAAACGATAATGCAAAATAACGCTTGAATGCTACTAGAGCGCGATGGAGAAAGATCGAAGGAAGAAAATTACCCGGCTTCCAACAGTAGCGGAGTTCCAGACCACTTGCTCCGGAGCGAGACCTGAACGTTCTTAGGGCGACCGCCCCCAGAGCCAACGGATCCTCCAGTAACTGCCAGCGCGATCACAACGATCAGGACGTACGCCGTTCGGAACTTAGAACAAGGGCGGAGCTCCATTTCCTTTCTCAAATCTGACGCGAAGGTCTCGATCTCAACTTTCACGGCATCACCCGCAATCTGAAGCTTGGACTAGAGATACGACATACCACGACCGATGAGCGACAGAGGAAATCTAGGGTTTTGGGCTCTTCCGATGCTGGTTCCTCTGCTCCTTCCACTGCCCCGCTGCTCGCGAGCTCGTGGAGAATTCTGGCGGACAGAGCAGCGGATGATCCGGCGAGCCAGAGGACGCCACGAAGCGGGAGACGACGCGAGCCGGAAAACGGGGTCGCCGGATCGGGGAGCAAAGAAAGAGGGTCATTGGAGACTGGTCTCGGAGCCCAGCCCGCACACATGTGTAAGCTTTTAGGGTCATATACCTATGAAGTCTCGTTAATTTAATGTAGTACCCATGACTTATCATAATAACTGATATATCTCTAAACATATAATATGCGATGTTACACATCGTGAACCAATAATATGCAATGTTAAAACACGTACCAGATTTTAATATTATTACTTCAAATTTAAATATTAATAAAATGCCATATTTTAATTTTGAATTTTTTAAATATATAAATAAGGGTTAATTATCTATATACCCCTAAAAACTCCATAAATTATCTACATATCCCTAAGTTTATGTAAAAGACCCGTATATCCTTAAAAACCTTTAACCATTGTTGTCATACCCCTATGGTTATTTGCCATCATGAAGGAGCTAACGACAGCATTTCTTAGACCATTATACCCCTCCTCATTAACAAATACTCTTCTCCCCTTGCCTCCCCCTCCCCCTCTCCTCTGATGCGCAAAAATTGCAGTGTCTCCCTCCTCTCCATCTCCTTCCCCTCCCCTCTACTATGAGGGCATATAGATCGGAGCTCGCCCCTTGCAATTGGCGCTTGAAGCTCACGTGAAGGGTTCTGTCTTTATCGGAACTCGCCTCCCTCCCCCTCTGCCTCTCGCTCTCCCAACAACGTTGACGGAGAGCCCAAAGGGGACCTATGAAGGGTTATATGTTCATCGGTGTGATTAATTTTTCCATTATCACTAGTTGTACATTGCTTGAACATGATCGGTGAGCACCATGCCATCGTACAATCACTGTAGGAGATGTTAGTTTTTTCATTGTCATTGGTTGTACAAGTTGTTGATCGTAGTGGAAGTCAATGAGTCATGATACTATTGTTCATTCTACAAGTCGAAGTCTGATTGCTCCAAACTACCATTGTAAGAAGTCATGTAAGACCTATATCTCGTCTCAAGAATGAGCAAAGGGAGATGATTCTATTGATGTGCACAATGGAATGCAAGCCTTTAGAAAATACCTACAAATTGTTGATAATATGCCTTAGAGATTGCACTGATTTAATTGACGTGTTTTCGCAAGAAGACAATACTTGCGGATACTTTGCATGGACTAGTGATGTGCATCATTCCACAGTTGACTTGAAGTATCAACTAATGAATATGGAGTCACTCTTGGAGTCAAAGTTTAGTTCCCTTGAAAAGCAATTAGATAAGCTTCATGCAATTAAACTGAAGGTGGAGAAGATGGAAGTGGAGTTAGGAAGTAGACGTCTGGGAGTTGGAAAAGTGTTGGAGGAAGCCAGAAAGATCACTTTACATCATGTAATTCTAATTGCCCTGTATGTTGTGATTTACTATGTAATTTGATGTAAGAAGTGGGCATTCTTGTGCCATTGAACTTGCACTGATATAATATGACTAATATACTATGCAATCAGATGTAATAAGTTGGCCTTCTTATGCCTTTTAAGTTGCAATCATACTTGACTGTCAAATTGTCTATCACATAATAATTCTGAAACCACTTTAGTATTGTTGGCTCATCAAGATCTCGAATACGATTCTTTCTTAGTCTTCCAAGAGAACGTCTTATATTTGGTGGGAATACTTCCACATCAAGTCTAACCCAACTTTATTTGTTAGACATACATCTGATGTTCTGAGCATAAATTGCCTTATATGTGGCCACATGATAATAACGAGACACATACTTCTCCCACTTCGAGGTCTTATTGCATGATAAGAATGCACATGCATATACTCAAGGAAGTCCAATTTTCTGTCATTTTTTGACAACTGTAGGTCTTCATATCCAAGTCTACTTCAGCCCTCTCAGTCGGGCTAGTAACTTGGGCTAGACTGTGATTGACATTCACAACAATAAACCCTCTCAAATCTCTAATGGTAAGCCATAATATGGTCCTAACAATGGATGTGATTGTGTCCTTCCACCTATCAACAAGTGTCCTCCTATTATGTAAATTCTTCATGAACAATAATCTAAGTGTGTCAATGCCTGTCAGGATTGGTTTTGTGCGAGCATCTCCAATGTAATTGTTGAAAGACTCACTGAAATTATTGCAAACATACATGCACTTTGTTGAGGTACTGAACTATGACCTCACCCATTTCAAGTGCCTCACCTCTGGACCCATCATGAAGTTGCAGGGTTGCTCGTTTAGTGCTCTCATCTCATGCAAGTGAAAAGTTAAAACTATTTTCATTAAAAACTTTTGAGGTTGATCATAACACCCTCTTCAATGTCGTCTCTGGAAACTTGCTTTTGAAACTCTTGTAAAAATATTTTAAACATGTACGGTGTTCGTGCACTCCAAACACAGCTGCTATAGCATCATCTAGGTCTTTTGACCTATCGGAGATGAAAGCTAGTCCTTCAGGGTGTCCAATTACTTCCTTCATGTTCTCAAGGAACCAAACCCAACTGACAGTATTTTCACTTTCAATTATAGCCAAAGCAATGGGAAACAAATAGTTATTCCCATCGATACAAGTTGCTTCCAGAAGTGCATCACATAACGCACACTTCAAGTGACAGCCATCTAGGCCAATTAAAGGTCGACACCACTTGAATCCTTCAATATACGCTTTAAATGAAAGGAAGAATCTCTTAAAAGCCCTTGTACCTTACTTCAATTCATATTTTATCACACTTCCTGGATTCCTCACCATGAGCTCATGTTGTAATCATGGAATCATGGCATACATGTCTTCCCATGTGCCATGTATCACTGTCAATGTAGCAAGCTTAGCTCTGTACATCCTCATGTATGAAAGACTTACATTGTAACTATGCTCTAGCCTTTTTTGATGCTCTCTCACCCTTAGATCCCCTTCATTCTTCAGCCAGTGAATTATTTGGTGGACAATCCAATTCTTAGTTGCCATGTTATTCCCTCACCTATTTTTTTGTAACACAAGTATGTTGACCTTGTACTTTCTTTACTTGGAATGTGTGACCATCTCTCAATCTTGAAGCATGTAGCCTCCAAAAGCAATTAATTGCTTTACAAGTCACAGTCTCACATAGAGGCTCTGATCAGATGTACTTAACATCAAACTCATTCATTATTGCAAACTGAGACAACGCTAGTCTAAATACTTGAATGTTATCATACAATGCCCCATCAATCATTATCGGCATCATTATATTGCCAAGTTGGTCACCTATTGCATCATCATCATCAACAAACTCATCTACAAAATCTTTATCTAAGTTTGAGCTTGGTCTATATTCACTGTCATCAATTCTCATGTCCCGATCTGATGCTTGTTCTAAAGTAACATCTGCATCTCCCAGTGTTTCATCAAGCCCAACTATATCTACATCTTATTCTTCTTCAACTTCCTGAACATCTATGGGTACTGTCGGGCAATCCTGACTAGCAAACACCTTAATTGTCTTATTGTTACTGCACATGTCAAACATTCGCAATATGTGCTCATTTGTGTCCAAGTTAAAAAAATTCCTATTCCTGTTGCTAGTGGGCACTTCAACCGCAAAGTACAATTGGTCAACCAATATATGCTCCTTAAATAGCCCACTTGCTACCAGCTATAGTTCCATAAATTTAGAATAATCTTTGGTCCATGTAAAGGACTTCTGTCTAAACCCCCTAGGAGACAACCTAGATTGACCACCTTCACCGGCAGTCACCTTCCAATACCCACCATAAATACATCTTAATTACATATTGTTCATCCATAGTACCTGTGACAAGGCTATCAAATACAAATCAATGACTAGTCAAATAAGCATGTGCAAAGTCCTCAATAATGGGTCCTACTGGGAAATAAAGATGGACTATTCAATAAGCATGTGCACAATATCCTATTCCCACCATAGTGAGGAAGATGGTGGGATGGTAATGGCTGCACCTCTGGTCAGACACACATGGGACAAAACTTACTCTCAAAAAACATCTAAAGCACTAGAAAACACAAACCTTATGGGACCACATTCATGGGGGAGATGAGGGATATAACTAGAGAAAACACATACAAACAAAGAGACATAGGTATGGGACATAGAAAGGGTTCATACCCCATCGTTGCCGTCTTCAATGAGGTCAGTCTGCCTTTAGTCATCTCCCATATTTTTGTCCCTATTCTAGCGATGTAGTAGCGATTTAGGGAGGGCTTTGTCGTCGATTCCCCCTCCTTATTCCTGCGATGCAATAGCGATTTAGGGAGGGCTTCATCGTCAGTTCCCCTCCCTATTTCGATGACGCAACAACAACCAAATTCTTCCAATCCCTAAAATGAAAGACGATGGGGGACGCAAAGGGGCCGATCGACCATTTTAGAATCCTAGAATGGAGACGAAGGGGGCAACCAAGGGTGGGGCTTAGAAAACCCAAGTTGATCGATTAAAACCTAGTTACCGGTTTGATTAGGGGTACCCAAGGGTAGAGGGGGGGGAGGGGGGGTAAAGGGGGGGGGGGGGGTAACCCCAAACCCCACTTTGGGGTGGGGGAGTTGTCTAACTGCAGGCAACCCCCCTTACCCCCTCTTAACCTGGGTTAACTCTGCCCCATCTCTTGAGGTAGGGCAGAGGGTAGGTAAGTTTTTTTTTGTGAAAAAAATTAAAAAGTGTTATTAAATTATAAATAATATTTTATGATAAATAGAGTCAAAGTAAGAAGTTGACTCAAAAATAAAAAGTAACCAAGAATTCATTTAACCAACAATCAAAGTGGGGTAGGAAAAAAGGAGGGTTAGTAGACCCCTTGGGTAGATTAATCATGTGTTAGTCTTTTACATGCACGATTATCACCTTAGTTAACAATAGTAATATAACGTCAATGGTAGATGTATGAAGGAGAGTACTTTGATTTTTTTAAGGATGTACAAATCTTTTACATAAACTTAAGGGTATGTAAGTAATTCATGGAGTTTTCAGGGTATATATGTAATTAACCCTAAATTATAAGGCACTCTCTCAATGGCCACCGCACTAATCCAGATAGTGTTAAGGGACATAGGATGAAGAAAACTTCATCACTCGGAGTATAAATGCATAATGGAGACTAAAGTAATATTAGAGGTACAATGTCGTTTCACATAAATTTTAAGGATACGATAACAAGAATCTCCTAAACATATGCTCGGTGCTCTAACTCTCTAAGTTGAAGCATATGATGTGCTTAGGGGTGTTCATTATTCAGTTCAAACTGAAAAATCAAATCGAATCGAGCGATCGGTTTGAACATGAAAAAATTTTAATTTGATTTCAAACCAATCCGAAAAAGAAAGTTCGGTTTGATTCAGTTTCTAAAATCTATAAATCAAATCAAACTGATCAAATCGAATTACAATAATAAATTTTAATATATATATATATATATAAAATTATTTAATATTTACGTAAAAATATATTATTATGAGAGTAATATGATCATCAACATTTAATACTTCACTTTAAATCTTATTTGATAGTGATTTATTAGAGAAATAAGTGATTAAAATATTATTTAAGACTAAGAGAATCTAAAAGCCCACTTATTTTCAAGTTAAATCGAACCAAACCGAATTTATTTCACTTTGGTTTGGTTTGGTTTGGTTTCAAAGGACTTCAGTTTGATTTGATTCGGGTTGAGTCCAAATTTAGGGTCTGTTTGTTTGTATGTAAAGTGTTTTTATAGGAAAAAAGTTTTCCACGTAATAACTTTTACAGGAAAATAAAAACTGTAATTGTCATTTGGTTGTCACGTAAACATACTTCCGTTTTTGCCCACCTACTTCTCTCCCACCTCCTTCCCTCTCTTTCTGATACCACCAACATCACCACCCCGCCATCTGACTGAGAGCAATGACAACGGCCAGCCCACCCCTGCAGCAGCTCCAGCTGGTGGGTCTTCACACTCCCAGCCTTCCTCAGGTTGAGCACCTCTGCGACCGTCCTCCTCCGTCCCTCCTCGTGGGCCGTGGCTGTCCTCTCTCGGTTCTGATCACCTGGACACTCAGCCCAGAAGGTGCGCTTGGCGCAATGGCCGCTGTCGCCTAGGTTCCACCGCCATACCTGGGCCCTTTGGTCTCCCTGTTCTTGGTAGCCTCCTCTCCCTCACTTCCAGCCTCCCCTACCGCTCCTTGGTTGCCACCGCGCGCTCTTCCCTGCCACCCAGCTCATGGCGTTCTCCGTCGGCGCCACCCCTGCTGTCGTTTCCTGTGACCCAACTATCGCGCGTGAGATCATGTCCCACCCAAACTTCGCCAACCGCCCTCTCAAGTGCTCCACCCGCAAGCTCATGTTTTCCCGCGCCATGGGCTTCGCACTGAGCAGCGCCCACTGGCGTCACCTCCGCCGCGTCACTGCCTCCCACCTCTTCGCCCCATGTCGCATCGCCGCGCATGAACTGGCCTCAAGCCGACTGCCGCATCATGTACAATTGCATTTGCTGGTCGGGGGTGTCTGGACGCTGCAAGCAGGAGGGAGGGCGAGGGCCATGCTTACAGAGATGTGAAGAAACAGAGTACCGTATATAGAGAGAGAAAGTTGTAGAAGGATTCTATATGCCTGACATGTTGGACGTTCCTCTGTTCTCCGATCCCTCCGCAGAAATCTTCGACCGCCATGGAGCGGCACAGCTCTCCTCCTCCTCCTCTCCTTCGCCGCCCTGCTGTTCGTCTACCCGGGCCTTCGTCGTGGAGAACGTCCAGCAGGAAAGACGGTGCCCATAACGAACATCAAGAAAACGGCGTCCGCGATTTCTCCTCGGATGCCAAAATCCGAGGATTTTAAGGAAAACGGTTTCATGGATCTAGTTTTCAACGAACCAAATGATCAACTTCATGAAGTTTCCTAGAAAATCTTTTCCGGTGGGAGGTTTTACACGGAAACAAAGGACCCTTAGTTTCTTAAAAATTTTCTATAAACCAAACCAAATCAAACCATGAACATCCCTAACTGTGCTAACCCATTGATCTTATCCGACCCAATAATTTGAATGGGCACATCCAGAAACTGGATCCGTTTCTGTAGGAGCGGCACCGGCACGCACTAGTCAATTAGTCATTCGATGTCGCCGAACATTGCAACATCTCCAAAAGGACCAAAACCTTTTAGCGGATATTATTGTCCGAAGACCGAACTCCACTAAAAAGTCAAAACAATTTGGGTTTTACTCAAAATCCCAGTAAACTTTTTCCTTCCATATCCCGACCTTTGATTTAACAAATTGCATGTGTTTATTTTTCATTTTATGTAATCACATGTGCCAATGTGTAGACGTCCGTGCACCAAACAGAAAAGGGAGGAAAAAAAGTCTAATCACGTGAGAGAAAATAAACATCAAGTGGAATAAGAGAGAGCCAAGTGAGGAAAAACGTGGAGAGTGGATAAGTGCCAACGTTTAAAGGATGCATAAAACTAAGTGAAATTTGTTGGGTTACTTGGGTAGTACTTAAATCTTCTCTTGGCCTTCCATTCTATCAAAATTAATGCGTTTTTTAATTTTCAAGGCTGAATATATATATATATATTATATATATATATATATATATATATATATATATATATATATATATATATAATGTGGATAGTACCACATAATATTTCTTATGTTGCCATTACTTAGATCTTAAAAAATTGGCCTCATTCATGTATAGTGTGGGATGAAAAATTGGCATCACTCTTTCTTATCACTTCTACCTACATGGTTTGGTTCGAAAACGAATGATGAGAAAGAGTCTAATTTAAATTTCATGCTTAGGACTTTCGGACGTGAAATAGCCACTTGTATTATCTAAATAGAACTGTCATGATTGTGTGAAAATATTTCCCTTGTTAAGGGGATTAATGAAAAAGTTCTTACATATCCCACCATGCGGAAAACTTTAAACTATGTTTGATATTTGGATAGGTTGGGGATAGAGTGGGATTATCCTCAAAATAGTGGGGTTATCCTCAAATTTTTTAGGAGAACCCCACTCTATCTCCGGTCTATCCAAATACCAAACACAAAGAATTTCTTACCCCACATATAAAGTCTTGCCTTATATGTTGATAGAACAACATTCCTTTCTTGTATATCTCCATACTGCACGACTACTAATGTTGACTGACAGTGTAGACAAAAAGAAGTTGTCAGCATTTATTATATGCAGAACTTTTGTAGTAAAGTACGTCAAAGATGAACCTGTTAACCTGTCAAGAAGATGGAAGATTCAGACAATCTTTCCTTGAAGATGTAAGGGTCTATCCTAGCATTTATGGCTGCAGGCTCACCTACTCTACGCTTCCGGACCAGTCTATCTAACTTGCATGAAGACTGTGAGACAACGGATACTTCAACGGACATTGTAACGGTCAAAATACTTCAAGAAGATAAATGCAAGACTGGGACTCCATGAAGAATAGTTTTTTCGAACACTCATCTTTCAAAGCAAAAAATCCCAGGTGTTTGAAGAGCTTGCTTGCTCATTCCAACCTTCGAAAAAGCTCTTAGCTCTCTACAGTCATTTGTTTAGTTTTTCTTGAGAGCTTGTGTTGTTCTGAGAGACCTTTTCACTACAAATCATTGTCTCCTGGACATTGCCTCAGATCAAGCAAATTTCTATGAGCTTGGTCTAGGGGCCATTCATTCCTTACTCATTATTCTGAGTGTTCCTCTTCGGGCTGTGAAGAGAAGACCTATTGCATCAGGTGTTGCTTTGTTCCTCTTCTAGTAGAGAAGAGAAGGCCAACTGTTGCTGGATGTGTAAGTGTCCATAAGGGGGACTATACCCTTATTTAGTGGAATCCCAAGTTGTTGCTTGGGGACTGGACGTAGGACTCATTGGGACAAGAGATCCGAACCAGGATAAAATTTCCTGTGTCTTTGTGTGTTTGCTTATTTGCCTTATTTTGCACTAATTGTCCATCTTAGCATTTTCTGTCAAGTGTTTTTTATTTACAGGTATAGTCTAAAAGAACTTTTAGCAATCCATTCACCCCCCTTTGGGCTTGCTATCTGGGCAACAAGTGGTATCAGAGCCTGGTCTCTTCAAGAAAGAAGATCTCACGATCTTAAGAGCAAAGATAAATGGCAGCTCAAGGATATGCTGAAGGTCAGTCCGGCAACGACCTCCTCTATTTGACGATGAAGACTACAACTATTGGAAGACTCGAATGGAGTTCTTCCTTCAAGGTCTCGATTTCCAGTTATGGTCAATCATTGAAGAAGGAGATCAAGTGATGCTCAACAATAGAGAGAACTGGACAGATGAAGACAAGAAGAAAATATCCCTGAACAGCAAAGCTAAGAGCATACTATGTTGTGTGCTCAGTAAGAAAGAACTCAATAGGATTTTCGCCTGCAAGTCAGCTATGGAGATGTGGGAAAAGCTATGGCTCACATACGAGGGAAGTGATAAGGTAAAGGAAACTAGGATAGATATCTTGGTAGTCAATACGAGAGATTTCAAATGCAATATGGAGAGTCCATTTCTCAAATGTACAGCAGATTCACTGACATCACAAACGGTCTGGCTGGGCTTGGAAAAATATATGATATCAGAGATATGGTGAGAAAAATATAAGATCCCTGCCAGCCTCATGGACTCCAAAGGTGACAGCCATTAAGAAGCCAACGACCTTAGGAGAATGTCACTTGAGAAACTCATTGGGTCATTAATGGCTCATGAGATAAATATGGAAAGGCTTGGAGAATCCTCCAGCAGGAAGAAACATAGCAATGCTCTAAAGGCAACTGAAGGTAGTTCTGAGGACGAGTTAGAAAGTGAAAGAAGTGATGAAGGCAGTGAAGATGAAGAAGCCTTTCTTTCCAGAAGACTACAGTGCATTTTAGCCAAGAAGAAATACCAGTCAAGAAGAAGATACTTCAAGAAAGGGAAAGACTTCAAAAGATCAGAAGGAAAAGAAGTCAAGAAGTCTGAGCCTATATGCTACGAGTGCAAGAAGCCTGGACACATCAAAGCCGAGTGTCCAAAATTAAAGAAGACTGAGTTCAAGAAGAAGGACAACTCAAAGAAATTCAAAAGATACAAGAAGAAGGCCATGGCTACTGCATGGAACAACGAGAGTGACTCAGACAGTGAGTCAAGCTCCAGCAGTGAAGAAGAAGAAAAGGCAACCTGGCCTTCATGACAAATATTGATGAAAAGGTAACCTCAGACTCATCATTTACTTTCTGTAATGAATCAGATTATGATAGCTTAAAAGATGCTTTTAACGAACTGTACAGTAAATATAAAGATGTTTGTAAAGTATTAAAAACAACCAAGAAAAATTATGCATGTTTGGAAATTACAAACTCAGATTTAAAATCTGAAACTGAACAGCTGGAGAAACAAATTTCTGAACTTAAGAGAAGAAATAAACTATTATGTGAAGATATAAAAAGTAAAAATGAAAAGATATCAAACTTTGAAAATCAAGAAACCACTAGTAAACTTAAAAATAAAATTAATACACTAACAAAAGATAATGAATATCTAACTGCCACAATTGAAAAATTCACTAACGGAAAATCATCCATAATGCTAAAAGGAGCAAGAAGATCAGGAAAGAAAAGTTTGGCCTAGGATACACCCCACCAGAAAATGAAGAAACTATAATTCACCCTAAAATTTATCCAACACCGAAGTTCGTAGCTGAACAACATCCTAGCCATGAAGCTCAGACCAATAAAAACTATAAACCAGTACAACAATAAACAATATTCCTTGTTGCACACACTGTAACAAATTGGGTCACACTAAAATAACATGTACAACCAAACACCTAAAATAGATTCCCAAAAGAAATGTGAAGAAACTAACCAATCAGGACCCAAAAGAACTTGGGTACCTAAATCGCGCTGATTGATTGCAGGAAAGCCTTAGAGTATCTAAGTGGTACCTGGACAGCGGGTGCTCAAGGCATATGACATGTAACAAGAATCTATTTTTTCATATCAAGAATGAAGAAGGCACAGTAACCTATGGAGAAAATGGAAAAGGGTCAGTCATTGGATATGGATCCATTGGAAGTCAAGACAGAACCCTCTAGAAGACGTTTTGTACGTCAAGGGACTCAAGCACAATCTCATCAGCATTAGCCAGCTGTGCGACAAGGGTTATCAAATCAAGTTTCAGGTATCCAAGTGTCTAATTATCAAGGATGGTGCAGTTGTATTTGAAGCCAGCAGAGAAAAGAATCTTTTGTACTGCATCTAGAAATATTAAAGGATCAAGATATCTGCCTAGCAGCGAACAAAGAACAGAATGCAGAACTGTGGCACAGAGATTAGGTCACTACAGCTTGGATAGAATAAGAAAGCTCATCAAATATGATCTAGTGGAAGGTCTGCCAAAGACAAACTCAAGATTTGAAGGCATCTGTGAACCATGCGCAAAAGGAAGCATACAAAATCTTCTTTCAAATCAAAGACTATAGTAACTACTTCCAAACCACTATAACTACTACACATGGATTAGTTTGGACCTATAAGAACTACAAGCCTAGGAGGAAAGAACTTTGGATTGTCATAGTTGATGACTATTCAAGATTCCATGAGTATCATTCTTGGAACACAAAGATGACACTTTTGAAAGTTTTGTGAAGTTCAGTAAAGTAGTTCAAAAGGACAAGAAGTTCAGCATAATAAGTATTCGTTCAGATCATGGAGGAGAGTTCCAAAATGAAAAATTTACAGAATTTTGTGATGACCAAGGTATAGAACACAACTTCTCAGCACCAAAGACACCTCAACAAAATGGAGTAGCTGAGAGGAAGAATAGGACATTGTTGGATATGGCTAGAACCATGCTATCTGAATACAACCTTCCAAGATATTTCTGAGTAGAAGCCATTAACACAACATGCTAGATCATAAATAGAGTTATGATCAGGCCAATCCTGAAGAAGACATCATATGAGCTTTACAAGTAAAGAAAGCCAAGATCAGCCACTTCAGAACATTGGATGTCCATGCTTTATTCACAACAATGGTAAGAAAGACTTAGGTAAGTTGTATTCCAATCTGATAAAGGAATCTTCATGGGGTACACTTCTAAACCCAAAGGATATAGAGTTTTTAATAAAAGCACTTTATTAATTGAACAAACTGTTCATGTTATCTTTGATGAGTCTAACCCTTCCTTGAGAAAGGAAGTAGATAGTGATGATGAAAATGCAGAAAAATTATCCGAGAAATTGAAGGACACATCTATCAAGAACAATGAAGATCAACCTTTGGAAGAACTGCAACAAAAAGAGATTACACATGATGATCTTCCAAAGGAATGGAGATACAGAAGGATCACCCAAAGGACAACATCATTGGAGATCTATCGGTTGGGGTAAGAACTAGATGTAATGTTATTCCTTGTGATTACTTAGCATTCGTATCTCAAATTGAGCTGAAGACAGTCAATGAAGTACTGTCTGATGAATCTTGGATATTAGCCATGCAAGATGAACTAAATCAGTTTAAGAGAAATCAAGTTTGGTCCCTTGTTCTGAGATCATCAGATCATCCAATGATTGGCACCAAATGGGTGTTCAGGAACAAAATGGATGAAGCTGGTGTTATCACTAAAAACAATGCTAGACTGGTTGCTCAAAGCTATTCCCAAGAGGAAGGCATAGATTTGATGAAACCTATGCACCAGTGGCCAGACTAGAGGCTATTCGAATTTTACTTGCATATGCATGTGCACTAGATTTAAAACTCTTTCAAATGGATGTAAAATCCACTTTTTTGAATGGTTATATAAGGAGGAAGTTTATGTAGAGCAACCTCCTGGTTTTGATGACTTAGAGTATCCAAATCATGTTTTCAAACTGCATAAAACATTATATGGTTTAAAACAAGCACTTAGAGCATGGTATGAAAGACTTAGTGCAATCTTATTAAATCATGGCTTTACCAGAGGACAGGTGGATAGCACACTGTTCATTAAGACAAAAGTCAAAAACATATTACTTGTGCAAATTTATGTAGATGATATTATATTTGGTTCTACTGATGAATCCTTGTGCAAGTATTTTGAAAAGCTTATGCAGGGAGAATTTGAGATGAGCATGATGGGAGAGCTCAACTACTTTCTTGGATTACAAATCAAGCAAGGTAAAGAAGGTACACATATTTGTCAAGCAAAATACATCAAAGAATTGCTGAAGAAATTTGGATTCGACAATGCTAAACCACTGCACCCCAATGAGCACATCCACCAGGTTAGACAGTGATAAGGAAGGTAAGAAAGTTGATCAAAAACTTTATAAAGCTATGATAGGGTCATTGCTTTACTTGACAGCCAGTAGACGTGATATTTATTTAGTGTATGCATGGTGCTAGATATCAGTCTGATCTTAAGAATCCCATCTAGTATCTGTTAAAAGGATTTTTAGATATCTAGCTCAGACTCATGACCTAGGTTTATGGTATCCAAAATCATGTGAAATTAACTTAGTAGGATATTCTGATGCTGACTATGCGGATGCAAGGTAGATAGAAAAAGCACCAGTGGTGGTGTCAATTTCTGCAGAATGCTTGATTTCATGGTCTTCAAAAAAGCAAAATTCAGTAGCACTATCAACAATGAAGCTGAATACGTAGCTGCTGGGAGCTGTTGCACTAACTCTATGGATAAAACAACAGCTTGAAGACTATGGACTGCACATCAAGACCATCCCATTACTGTGTGACAACACAAGTGCAATCAATCTCACGAAAAATCTAGTTCAGCACTCTAGAACAAAACACATAGAGGTCAGATATATTTTATTAGAGATCATGTAGCTAATGGTAACATTAATGTCTTTGTAGATACTTCAAATCAGTTAGCAGATATCTTTACAAAAGCCTTACCTGAAGAGAGATTTACGTCTCTTAGAAGGGAATTAGACATATGTAATTTATAATAGATATGTCTGTATGTAACTGAAATATTAAAATTTTAGAATAATGCTTATCCTTCCCGCTGGAATTAAGTAAATCCCTTATTTCTTGCGTCATAAAGTCACCATGTCGTTTCAAAATAAATTCTTTATTATTTGCGTCATTCTCTCCTCTTTTGTCGTTATCCACCTTTATTACTATGGCATTTCAAAAACAACTTTATTACCTGCCGTTAAATCCGTAATCCATGCCGCATCGATTTCCTCTCTCTCTCTCTATTATCTCTTTCGACTTGCCTGGAGTGATAAACCCTATCGATTCCAAAATCCTTTCTATGCGATTTCAAAGGATCTTTCTGTTCTCTCTCAAATTTCTGAGGGCTTCTGTTCCTCTCCTCCCCATGATCCTCCAGAAACTCTCCTTGTTTGATTCCATGGCCGCTTTTGGGAGTTTTGGCAGCGTAGGAGGCTACAACGTCGCCTTCCTCTCGGTGGAGCAATAGGAACGATTCGCAGCTGTCAAGATCAAGTTATGTGGTAACAAGGCAGTGGATATTGTAGATTTAGAGAAGAATGGGATGCACATTATTATAGAAGCTATCGAAAGGATGAAGTGGACGAAGATGGTAACTGTATCTGAAGCTAGCTACCCAGACCTAGCCAAGGCGTTCTTCACCTGCCTAAAGACTGAAGAAGATGGGTCTCTCTCCTCAGTTAAAGGTACCCGCATCCATATCACTTATGATCTTTTGGAGAGGTTGTTTGGTGTATCTATCGTCGGTCATAGTGGGGTAGACACTGTCGATATTCATGCAAAGGGATTAGGTATCATTGGAACAAAGTACAAGTTGAAAGATGGAAAAATAGATATCAACTAGCTGAATGCGTTCAACAGGATTCTTCATTTCATAGTCTGCCAGATATTAGTACCAAGGAGTGCCACTTTCTCCACATGTCCAAAAGGTGACTCCGATATGATGTTTTGGGCCATCCAGAAGCAGGATATCAATATGACTCAAGTTATAATTGAGAGAATGAAGTTTGCTGCAGAGATGCTATGGGACAAGAAAAATAAATTGAATGTATCTCTACCATATGCCCATTTGCTAACCAGGATTTTCAAGGTCTGGGCATTGATTTGAAGGGAGAAGTGATGGGAAGATGGGTCAGCCCATTCGGTCTAGGAACCTTAAGAAGAGTGGCTTCTCTCTTGTGGGAAGTGTGTGGTCAAAGACCTCTGTGGCTGAAGGAGAAGCTATAATTGGGGAAGCTCTTGAAGCCCAACCAGTTCAGGAGGAAGAGATAGAAGCTGCTATCAGAATTGAAGAACCTCCTGCTAGGAGGATTGAGGACATTGAACCAGCTCACATTGAGCCCATTGGGCAGCCGTTGGAGTTGAGGCCCCTCAACAGTCATTGCATCTGTTATTGAAGAAATTTGGAGACTGTTGCTCATATTGAGGGGGAGCAGTAAGTGACTCATGAAGAAATCATCCCAAATATTCCTGCTGAAGATGTTAATATGGAAGAAAGTCTGGAAGCAGTTATTCCGGAAGTTGTGGCACCAGACCACTCAGAAGATATCTAGATGGAAGAAGCTCCAGCTCAGGGGGAGCATGAGATTCAGGGGGAGCCCGCAGCCAATGTTGCTGTTGATCAGTTTCAGAAAGGTGTATTGGCAAGCACCTCAAATGATGATGTTGATATTGAGCCAGCTGTCAGCTCAGGAAAGAAAGGAAAAGGTGTTGCATCTAAAATTCCATTGCTTACCAGGAAGGCACACCGAAGATCCAAGAAGAAGAAAGTCCTTGTGCACCTAAAGCCTGTTGTTGAAAGATTAAATGCACAAGGGGAGATTCTTTGCATTGTGCAATATGATATTTCCTCTATTTTTATTAGCCAGAGCACTGGAGTAAAGGAGATTGGAGCAGTCAAAGCTGAGATCCAAGGGATGAAGAGTGAGCTGGGGAGCTTGAAGAAGTTAGTGTAAGATTTGTCTGATTTTATGAGGGGGCATTTATCCTCTTCTGCCCCTCCAGCTCCCACTCATCCAATATCAAAAGAGCCTGCTGCAGGGTCATCAGGGCCAGTTGTTGAAGAATCAGGGCCACCAGGGCCAATTGCTGAGGAAAGTATCTGGCCATCAAGGCCAGCTGAAGAGGAATCCGGGCCACCAGGGCCATCAGGGCCAGTGGAGTCAAAGGCAAAGCAAGTCAGAATTCCAGAACCTACAGAAGAGGCTACTGTGCCCCCAGAGACACTTGTTTCTTCTCCTCTTCAGACTCTAGCCCCTCCTTCTCCACCTTCCTCTTCCACTGCCCCTCCAGCACCTGAGACCTTCAAACAACCCCTTCCCAGACATATCTCCTCTCCTACACCCTTTCTACTACCTCCACCTCTTCCCCTATCTCCTCTACTGCTATTCCTCCTCCTCCCATTTTTGAGAATTCTCCAGCATCATCTTCCTTTGCTGGTCCCTCCTCTACAGGTCCATCATCTGCTGGACCATCTGCACCACCTCCTCCTACTTCTTCCTTTTTTCTTCATCCACCCACTCCTCCCTCCTTCATAACCATAATTCCGAAGGGTGCCACTATTCAAGGCCATACCATCTAGGACATCAAAGATGAATTTGAAGAAGCCATTCTTGATTAGTCCTGGCTGTTGGCACTCATGTTCATAGGACTAGTTCTTCTAATCCTGCCCCCAAGAAGAGAAAAATTTCTAAACCACTTGCTCTCTTCTCAACCTAGATTTCCCCCTCTTTGGTTTTCTCTTTCTGTTGAAAATAGAAGGAGATCCCTCTATTGTGAATTCCTCCAAAAATGTACATTCGCTGTTATTTTTGGCCTCCCTCACCTCAACCTCACCAAACATCTCACTCTTGTACTTCCTCTCTCCCCGATTCCAAAGCTGAGCAGTCCAAGATCTTCTCCCTAGCTGAGTCTAAAACTGAAGACCAGTGGGGCTCGGGCATCAGTCACAGTCTCTCACAGGAAGTTTGGGCTCGCCAGGTCTGACAGATTCCCTCCCAGAGATCACCTCTCTTTCTATCTGAGTGGTTTGTCATTCATCACAAAAATACTTGGGGTCCTTTTATTCAGAAGAAAATCAAGCTCATCCGGCAGTTTCAAATGTTCAATGACTATCGGTTTCTCCACAGACTACTAGAAGTTCAGTTTGGTCAGTTCAGGGCAGCCATTGACAAGCTCAGGACCGAAAATCCAGTCAACTCTGCACTGCAAGTGGATTTTGCTACCCTGGAGATGCCCAACATGATATTCCTTCCTAAGCTTCACTCCTTGGTCATGGATTCCGCAGCTGGTCCCATCATTTTTGAAAGATTTGCTAGAGTTATGGGCAGGATCACAGTCCAACAGGGAGCCCCTCTTGCATTCCATAGATTTCTCTTTCGGGAGTACCACCGGGGATATATCCAGTCAGATGTGCTTGCTCTCCTCCTGTCTGAATGTGAAAGGCTCTTTCCTTCTGATTGAGAGAAACATTATCACCACTCTTTTCAGTAGTTGGTATAGACAAATCTTTCCTTGGCTAGCTCAGGTGAACCCACTCTATCTACTAAAGAGTTCTTGGATTTGAACTCCATTCACCTCGTTCAGGATCCCTTTGCTGCTTGGGTTGAGAGATACAAAGTTTATGTACCTTTGAAGAAGGAACTACGTCAGCTCAAGATCTACTATCCTCTATCCCTTGACCAGTTCTTGCAGCATGCCAGCTTTGGATCCATCAGTCATTTCCAGACCTCTCTTGGCAAGGAAGAGTATGCCAACTTCATTGAAGCTCAAAGGCAGCTCCACCTCCAGAGAATGATTCCTGATATGGGGCCCTCTTACAACATCAGTTGGGGAGCATTTAAGAATCACTTTGAAGTGCAGGAACTCCAGGCTTGGCCCATAATCACTCGCCATGCCTCTCTCTTGTCACCTACCTTCTACATTTCTCAACCCCATTGATTAATAGAATATCTTCTCTTGGCTCCCATTTCTCTTTGTTTTTTTGCTTAATGACAAAAAGGGGGAGAACATACATATTATGAAATACATACTTAAATCACACTTAATTTTTGTTAAAATTCATTACCAAAAAGGGGGAGATTGATGATCAGTCCATCCCCATATAATATATTATTATATACAATTTTGGTGATTAACAAAACCTCAATAAATATTTCCTAACAAACTTTTCTGAATTTTATCCACAGAAATAAGTCAAGAAAAATCTGTAAGTTATTTTCACACTTTATCATTTAAAGTTCAGATTATACATTTCCTCTAAAGTTCTACAACGATTTCTATCGCTACAACGATTTCATAAGTAAAACAACGATTTCTATCACTACAACGATTTCATAAGTAAAATAATGATTTCTATCGCTAACAATGATTTCATAAGTAAAACAACGATTTCTATCGCTACAACGATTTCATACGTAAAACACGATTTCTATCGCTATAACGATTTCATAAGTAAAACACGATTTCTATCGCTACAATTATTTCATAAGTAAAACAACGATTTCTATTGCTATAATGATTTCATAAATAAAACAACGATTTCTATCGATGCAACAATTTCATAAGTAAAACAACGATTTGTATCGCTACAACGATTTCATAAGTAAAACAACGATTTTGGTCTCACATCGATTTCGGTTTACTTAAACAATGATTTGATAGAACAACAATTTACCTTTACTTAAACAATGATTCAATCGCAACAACGATTTGCCTTTTCTAAAACGATTGTTCGCAACAACGATTTACCTTTACTTAAACAACGATTCGTTCGCAACAACGATTTGCCTTTACTTAAAACAATGATTTGATTGAAACAACAATTTCAGTTTACTTAAATAACGACTTGATCGAAACAACGATTTCAGTTCACTTAAAGAACGATTTGGTTGCAAACAACGAGTTCAGTTCACTTAAAGAACGATTTGATCACAAATAATGGTTTGCTCTGACTTAAAGAACGATTTGGTCACAACAACGATTTGCTCTCAGTAAAACAACGATTTCAAGATCAATTTCACTTAAACAACGACTTCTTTGTTTGAACATCGATTTCAGGTCATTAATACATAGAATATGTTCATATCAACCTGATACAACATAGATTGCGACTCTATATATTCTATTTCATCGATTTGACGTGAGCATCATTTCTCTCTTTACAAGAATGTCTTTTGAGCATCATCTCTATACTTATAAATGTTAGGAAACCTTTTGAATAGTCTTCTGAGCAAAATGTCATTCCACATAATCTTTAAATATTCATATAATTTTAAATCTCTGTGGATTTCTAAAGGCTTCCCGCGCATCATACGGTATCCTATGTGACTACTATTACTCATCTATTCATCCAGTATAATATATCTTTGCTTACATCCAGTATCACATAAAGTCTTGCCTTATATGTTGATAGAACAACATTTCCTTTCTTGTATATCTCCATACTGCACGACTGCTAATGTTGACTGACAGTCTAGACAAAAAGAAGTTGTCAGCATTTATTATATGTAGGACTTTTGTAGTAAAGTACGTCAAAGATGAACCTGTTAACCTGTCAAGAAGATGGAAGATTCATACAATCTTTCCTTGAAGATGTAAGGGTCTATCCTAGCATTTATGGCTGCAGGCTCACCTACTCTACGCTTCCGGACCAGTCTATCTAACGTGCATGAAGACTGTGAGACAACGGATACTTCAACGGACATTATAACAGTCAAAATACTTCAAGAAGATAAATGCAAGACTGGGACTCCATGAAGAATAGTTTTTCTGAACACTCATCTTTCAAAGCGAAAATCCCAGGCGTTTGAAGAGCTTGCTTGCTCATTCTAACCTTCGAAAACACTCTTAGCTCTCTACAGTCATTTGTTTAGTTTTTCTTGAGAGCTTGTGTTGTTCTGAGAGACTTTTGACTGCAAATATGTGTCTCTTGGACATTGCCTCAGATCAAGCAAATTTCTATGAGCTTCGTCTATGGGCCATTCATTCCTTACTCATTATTGTGAGTGTTCCTCTTCGGCTGTGAAGAGAAGACCTGTTGCATCAGGTGTTGGCATGTTGCTTTGTTCCTCCTGGTAGAGAAGAGAAGGCCAGTGTTGCTGGATGTGTAAGTGTTCATAAGGGGGAATGTACCCTTGTTTTGTGGAATCCCAAGTTGTTGCTTGGGGACTAGATGTAGGACTCCTTGGGACAGGAGATCCGAACTAGGATAAATTTTCATGTGTCTTTGTGTGTTTGCTTATTTGCCTTATTCCGCACTAATTGTCCATCTTGCATTTTTTTGTCAAGTGTTTTCATTTACAGGTATTAGTCTAAAAGAACTTTTAGCAATCCATTCACCCCCCTCTGGGCTTGCTATCTGGGCAATAGGGTGCGGCCTTCCTAGCGCACACCTTCGCAGATCTCTCCAGCGGCACGGGCAGAGAGACGACAGTGGGCGAATTCTCGCCCTTCCTCCAGGTACAGAGATATTCCTTCAAGCTTTTCATTTCCTGCATTTAAAATTGTTAGTCAAGCTAATCAATGTGTGCATGTATGTAGGTCTGGAGTTATTGCTACATCACTTGGGTCGGGCGACCGAGGTGTGGCCCGACGCACTTCCCCTGGCGAGGAGGTGGCTGCTAGTTGTGACGGCAGCTACTTTCAGTCTCTAGCTCGACACCTTCGTCGAGACATCGGGACTTCCCGACCTCTTGGTATGTATGCTTCCTCATTTCTTCATGCATTAATATGATTATGACATATGACTAATGTATGCATGTGTGCAGGTGTGTGGCAGCCCTATGCGGGTGTGGGTGACGACGGCACACCGTGGGTGGAGAGCGGCCGACCTCGGTTCGGGCGGGACCTTTGGGTCCATTGCCTAAATGAGATCGAGCCACTCCACCTCTGGCTCACTGCACGTACCCTAGGGCTGCACCAGGTGTGGCATAATGAGGTCGAGCCCAAGGGGATTGGGAGGAGGACGAGGGGGAAGGCCAAGCGGGTGGACTGGCGCCTGCACTTCCCGATCAGTTCGCAGACTGGCAGCATGGGGGATATCTGGTGGAGTTAGACACCGCTGACAGCCTTGTGTACCTCCAGCGGTTCTAGGAGGAGTATGGGGAGCGGCACTTCATGAGGCCAGTGAGGGTATGCACTTCTAAACTTGACGTGTTCAATGTGACATGCATGACAATCTATAACTGTGTGTATATGTAGGATGCCCGGGATGGCCTCATCGACACCTGCGCGCCCTGTTGGTGAGCATGGAGGCTCAGCTGGCAGAGGCGCGGGAGGCTCTGGTAAGTTTACAAGATCATACCTTCGCTTTATTTACCTTACCATGCGCTAACCTGATCTTCAATGTGTGCAGCACGCAGTGCAGACGAGAGTGGAGCAGACCGATGCGGCAGGTGCCTTCACGAGCAGGGGAGTACCAGATCCGGAGGTATTCTCACTCTGGGAGCAGCTGGCCGCGGCGGTGGCTTGGGCAGAGGTGGCTGAGTGTGACCTCACTGCACGGGTAAGTAAACAAATCAGACATATATAATGAATGCATTTTTCTCACACTTACCTGTTTGATTTTGGGCAGTCTGCCGAGCTCCAGAGTGCCCTTACTCAAGAGACACTCGTTAGTGCTGAGATGACGAGCTATCGCAGCAGCTGTCTGAGCTGCATACTCAGGCCTCTCAGCATGACGCGGACCTGCCTCGCGAGGTGACAGAGCTACGAGTGATGCTCGCCGTGGAGCGACGGGAGTGTGAGCACAGCCGGTGGGTGGCGGAGCTCGAGCTGGAGTATAGCAGATGGGAGCAGGAGCACAGCCACTGGGACCAGGAACGGGAGTGATTGACTCAGCAGGCTGTGGATGCACGCGCGAGCCTGGGCATCTCCGAGCGCCTGCTGCGAGAGGCGGAGGACCGGTACCGACATGGGCACTAGTGCGCCGTGAGGGAGGGGCGAGCCAGCGCCTACTCTGGCAACTACCTGGTGACTTCCTTCCAGTATCAGAGGAACATCCAGGAGGGGCGCGCCACCCAGGGGTCTGCCGGATCTCATGCCTCCATGAGGCCTCCAGCCCCGCGCTCGACAGCAAACCCCGGCGAGGCGGAGAGCAGCAGACACTCCTGGCCAATTGAGAGTGGTGGTGAGAGCTAGGCCACCTCAGGACTTGTACTCTTTTTGCTTTTTCATGATGATGTGTACCCAGTGGGGTACTTATGATGTATTTTGGGGTTGGCCCCCCTTCTGGCCTTGGTATATATACGTACATGTTTGCCTTCTCTTTTCTAGTCGCCTGAGAAACACTTAACAAACAAGTTAAATGTCTGTTCCGACTCAGCCCCCTGCATATTAGGCGGATTAGGTTTCATGGTCTTGTCAAGGGGCTGAGTCTTTATTAAATAAGGTGGAAATAAAAGAACGATTATATTAAAAATGCAACACGTAGGCAGGCATATGCTAACATGAAATTAAAAATGAGCATGCGTTTGATGCATTCAAGTAAATGAGTATGATGATTTTTTTGGATTTTGAGTATTTGATTTTTTTTTTTTTTTGATTTTGAGTATTTGTTTTTTTTTTTGGATTTGAAAAATATATGATTTTTTTTATTTTTTATTTTAAAATATTCCATTTTTGGGTTTGAAATATGTAATTTTTTTGATTTTGAAATATTCATTTTTTTTTGGTTTTGGAATGTTCTATTTTTTTTTGGTTTTGAAATATTCTATTTTTTTTTGTTTCGAAATATTCTATTTTTTAATTTTGAAAATAAAGGCTGCAACCCGGCATAGTCCCTTCTAAAAAGATGCGCGGAACGAAGGGGATCCGCTCTAATTGGAAAAACTTAGTACTTGGACTCTTCAATTACTCAGCCATCATTAAGAGTTCATTAATAATTCTTGGGTGTGTCAAACGGAGGTTGGACGTGCTTAAGTGGTGCCTTCACCCAAGGTGGCTTTTGGCGATGTCTCTTTAGTTGATTGTTGCATTGTCTTGACTCTAAGACATAACCGTGGGGAGGAAAGAAGAAGTTGTTTAGGAAGTCTGCCAATAGTTTGGGTGACCGGGGAGACACTCATTCCTCTACTCTACACTCAGTGGGGTTCGGTCTTTGGCTTATGGGGTTTTGGTGTAATACCCTCAAATTTAAATACCATGATTTACTTAGAATTCTTGTTTATGCAAACCGATTAGGTTTAAATTGTGATATTTAGGATTAAGGGTATATTTGAGACACTTTATCATACCCTGATATCACTTTGGTCGTGGCACCCCGACAGGCGACACCGGAAACTGTAACGAAAATAAATCTGAGAACACCATAATTCTTAGAAAATTGTGGAGATATCAAATATGTAATTATCCGAATTTTTGACGGCGGATTTTGAGATTAAGTCGACGCAACTATTTTCCGGGCGATTTTACACCCATCGAAAAATAATTCTAAAAATTAAACTAAAATCATGAAAATTTGTAAAACTATCATATTAGTCTATGGTTGAAATTTCAACTCAAATGGACATCATTAGGACAACTAAATATGGGAATTATTGGTCCAGCCGATTTATTACTTAATTACGGAAGCTATTTTCCTAATTTCTTTGGCTTACGTAATGTAGCAACGTAAGCCATGTTCTTTGGTTAGAAGGGGTTACACGTACCTACCTTATGTGTAAATTTGGGAGGATGCATGGATTAGGTTCCTTAGCTGGTTAAGAGGGTTCTACTCAGACACATGTATGGGTGACGTGCCTAACATGCAGCAGATCTGGGAGTTTATATAAGTCTCTCCTTCAACCTTCGTAAGGATTTTACACTCTCGCTCGTGCTACCCCTGTTGTTGATGGCTTGCACCTGGTGTGTGAGAAGATTTCTGTTGGAGCCATTGTAGTAGTTGCTGCTACTATTTTACCTGGTGTGGATCGCCATATCCTCAACAAGCAACTATCGAAGTCCCTGTTTCAGTAGTCTTCTTACTTCCTCACTTTGTTGCTGTGTTGATCTCTACGTAAGAGGAAGAAGAATAAGAACCTTTTGTTCTCTTATAATCAGGTAGGTGTCATACCATGAATCCTTCTCAGTTCCTATGTACACGCTCATGGTTTCCTCATTCGTAGAAACCATGTCTCTTGTTTGTGCCATGATCTGTAGAGTTCTTCTTGTTTTGGTTCACTTTTGATTATAGGTATTCAAGGATTTTGCTACCTTGAGGAAAAGTAGATTCCTATCTTCTCCTCATACTTTCCCACTGCTCTAGTAAGAAAGATCATAACCTTACCTGAGTTGCCTTCAAGCTCATAACCAGTCTTGGTTAAGTCTGTGTACGAATTGTACTTTCAGAATCTTTCATTTGATTTTCCCTATTACCTCTGGAATCATATAATTATCAAGGAGTTTCTTCACTCCCCTTTACAATTTAAGTAAGAATTCAAACCTCTTGTCCCACCCATGATCCAAGTTTGTGTTATAGAGTTTCGCTAGAAATTTCGATATCCTAGAATATTGTGATTTCTTTCCTTTCGGATGTTGTACCTCAAGCCTTGATTGGAACATTAAATATCTTGTGTTTTAATGTTCATCTTGTAAGAATCTCCCAATATCCATTGCTATCAAGAACACACTTCCAACAATATACTATGTAGTTTTTTAGCTAGACAGTTTGAATTGCAAACCTCTCGATTCATCTCGCTTGTTCGGTATAAACCACTGTGAGAACTATAATTAGACTCTTCTATTTGATATACATCATGCCTTGATTCATAGGTTCCATGGTCAGCTGTTTAGAGTACATTCTAAGTCATTTATGAGTGAGAAACAGGCGGCTGTCGACAGACAGCCCAAATCTGTCGACAGGCGCATGTTTTCCTGAACTCTGGATAACTGGACTGAGTAGATCTGTCGACAGATCCCTTGCATCTGTCGACAGATCCCCACAGAGCCAGCAAACCTGAGCTCTATCTGTGCCATCTGTCGACAGCCCTTTCATGGCTGTCGACAGCTACTGTCCTGCCTGGATTTCAGCAACTTTTCATGGTGGAACTCTTACTAAAACTTCATCCTAAAAGCAAGGAAGTTACCCCCTCAATTACCTTGATATTTACTGTCATATTACTTCAAAGTTCACCCACTTTGGGTACCTTAAATTTCCTTGAACTGTTCTAAAGTTGTCAATTACGAATAGTACTCCGATTGAGTCTATTCTTCAGTATTCAGTATCAAAGTTTGTAAAACTGACCACTTGAGAGTCATATGTTTGAACACCTCATGAGATGTGAATAATTGTGATGACCATTATGGATCTTCATTTTCTTTTGGATTCTTATATGATTCAAATCTTCTGAAGTTATTGACTTGAGTCATAACCCTGTCTCAGCCAATTGTCTTTCTTATACTCTTGAACTCTGAGCTACTTTGTCACTAAGATATGTGTACTAATTCTCAACCAAATCTTCCTTAAATTTCCAATTTTCATTATGCTCATGAAAAGAATTTATGATTTGAAGACAGTGTTCTCTTCAAAAGAGGTTTAGGATCACTTGTGGTAGCACTAGCCACTTGTGATCAGCTGAGGGCGACAGTTTGTAGGTAAATCCAAATCCAAGTCAATGGACCGACGATGGGGGTAATAAACCCCGTTCTTGCGCAATGAACAAGATCTAAGGTGCTGGAATCGCCTAGGCACTGAGGATGGTATATTACGTCTATATAGTAACCTCTTGAGAGCATGATGAGCTGTCAAGTTTGTTCCGGAATCAAGTTATGATATGAATTTTGAAAGACAAATATGACTTTGTTCTGATATTCGTTTGAGCCCGTCATGAAATTAATTTGGGCTTTATGTTTATGTTAAGTATGAAGATTCATGAGCAATTATGTTTATTTCATATATGCACTTTCTGAATACTCTTGAAGCTCTAAAATTGAAAAAACTCTATTTATGTTTACTGTCACCTACTGAGTCCTTTCGACTCACGCCTTGTTTCCTCCAACCCTTTCAGATTGAAGGTGTGTATAATCTCAGCTATAGTGTGATCCTAATTCCGCTGCGGACGATGAAGAGATGAGAAAAATAATGTAGTTTTAGTAGTTTTTTAGTTGATAATGTATTAAGTTAGAGAGAGAGAGAAAAACTTAGCTTTGTAAATAATGAGTGTGCTACTTTGTCACTTTGTATCTTATAATGTGGTTCAAAGATACCTTTGTGGAATGGTTTGCCAGATTTGTGCATGCACGAATATATCTACCCATAACGAAAGTTTGTCAGTGTAACCCCTCTTCCAATCAAAGGTTACATATGTTTGTGTGAAGTCGGAGGAGGGTGTTACAGAGGTGGTATAAGCCATGTTTTGGGTGATAGATATCTCTGTGACCATTTTCACAAAGGAAATAAATAAAACATTTGTGTGTATTCTAGAATCTTAAAGATCATTTTGGTTCTAACAAAATTTAAGTAGTTAGCATGAATATAATGGGTGTGTTTGATGGTGTTCCAGGAAATGGCAGACAAAGGGAAAGCTATCGACACATCCAGTGAGGATAGGCATGAGGAAAGCTTTAGGAGGAAGTCACAATGTCCCATTGGCCGGAAAATCTCAAGAAGGAAGTACTGAGGGAATCCGATTTTGCTATTTTTGATGACCAAACTTTCCCCATATAAATTACTTCACTTATTTATATATATTAATTTTGATGATTAACAAAATAGTACTATGAATACTGAGCTTTGAGGAAGGAATAAAAGCAAAAGAAAGTTCAAGGCAATCATGTAAAGTCTCAGTCATGTCTTGTCCAAGTCTTTGTATCAACTTCTTCATACTCATATAGACTTCTATGATAATCAGAACGATTTCCTTTATAAGTTCAAAATAGGTCATCATAATGATTCATAAGTATATGATCAATTTCCTTCTGACCGAAAATCGTGATGTTTCAAACAAATCGATAGTAACGATTTGTTAAAGATCTCATAACGACTTGCTAGCCGTAACAATTTCGTAAGTTCTCGTAACGATTTCTTTAGAACTCACAACGACTTTCTAGCCGTAACGATTTCGTAAGTTCTCGTAACGATTTCTTTAGAAACTCATAACGACTGCTAGCCGTAACGATTTCTTTAGTTCTCGTAACGATTTCTTTGAAACTCGTAACGACTTACTAGCCGTAACGATTTCTTTAGTTCTCGTAACGATTTCTTTGAACTCAACGACTTGCTAGCCGTAACGATTTCTTTAGTTCTCGTAACGATTTCTTTGAAACTCGTAACGACTTGGTAGCCGTAACGATTTCTTTAGTTCTCGTAACGATTTCTTTGAAACTCGTAACGACTTGGTAGCCGTAACGATTTCTTTAGTTCTCGTAACGATTTCTTTGAAACTCGTAACGACTTGGTAGCCGTAACGATTTCTTTAGTTCTCGTAACGATTTCTTTGAACTCGTAACGACTTGGTAGCCGTAACGATTTCTTTGTTCTCGTAACGATTTCTTTGAAACTCGTAACGACTTGTAGCCGTAACGATTTCTTAGGTCATAACGACGATAAGTGTTCATAACGATTGCTTTGCGAACGATTTCTTTAGAGTCAAACGACTTGATAAGTGTTCATAACGATTTGCTTGCGCAACGATTTCTTTAGAGTTCATAACGACTTGATAAGTGTTCATAACGATTTGCTATGACTCATAACGATTTCATAAGTCATACAGTCATCGATTTCATATCTTGATATCTTATTCATCTTAAAGCATTGACCAGTCAAAGTCCACGTAGACATCTCTCTGACGCTTTTGCATTTATGAGATCTGAACATATCTTGCATGCATGCAGACCATATCATCCTTATCGTGCCTACTCTGATAACGTCCTTTAGACTTAAGCTATTTGGCATTACTATTTTCTTGACTATGCTACTGACGTTGACTGACATCAGAGACATTATCTGTCTGCTATTTGAGATTGACATCTGTGCAGACCTCTGAACTAGCTTCATGGTACAACGTTAAACAAATAGAAGCCATCGGATATCTTTGAAGATCTCATCTCTTTGCGTGCTCAAGTAATCAAAAGACTGTTGACAGGAAGCTTCCAAGACTCCAGATGTCATTCAGTCTAACGACTACTCAAAAGAGAGACAACGGACTCTTTAACGTCTAGATTTCAATTGAAGATATATATACAAGTCAGAAGAACAGAAGAAGATACAACGTTCAAGAAAAAACATTCAAATTCTTCTGAAGAAAGTTTAGAGCAGAAACTTCATTCCTCTTAGCTTTGCTCTTTTGCTCTCTACTAGCTAGTGAAAGATCATTTGAAGAGAGCTTGTGTAGTTCTGAGAGTGAGCCTAGATTTAGATTCTTTGCTCTCAGTGCTAGGTCCTTCAGATCATTGCTTGTTGCAGTTTGATCTAGGGGCTTGTCTTTCAAACCTCTCTTTGTGGTGTTCCCTTCGGTGTGAAGGAAGACCTGGTGGTATCCAGGGTGTTGTTCCCTTCTGGTGTGAAGGAAGACCTGGTGGTATCCAGGGTGTGTGTTCCCTTCGGGTGTGAAGGAAGACCAGCAGCTGGGTGTTGTTGTGTCCTTAAGGGGGACTGTACCCTTGATTAGTGAAATCCTGAGGTATTGCTCAGGGACTGGACGTAGGTCTCCTGTGGAAAGGAGTTCCGAACCAGGATAAAAATCCTACTGTCTTGTGGTTGTATTTTGTGTGATTGCTATCTCATTTCCTCTAACTCTAACCTTCATTTAAGTTGTTGTGTAATTTTTTAGTGAACAGGTATCAAAGATCAGTTTCTTAATAATAACCCATTCACCCCCCCTCTGGGCTAGCTAGCTGGGCAACAAGTGGTATCAGAGCGAGTCTCTTCGACAAAGAAGAAGATCCAACGATCTGAAGAGCAAAGATCAATGGCAGCCCAAGGCAACTTCGAAGGTCAGTCAGTCAACAGACCCCTTTGTTCGATGGTGAAGATTATCCGTATTGGAAGACCAGAATGGAATATTTTCTACAAGGCCACGACTATCAAATTGGTCGATAGTAGAAGAAGGTGACCTGGTTGTCACAAATGAGAAAGCACAATGGACAGATGAAGACAGAAAGAAAATCTCCTTGAACTGTAAAGCCAAGAGCATTTTATGTTGTGCTCTAAGCAAGAAGGAGTTTAACAGAGTCTCAGCCTGCAAATCCTCCATGGAAATGTGGGAAAAGCTAAGGATTACATACGAAGGTACAGATAAAGTAAAGGAGACAAGAATCGACATTCTTGTCACTCAGTATGAGAGATTTCAAATGCAGTCAGGTGAGTCAATCACCCAGATGTTCAGTCGATTCACTGACATCACCAATGGTTTAGCCAGTCTAGGAAAGTCCTATGAGATTGCAGATATGGTAAGAAAGATTCTCAGATCCTTGCCATCTTCATGGACACCAAAGGTCACAGCTATCGAAGAAGCTAATGACCTTAAGAGAATGTCAGTAGAAAAGCTCATCGGGTCCCTCATGGCCCATGAGATCAACATGGAAAGGCTAGGAGAATCATCTAGCAGAAAGAAGCACTCCAATGCTTTGAAAGCAGAAGAAGAGTCATCAGAAGCAAGCTCTAGCGGGAGTGAGGTAGACAGCGAAAATGAAGAAGCAATGCTCTCTAAGAGATTGCAGCGCATCCTGGCCAAGAAGAAAAAATTTCAATCCGGAGAAGGTACTTTAAGAAAAATAAAGACTTCAAAAGATCAGATGGCAAAGAAATGAAGAAAGGAGAGACCATCTGTTATGAATGCAAGAAGCCTGGACATATCAAGGCAGATTGTCCAATGCTAAAGAAAAATGATCACAAGAAGAAGGATAGCTCCAAGAAGTTCAGAAGATACAAGAAAAAGGCAATGGCAGCTGCTTGGGAGAACAGCAGTGACTCAGACAGTGAGTCAAGCTCAAGCAGTGATGAAGAAGAAGCCAACCTGGCTCTCATGGCCAACATCGAAGAAAAGGTAACCTCTGACTCTTCTTTCGATTCTTGTAATAATTCTGATTCAGATTCTGACAATTTGGAAAGCGCCTTTAATGAACTTTACGACAAATATAAAGAGGTGTCTAAATACTTAAGATTAGTAAGAAGAATAATACATGCTTAGAAAACACTAACTCAGACTTAAAAACAGAAAATGAAGAACTAGAAAAGCAATTAATCGAACTAAAAAGAAGAAATGAATTGTTGTGTGAAGACTTAAAAGTTAAGAATAAACAAATAACAAAATTAGAAAAACAAGAAAGTGTAGATGAATTAAGAAAAGAGATTAAAAATCTAAATGAAGAGAATGAGAAATTAGCAAGCACATTAGAAAAATTTACAAATGGTAAGAATCCCTTAATATTAAAAGGAGCTAGACGCTCAGGTAAGAGAAAAGATGGTGTAGGCTACACACCACCTGAAAATGCAGAAACTATAATTCCACCTAAGGTGTATCCAACTCCAAGATTTGTTCCTGAGGAAAATACAGCCTATAAAGCTAATTTAAGTATATTGAAAGAGTAACAAAAAACATCATGTTGTAGTCACTGTAATAAGCTAGGTCATTTAAAATCCACCTGTCCAACAAGACATAAGAAGTGGATAATGAAAGTAAAAAATAATGATACTGACCCATCAGGACCCAAAAGAACTTGGGTACCTAAAGCTTGATGTCTTAATTTCAGGTTAATCCTCGAGCATCCAAATGGTATCTGGATAGTGGGTGTTCAAGGCACATGACAGGAAACCTGAAGCTGTTTTCCCATCTCCAAGCTGAAGAAGGAACAGTCACTTATGGAGATAATGGGAAAGGAACTGTAGTAGGCAGTGGATCAGTAAATAGCAAAGGAAAAAACAGTCATAGAAGATGTGCTATTAGTCAAAGGATTAAAGCACAACCTCATCAGTATAAGTCAGCTGTGTGATAGAGGTCATCAAATCAAGTTTCAAGAATCAAAGTGCAGCATACTAAAGGATGGAGCAGTCATCTTTGAAGCAAATAGAGAGAAGAATCTGTACGTGCTCTACCTTGAAGAACTCAAAGAGCAAAATGTGTGTCTGGCAGCCAGCAAAGACAAATCAACTGAGCTGTGGCACAGAAGACTAGGCCACTGCAGCTTGGACGGATTGAACAAGCTCAGAAAGAGGAATCTTGTGGAAGGTCTACCAAAAGTCAATGGAAAATTGGAAAGTGTTTGTAGACCCTGTGCTAAGGGAAAGCACACAAAGAGTTCCTTCAAGTCAAAGACAGTGGTGACTACCTCAAAACCCTTAGAGCTCCTACATATGGATCTATTTGGACCAATGAGGACTACCAGTCTTGGAGGAAAGAATTTTGGATTTGTCATAGTAGATGACTACTCAAGATTCACATGGGTATCATTCTTAGAGCATAAAGATGATAGTTTTGATAATTTTGTCAGTTTCAGTAAGAAGAAGTCCAGAAAGATCAGAAGTTCAGTATTGTGTCCATTCGATCAGACCATGGTGGTGAGTTCCAAAATGAAAAGTTTGCTAGATTCTGTGATGATCAAGGAATTCAGCACAATTTCTCAGCACCAAGGACACCACAGCAAAATGGTATAGCTGAGAGGAAGAACAGAACTCTCTTGGATATGGCAAGAACCATGCTCTGAATATGAGCTACCAAGATATTTTTGGGCTGAAGCAGTCAACACAGCCAGTTACATTGTCAACCGAGTAATGATCAGGCCAATACTGAAGAAGACTGCATATGAGTTGTTCAAAGGAAAGAAGCCCAAGGTAAGTCATTTCAGAATCTTTGGATGTCCTTGCTTTTCACAACAACGGAAAAAGGGACATTGGTAAGTTGGATGCCAAGTCAGATGAAGGCATCTTTATGGGGTATACTTCTAAACCCAGAGGCTATAGAGTTTTCAATAAACGCTCACTATTAATTGAACAAACTGTGCATGTTATTTTTGATGAAACTAACCCTCCTTGAGAAAGGAAGTAGATAGTGATAATGATGATGCAGATGAACTGTCCAAAAAGCTTAAAGATACATCAATTGAGGACAAGGATGATCCACCTCTGGAAGAATTACAACAAGAAGAAATTACTCATGAAAATCTTCCAAAGGAATGGAGATACAAGAAAGATCACCCACTTGAGAATATCATTGGTGATCCATCCATAGGGGTAAGAACAAGAGGTAATGTAATCCCTTGTGATTATTTAGCCTTTGTTTCTCAGATAGAGCCTAAGACAGTCAATGAAGCTTTAACTGATGAATCTTGGATAATAGCCATGCAAGATGAATTAAATCAATTCAAGAGAAACCAAGTATGGTCACTTGTTCCTAGACCATCAGATCATCCAGTTATTGGCACCAAATGGGTGTTCAGAAACAAATTGGATGAAACTGGTGTAATCCTAAGAAACAAGGCCAGATTGGTAGCTCAGGGCTATTCTCAAGAGGAAGGCATAGATTTCGATGAAACCTATGCACCTGTAGCTAGACTTGAGGCTATTAGAATCTTACTTGCATATGCATCAGCTCTAAACTTGACACTATTTCAAATGGATGTTAAATCAGCATTCTTAAATGGTTTTATAAAAGAGGAAGTGTATGTTGAACAACCTCCAGGTTTTGATGACACCGAATTTCCTAATCATGTTTTCAAACTCCATAAGGCATTATACGGTTTAAAACAAGCACCTAGAGCCTGGTATGAAAGGCTTAGCTCTTTTCTGTTAAATCATGGTTTCAATAGAGGCAAAGTAGATAGCACATTATTCATAAAGTCAAAGGTCAATCACATACTATTAGTTCAAATCTATGTAGATGATATCATTTTTGGTTCTACTGACAAATCTCTTTGCAAGTATTTTGAGAAGCTTATGCAGGGAGAATTTGAAATGAGTATGATGGGGGAGCTAAACTACTTCCTTGGATTGCAAGTCAAGCAAGGGAAGGAAGGCCACATCTGTCAAGCCAAATACACCAAGGAACTCCTGAAGAAGTTTGGATTCGATAATGCCAAACCACTGTCAACTCCAATGAGCACATCAACCAGAATGGACAGTGATCAAAATGGTAAAAAGGTAGATCAAAAGAACTATAGAGGTATGATAGGGTCTTTACTTTATTTAACAGCAAGTAGACCAGACATCTGTTTAGTGTATGCATGTGTGCTAGGTATCAAGCAGACCCTAGAGAATCACACTAATTTCTGTAAAAAGAATATTTAGATATTTAGCTAGAACTCATGATTTAGGTCTTTGGTATCCAAAATCATGTGAAATAGATTTAGTAGGATATTCTGATGCTGACTATGCTGGATGCAAGATAGATAGAAAGAGCACCAGTGGTTGTTGTCAATTTCTTGCAGGATGTTTGATATCATGGTCTTCAAAGAAACAAAACTCAGTGGCACTATCAACAGCTGAAGCTGAATATGTAGCTGCTGGAAGTTGCTGTACACAACTCCTTTGGATAAAGCAACAACTTGAAGACTTTGGATTAAATATCAAATCAATTCCATTGCTGTGTGACAACACCAGTGCCATTAATCTGACCAAGAATCCAGTTCAGCACTCAAGGACAAAACATATTGAGGTTAGATATCATTTTATTCGTGATCATGTTGCAAATGGAAATATAGAAATATCCTTTATTGATACAAATAGCCAACTAGCAGATATCTTCACAAAAGCCCTACCTGAAGAGAGTTACATCTCTTAGAAGGGAATTAGGGATGTGCAATTTGTGAAAAGATTCCTGTATTTAAAATGGCATATAAATTTTTCAGAATAAATGAAAATTTTCTCTCTCTCTCTCACTTTAAGCAAAACTCAGTTTATTTACTCTTCCTTGACCGCTATTGTGTTAAAAGCAGTTTGACTCGTCAACCCTTTTGTCGCCTTGTGCCGTTACCGCCTTTTGGCGCTTCCTGTTTTCGATAAATAATTCTAATTAGTCAAATCGTTCTGGGAACGACTCATCTTCTACCTTTACCCTTTCTCCTTTATCTATTCACCCAAAGCCGATGCCCTAACGATTCCGGCATCGACTCTCTGCAAGATTTGAAGCTTTCCCCTCTTCCCGCGAAGAATCCCTCGAGGGCTTCCATCTCTTCCATCATCTCCCTTCTCCAGAATAGTTCTTCTCCTCTCTACCCATGGCCGCTCCGATGATCTCCGGAAGTGTAGGGGGCTACAGTGCTGAGTACCTGTCCGCAGAACAGCAGGAAAGGTTCACCTTCGTGAAGACAAAGGTATGCGGAAACAAGGCAGTGGATGTTCCAAATCTCGAGAAGAATGGCATGGGAAGTATAGCAGAAACTCTGAGAAGGATGCAGTGGATGGAAATTGCCACTTTCACCGAGGTAAGCTATCCCGACCTGGTGAAAGCATTTTATGTGTGCTTAAGGTCAGAGGCAGATGGGTCCCTTGTATCATCGGTAAAGGGAATCCAAATTAAAGTCGATCATGAGTTGTTGCACATGTTGTTTGGAGTGAAGACGTCTGGATTCAGTGGGGTTCACGCAGTGAACGATGAAGCAAAAGGCCTTGGCATTATAGGTCCAGGGTTTAGGCTAAGAGACGGAAAATTGGATATTAATCAGATGAATGCATACAACCGTCTTCTTCATTTCATTATCTGTCAAATTTTGGTTCCTCGCAGTGCCACCTTCTCAACGTGCACTAGGGCAGATTCTGATATGATGTTTTGGGCGATTCAACAAAAGGAGATTAATATGGCGCAAGTCATGTTGGAAAGGATGAAATTTGCCAGAGATCAAATATGGGATACAAAAAGTAAGTTAAATGTCTCATTGCCCTATGCTCATCTACTTACAAAGATTTTCAAACACTTGGAATAGATTTATCTGGGGCAGTTGTGGAGAAGATGGGCCAGTGTATAAGGTCCAGAAATCTCAAGAAAAGTGGTTTCTCTGTAATTGAAGGTGTATGGTCTAAGACCACTGTGGCCGAGGAGAGGCCATAATTGGTGATGTAGAAATTCCTGATGTTCAGGAAATGGCAGTAGTAGTACCACCATCAGCAGATCAGACATCAGTAGCACCAGCAGAGCAGCACAAGCAGAAGAGTCAGTAGCAGAGCAGCAAGCAGCTCAGTCAGCAGCAGAGCAGCAGGCAGTAGCACCAGCATTTCAGCCAGAATCTTACAGCTTCTGTAGTTGAGGAGGAAGTGGCAGATAAAGCCAGTGATTCGCCTACCTCAATAATGGCTCAATTCTTAGGAATTTAGTTGAATCAGCTCTCTCCACTCGAATCGACTCACAGTCTGGTGAAATTGAAATGGAAGAAGCTGTGGCAGAAGGCCACATTGAAGAATCAATTCCTGTGGAGCAGTCCAGTGCTCCAGTAGATCCAGTTGAAGAGGAAGCTCCTGCTCAGGGGGAGCAAATGGAAGTTGAAGAGGAAGCTCCTGCTCAGGGGGAGCAATGGAAGTTGAAAAGGAAGCTCCTGCTCAGGGGAGCAGTCTATTGAAGAACCAGCACCTCAAAGGAAAGGCAAGAGGGTAGTTCACAGAAAACTCAGAAAGAGCCACAGAAAGTCAATCTGAAACGGTTTTGGAATTGTTGAAGGTCAGGGAGAGATTCGTCAGCAGTGCAGTCCAGGTGCAAGGGATACTTGCTAGTCAAGCTTCGACCACCTCTGAGCTCTCTTCAGTCAGAATGCAATGAAGTGTTTAATAAAGAAATGTCAGATATGAAGTCAAGCTAGCAGTTTTTTTAAGGTCAAGTGGAGTTTCTCCTGCAGCTACTCAGAGCAGACCAGCTGCTGTTCCCGGCCACCACGGCCTCCAGCTCAAGAGTCTCGGCAGCAGGGCCATCAGCTCAAGCATCAGGGCCACCAGGGCACCAGTGCCAGCTTCAGGGTCATCGACCCTCTACATCCTTCAATCCCAAACACTTCTATCCTCCTACTCCTCCTCCTCTGTCACTATCATTCCTGAAAAACCTTCACTACTTGGTGTCTTTGACACAAATCTGCCGGATGATTTTGAGAGAAATATCCTTATCACCATTCTCTCCTCTGCTAACCATATCCACAGGACTGATCCTCCCAGTCCTGCCAAGAAAAAGAGGAAACAATCATCCTCTGTCAGCATCCCCTCCTCACCATTATTTCCTCCTCTTTGGTACTCTCTTACCCTCGAACCTCAGAGAAGATCCCTCTATAAGGAATATGTTCAAAAGTGCATCCTCTCCACCATCTATGGTATTCCTTTCCTCAACCTCTCTGAGCATCTAAACATTGTTCTTCCTCTTACCCAGCTGTCCCACCCTCAAAAATCCAAAATCTTTGAGGGCACTGAGTTCAAGATTGAAGATCAGTGGGCCAATGTCAAGGGCAACAAAGCTCAATACAACAAATATTTGACTGCCAGGGCAGAATCTCTTACCCATCGAGCTCACCCACTCACTCTTTCTGAGTGGTTCATTATCAGCATAAGAACTCGTGGGGACCCTTCATTTGAAAGAGATCGAATTGCCAAGAATTTTCAGCTGTACAGTGATTTTTGCTATTTGAACAAGCTGCCTGAAGTACAGTTCTACCAATTTCATTCAGCCTTAGTGATGCTGAGATCAGAACGTCCAGTAAATCTTCCCCTCACAGTGGACTTTGCCGATCTCAAAATTGACTCTCCAGTCCTTCTGCCAAAGCTACACTCCTTGTGTTTGACTCAGATGCAGGCTCCCATGCCTTTGACATGTTTGCTAAGCAGATGGGCAGAATGTCAGCTAAGCAGAATAGAATGCCTCCTTTTTGCGGTTTATCTTCAGAGAATACCACTCTGGCCGCATTTCCTCTCAAGTTTTGGCTCCACTCATTTCTGAATGTGAAAGGCTTACTCCCACCATATGGGAAACTCTCTACAAGGAACCCCATCTTCAGTTACAGGCCATCAACAGTTCCTTGGTTCGTCAAGCTAAGCCCATTCTCTCAGCCGAAGCCTTCATGGATCTCAACTCCATAAATCCAATTCAAGAGATCTATGTTCAGTGGGCAGCCAGATATACTGCCTTCTATGCTCTGAAGCAGGATCTGCTTGATCAGAAGATTTTCTATCCAATCTCTCTGGATAGATTTCTCCATCGTGCCAGCTTTGGAAAGAGCACCTTTACAGATTTATCTTGGACCGACCAGTATGGAGTATTCCTGGAACAGCAAAGGCAACTTTACATTCAAAGGACCATCCATCCATGGGTCCTACCTTTTCAGTTGCTTATGGTGTGTTCCAACAGATTTTTGAAGATCTTGAGATCAAGGCATGGGCTGTCATCTCACAGCATGCCTCTCTGTTGTCTCCTATGTACTATCTTCCTCCCACTTAATACAATGATTTCTCTCTTCTTTGTCTCATAGACTATCTTTTTGCTTATTGACAAAATGGGGAGAAAACTAAAGCTATTCTGAAAAACATGTTTGTGTTGTATGATGTTTAGTATATTTTGTCATCATCAAAAAGGGGAGATTGATGACCAAACTTCCCCATATAAATACTTCACTTATTTATATATTAATTTTGATGATTAACAAAATAGTACTAATGAATTACTTGAGCTTGAGGACAGGAAATAAAAGCAAAAAGAAAGTTCAAGGCAATCAGGTAAAGTCTCATGTCATGTCTTGTCCAATCTTTGTATCAACTTCTTCATACTTCATATAGACTTCTATTGATAATCAGAACGATTCCTTTATAAATTCAAAATAGAGTCATTATAACGATTTCATAAGTATTATGATCAATTTCCTTTCTGACTGAAAAACCGTGATGTTTCAAACAAATCGATACCTAACGATTTGTAAAGATTCATAACGACTTGCTAGCCAACGATTTCGTAAGTTCTCGTAACGATTTCTATAGAACTCACAACGACTTCTAGCCGTAACGATTTTGTAAGTTCTCGTAACGATTCTTTAGAACTCATAACGACTTGCTAGCCGTAACGATTTCTTTAGTTCTCGTAACGATTTCTTTGAAACTCGTAACGACTTACTAGCCGTAACGATTTCTTTAGTTCTCGTAACGATTTCTTTAGAACTCATAACGACTTGCTAGCCGTAACGATTTCTTTAGTTCTCGTAACGATTTCTTTGAAACTCGTAACGACTTGGTAGCCGTAACGATTTCTTTAGTTCTCGTAACGATTTCTTTGAAACTCGTAACGACTTGGTAGCCGTAACGATTTCTTTAGTTCTCGTAACGATTTCTTTGAAACTCGTAACGACTTGGTAGCCGTAACGATTTCTTTTGTTCTCGTAACGATTTCTTTGAAACTCGTAACGACTTGGTAGCCGTAACGATTTCTTTTTTCTCGTAACGATTTCTTTGAAACTCGTAACGACTTGGTAGCCGTAACGATTTCTTTAGAGTTCATAACGACTTGATAAGTGTCTAACGATTTGCTTTGCGTAACGATTTCTTTAGAGTTCATAACGACTTGATAAGTGTTCATAACGATTTGCTTTGCGCAACGATTCTTTAGAGTTCATAACGACTTGATAAGTGTTCATAACGATTTGCTATGACTCATAACGATTTCATAAGTCATACAGTCATCGATTTCATATCTTGATATCTTATTCATCTTAAAGTATTGACCAGTCAAAGTCCACGTAGACATCTCTCTGACGCTTTTGCATTTATGAGATCTGAACATATCTCTGCATGCATGCAGACCATATCATCCTTTATCGTGCCTACTCTGATAACGTCCTTTAGACTTAAGCTATTTGGCATTACTATTTTCTTGACTATTGCTACTGACGTTGACTGACATCAGAGACAACTTATCTGTCTGCTATTTGAGATTGACATCTGTGCAGACCTCTTAACTAGCTTCATGGTACAACGTTAAACAAATAGAAGCCATCGGATATCTTTGAAGATCTCATCTTTTGCGTGCTCAAGTAATCAAAAGACTGTTGACAGGAAGCTTCCAAGACTCCAGATGTCATTCAGTCTAACGACTACTCAAAGAGAGACAACGACTCTTTAACGTCTAGATTTCAAATTGAAGATATATATACAAGTCAGAAGAACAGAAGAAGATACAACGTTCAAGAAAAACATTCAAATTCTTCTGAAGAAAGTTTAGAGCAGAAAACTTCATTCCTCTTAGCTTTCTCTTTTGCTCTCTACTAGCTAGTGAAAGATCATTTGAAGAGAGCTTGTGTAGTTCTGAGAGTGAGCCTAGATTTAGATTCTTTGCTCTCAGTGCTAGGTCCTTCAGATCATTGCTTGTTGCAGTTTGATCTAGGGGCTTGTCTTTCCAACCTCTCTTTGTGGTGTTCCCTTCGGATGTGAAGGAAGACCTGGTCGTATCCAGGGTGTTGTTCCCTTCTGGTGTGAAGGAAGACCTGGTGGTATCCAGGGTGTTGTTCCCTTCGGGTGTGAAAGAAGACCAGCTGAGCTGGGTGTTGTTGTGTCCTTAAGGGGGACTGTACCCTGATTAGTGAAATCCTGAGGTATTGCTCAGGGACTAGACGTAGGTCTCCTGTGGAAAGGAGTTCCGAACCAGGATAAAAATCCTACTATCTTGTGGTCGTATTTGTGTGATTGCTATCTCATTTCCTCTAACTCTAACCTTCATTTAAGTTGTTGTGTAATTTTTTTAGTAAACATGTATCAAAGATCAGTTTCTTTAATAACCCATTCACCCCCCCCTCTGGCTAGCTAGCTGGCAACACTTTTATGCAGTCATTTCAGGGAATGGTGCAAACACTAATGAAGAACCAACAAGATGTGGGTGGAGAAAGAATTCTGGAGCATCGTGATGATCAGTCTATCCCCATGCAATTTAATTAATTGTATATATATATACATATTTGATGATTAACAAAACCAAACAAGAATTTATCAATTATATCTGCTGAATATCTCATAAGTCTTAAGTACAGGAAAAATTACCGAAGTCAACAAGCCAAATAAAGGTATGCATTACTACTCTGAAGCTTTAATCTTTTCAAAATGAGATTTCTCTAAGTCCATATCGATTTCTGTTAAAGTTCATAACGATTCT
>CM024754.1:26903252-26967689 GCA_014218235.1 Colocasia esculenta | reverse complement strand
AAGAACAAACTTATCATATCATGTCAAGTCAAACTTATCAAGTCAAACAGGAGGCACAATTCACAATCTTGCATGTCAGGTGTGCTATGCCAAGCACCAAGAGTCCATACTCCCTCGGTTAACAAGTATGTTGGGGCGCTCCTCCCCAGGACCGGACAGGGCCCTATTGCACAGGCATTGTATCAAGTTTTGGACCGGAGTCCCACGATGTGCCGAACAAACATATTCATATTATGGTCACAGAGTTTCAATAATAAGCTAGCAGTAAGAAAAACATGATCATTCATAGAGTCAAGAAATGACAAACAGCTCAAAAGGACAAGGCAGGATAACGTCGTATCTTATATTTCATAATTCATTAATGTCTTGACAAGAGGGTGTTTCTAAAGACAGATCATAAGTAGAACATGTACTTCCTAACATGTATGCATATGACAAATAATCAATTGAACACCGAAAAACATGAAACCATGAAACTCATATGCAAATCACCACTAACATGTCCATACTAATCATGTATTCATCCCCACATTCATAACATATTCTTAACTTATCAATTGACCATAGGCAAGATCACAAGATAATCCAAGGATCATAAGAACAATCAAAATTATACATTAGAATCATATTCATATCATTACCATTTTCTTTAATGGTTTGATTTATTTTAAGTCCATGCATACCATATAACATCATGTACATGCTTAAAGGCATCATGAAATGATTAAACCCTAATTATACAAAAATCTTGTAAGGGTAGTGTCGACACTGGATCAGGTGGTGTCGACACCATGCTCCAAACCCAAGACAAAACAGGCAAAACTGGTCAGGTAGTGTCGACACTAGTTCAGGTAGTGTCGACACAGTGCATCAAAAACAAGGCAAAAAGGTCAAGTAGTGTCGACACAAGATCAAGTAGTGTCGACACTAGAGACAGCTTCCAGAAAATCCTTTGGAAAACATGGGACAGTGTGTCGACACAAGATGGGACTGTGTCGACACTAGATGGCCTTCCCAGAACTTTCTGGGTCAAAATTGGGACAGTGTGTCGACACAAGATGGGACTGTGTCGACACTAGATGCCTTCCCAGAACTCTCTCTGGGCTGTTCTGGGACAGCAGGTCGACACGGGCACAGGCTGTGTCGACTCTAGTGGCTTTTCCAGAACACCATCTGGGCTGTTTTGGGACAGCAGGTCGACACGAGTTCAGGTCAGGTCGACACGAGTTCAGGTCGTGTCGACACGAGTGCCCCTTCCAGACAAAAACATGACTACAGTGCAGCGATCCACTTACACCCTTATAACTCTCTAACGATTGACATTTAGACAAAACGTTCAACATGAACGATGAAGAAGAAACTAGTAGAAGAACTTATATGTTGAAGGTTTGATCTAATTCGGTCTCGAATCCGAGAGAAAACATATGAAGAACAGAAATCAAGTAAAAACCCAGAATCACAGTTTAAAACAGAGACTCACTATCATGCTCCTAACTCTCTAACGAAGGATTTTGGACAAAACTCCAACATAGAAGATGATCGTGACTTCAAATAGGAGAACGTTCATGAATAAAGTGTAGTCAAATTGGTCTTGAATCGTGTGCACAATATGACGAACGAGAAAAGCCCTAACGGTGCAAGACTTCGGGAAAATCACCGATACACGATGAATACTCCATGAAAATTGGGGAAATCAAGTGCAAATGATCCTAGACTCAAAGAACTACATGTTGGCATTAATTTTCTTTAATCTTGGCCCAAGAACACCTACCTTTACGAAGATCTAGAGCTTGTTGACGTTCTGGACACACAGGGGATGCAGGGGATGAAGCTCCGGGTTCCCAGCCTTTCTCCTGCTCCTCAGAAGCTCTTGCTTGCTTCCAAACAACTCCAACTTCGTTGTTAAACCTTCCCCAAGAGTTTAGGGACGAGTCTTATAGTTTTAGGATGTTGTTAAGAGTCCTAATGATGCTAGGAAAGGGGCTACGAGCTCTGTTTCCTAGTTTTTAGAAAATCTGGGATTCCTTTACTTAAAAGAGGTAGCCAAGGTTTAGGAAACCACTAATTGAGTTTGAGTTCGGTTTTGGTTTACCTTACCTGACTAATCATCCATACTTTAACCCTAAATTGCCCTTCCTAATTATGGCATAATTACTACACGAATTTCTGTCTAATTCCCTGTTCAATTCATTCATATCCTTGGGCCAATATGCTTTATTGGCCCACTTGTTAATGGTCATTATTACATGGTATTGGAAGTCTCTCCAATACTTTATTTATTTTATCCCTCTATCTTTCTAAAATTTTAAATTTGCTAATTTCCGGGTGTTACATCCTCCCCCACTTAAGAAATTGGTCCCCAAATTTACGAATAATGGTGTAGATCGTACCTGAGAATAGCTCCGGGTGGTTTTTTCTTCATTCTTTCCTCTGTTTCCCAGGTAGCATTGTAACTCCGTCTCGACTCCATTGACCTTCCATAGGTATGGTACGATTCCTGAGTCGCTGAATCTTCCGATCTAACAGTTTGATCGGATCTCCTCATAAGTCAGGTCCTCCCGAATCTCCTAGTCCTCGTGATCGATTACATGGTCGGCATTGAATAAGTACTTCCGCAGCATGGATATGTGGAACACATTATGCACGTTTGCTAGTTGCGGAGGTAGTGCAAGTCTATATGCCACTTGACCAATTCTTTCCAAAATTTCAAATGGCCCTATAAATCTGGGACTTAGTTTTCCTTTGATCCCAAATCTTTGTATTCCCCTTGAAGGTGAGACCTTCAAGAAAACATGTTCGCCAACCTGAAATTCCAGTTCTCGCCTTCTCTTGTCTGCATAACTTTTCTGTCTGGATTATGCTATCTTCAGACGTTCCCTGACTATCTGAACCTTCTGGACAGTGGCCTCAATCAAGTCGGGTCCAACCCATTGGTTCTCCCCAACCTCTTCCCAACAAAGGGGTGATCTGCAACTCCTGCCATATAAGGCTTCAAATGGAGCCATTTTGATACTAGCCTGATAGCTGTTGTTATAAGCAAACTCCATCAAGTACAACTGATCATCCCATCGACCTTTGAAATCTAGCACCAGAGCACGAAGCATATCTTCCACAATTTGATTGGTCCTTTCAGTTTGTCCATCAGTCTGAGGATGGAAGGCAGTACTAAAGTTTAATTTAGTACCCATTGCTACTTGTAAACCCTTCCAGAAGTGTGAAGTAAATCTAGGGTCCCGATCTGATATTATGCTAGATGGAACCCCGTGCAATCTAACTACTTCTTTAACATATAGAGCGGCCAACACTCACTGACCATGTACTCTTGATCGGCAAGAAGTGAGCCGACTTAGTCAATCGGTCAACTATTACCCAAATCGCCATCCTTACCACCTCTAGTCTTGGGCAATCCCATGATAAAGTCCATACCGATACTATCCCACTTCCACTCTGGGATTTCTAGTGGTAGCAGTCCACCAGCCGTACGGAAATGTTCGGCTTTGACTTTCATGCATGTCAAACAGTATGCCACATGATCGGCCACATCCCTCTTCATGTTGGCCACCAGTACGACCTTTTTAAATCTTGGTACATCTTTGTTGATCCTGGATGAATCGTATATTTGGACTGGTGAGCTTCATTCAGTAACTTTTCTTGAGTTCTTCATGATCAGGGACACATGTTCTACCTCTGAATAATAATCTTCCTTCTGCTGATAGAGTAAAGTCGGGTCTTTGTTCTAACTTTTCCCTGATCTGAACTAAGAGTGGGTCTTTCCCTGTTTCTCCTGGATTTCGGTCAGCAGACGGATTGTATCTGGAGATTAGAAATCATTACTTGTTTCTCCTTCTTTTCCATGTCTAAATTCAGACTTGCAAATTACTCCAGTAACTTCCATTCGCCCAGCATCATACTAGCTAGAACAGTTCCTGGTTGTCTACTTAGAGCGTCTGCCACTACATTGGCTTTCCCAGGGTGATATTGGATGGAAAAGTCAAGTCCTTAAGGTACTCTAACCACCTTCTTGTCTCATGTTAAGCTCCTTCTGTGAGAACAGGTATTTCAAACTCTTGTGGTCAGAAAAGACTTTAAATGCTCACCATAGATATAATGCCTCCAAATCTTTAAGGTGAATACCACAGCTGCTAACTCCAAGTCATGAACCGGATAGTTCACTTCGTGGATCTTCAACTGTCTTGAAGCATAAGCTATTACCTTCCCTTGTTGCATTAAGACACATCCCAGTCCAGTACCAGAAGCATCTGAATAAATTTCGAATCCTCCCTCCTCAGTGGGTAAGGCGAGGACAGGGGCAGTAGTAGTCAGACACTTCTTCAAGTTATTGAAACTTCCTCGCAATCCTCATTCCACACAAACAGATTTTCCTTCCGGGTCAGCTTGGTTAATGGTAATGCAATCTTTGAGAAATCTTTTATAAACCTTCGGTAATACCCAGCTAATCCCAGAAAACTCCTGATCTCTGTGATGCTTGTCGGTCTTTCCCATTTCAACACGCCTCAACCTTTGATGGATCAACAGCGATCATCTTTGGTCACCACATGCCCGAGAAAGGATACCTCCTCAAGCCAGAATTCACATTTACTTAACTTGGCATATAATTGTTCTCCCTCAAAATCTGCAATGAAATCCTCAAATGCTCCTCATGCTCTTCCTTTGTCTTGGAATAATCAGTATATCATCGATGAATACCACCACAAACTTATCAAGATATGGGCGATAAATGCTATTCATCAGTTGCATGAAAACTGCAGGGGCATTTGTTAGTCCAAAAGGCATAACAATAAATTCATAATGCCCATACCTACTTCGGAAGGCAGTCTTGTGAATGTCTTCCTTTGATCCTCAATGATGATAACCAGATCGGAGATCTATTTTAGAGAAGTACCTAGCTCCAGATAATTGATCAAAACTCATCAATTCTCGGCAGAGGGTATTTGTTCTTGATGGTTAACTGATTCAGTTGTCTGTAATCTATGCATAGTCTCATCGACCCATCTTTCTTCTTGACGAAGAGGACCGGTGCACCCCATGGCGATGTGCTTGGTCGGATGAAACCCTTCTCTAACAGTTCCATCAGTTGTTCTTTTAATTCCTTCAGTTCTGGGGGGACATTCTATATGGTGCCTAGATACCGGTGCTGCACCAGGGACCAATTCAATGGTAAAATCGACCTCTCGCTCAGGAGGAATTCCTGGTAAGTCTTCGGGAAAAACATCAGCGTATTCGCTGACAACATGGATGTCCTCAACTTTGATTTCCTTCTTTGCAATGACTACAGCAGCAAGAAAGGCCATACAACCTTTCCTCATCATCCTTTTGGCTTGTAGTGCAGAGATAAGTGACAATCTCCTGCGGTTTCTATCCCCTGTGAACACTAGTTTTGGGTACTGGCTAAAAGTTACCCTACTTCTCCTGCAATTTATACTAGCCCCATGTTCAGACATCCAGTCTGCTCCCAGTATCACATCATACCCTGCCATGTCCATACATATTAAATTGCTGGTAGGTTTTGGGTTTCAATAAAACACCTCACTGGATGGTATATGGTTTGTAAGATTGGTACCCGGACCAATCGGGGTTGACACAAATAATTCGGATTTCATTGGGACTGTTTCACAGATAGGGTATCAACAAATGTTCGAGAAATGAAGGAGTGCGTAGCTCCCGTATCAAAGAGAACATAAGCAGGTCGGGAAAGGATAGTAAGTGTACCTTCCACGATACCTCCTTCTTCAGCAGTTTCTGGTTCCTGGACAGCTTGCAGTCGGTCTTGCCTCTTCTGTCCATTTTGACGTTTGTCATGAGGGGCTTGTTCTTTCAACATTGGGCAGTCCGAGATCCTATGGTCACGACTCCCACAGCGTAAGCATCTCCCTTGAGCTCTCCAGCATTCTTTAGTCCGATGACCAGCTCGGTCACAATGTTTGCACCTTTCACCCGTTGCCACTATCACTTGCTTACCTAGTTCCTTTGGCTTTTTATCCGCTGGTTCATTACCCCGCCACCGGGCCTTTTCTTCCAATAGTCGGCTGATACCTCCCAGCAGAAGACACATGTTCACGTTTCACGGATTTTCCCCTAATCCTTTCAGCAGTCTCCATTGCATCTTCCAGTAGTTGAGCCTTCTTAACCATTTCAGCATAAGTTTGAATGTCCATTGGCGCCAGTTGGGTGATGAACTGGGGCCTCAAGCCATTCAGAAAGCGTTTCGCCTTCATTCTTTCAGTCCCAATCAAGTGAACAGCATATCGGGACAGCCGAGAGAATTGGGCTTCATACTCAGCCACATTAAGTCCTCTCTGCTTCAAAGCCACAAATTCTGCTGCTTTCCATTCTTGAACCCTCTCAGAAAAGTACTTAGCGTTAAAACGCTCAATGAACTGAGCCCATGTAAGTTGTTGTCCATTGAGGGTTGCTTCTACCGACTCCCACCATGCCCTGGCATCCTTTTCTAACTGGAAAGTTGCCAGGAGTACCTTGTTGGTCTGTGCATTGCATAACCCTGAATATCCTTTCAATCTCTTAACCCAGTGCTCAGCGACATCTGGGTTAATACTCCCTCAAACCTAGGTGGATCCATATTCCGAAAATTCCGGTGGAACTCACGGCTCCGCGATTACCTCCACCTTGAGTGGCTTGTAAGATAGCCTGAGTCAGGTTCTGTATGGTTCGTTGCATGTCCCTAGCCTGGGCACGTTCAGCGGCCATTATGGTAATAATCACCTTCAAGATAATAATGTGAGTTAGTCATCTAAATATATCACATGTGACTTTTATTCCCATGGCTCTACCCAAGCTCACATTAGGTACGACAGATTTTGACTCGTGTAATCTAGTTTCATTCCATATTCCTAATCCCTTGGACCCTAAAGTTTAGGCTCTGATACCAACTGTCACGCCCCGAATATTTAGCAGCGGAATAAATACCGGGGGTCGTGAACGATACAAACCGGCGTATCACAGTTGAATAGTGCAGAGTCACAGTAAAATATAATGACACATTCAAGACTATAATAGGGTCATCATTAGTATACTTTAATTCATTTCATTCAACTAGATACAACCTCATATAAGAAGAATTAACCAAAGGGTCCATCATTCAAATAAACTTCCACAAAAGTTTCACTATTACATAGACTACTCAAATTTCTATTTCTAAATTGTCATCTATTCTAGGACGGGTGCTCGTCACTCTTGCCCAATCCCATCCGACTCCACGGGTTCTTCATCACTACTTGAAAAAGGGCAGGATGATAGGGGTGAGCGAACTAGCTCAGTAGGATTTATATCTCAATCACAGGCGGGCACTAGTATACATGATTAACATTTTATATAGGCAGATATGCTTATGAGTATGCTAACAATGCATGCTTTTCTAACAAGTTGAATAGCAAAGTAGAACGGATATCATATCAGATCAATTGTCTAGTTCCATATAAAATGGATAGATAATACAAGATTGACAACAAGTCAGGAGAGATTGGCCATATTCAAGCAGAGTTCATGTGTCACAAGAACAAACTTATCATATCATGTCAAGTCAAACTTATCAAGTCAAACAGGAGGCACAATTCACAATCTTGCATGTCAGGTGTGCTATCTAAGCACCAAGAGTCCATACTCCTCGGTTAACAAGTATGGTGGGGCGCTCCTCCCCAGGACCGGACAGGGCCCTATTGCACAGGCATTGTATCAAGTTTTGGACTGGAGTCCCACGATGTGCCGAACAAACATATTCATATTATGGCCACAGAGTTTCAATAATAAGCTAGCAGTAAGAGAAACATGATCATTCATAGAGTCAAGAAATGACAAACAGCTCAAAAGGACAAGGCAGGATAACGTCGTATCTTATATTTCATAATTCATTAATGTCTTGACAAGAGGGTGTTTCTAAAGACAGATCATAAGTAGAACATGTACTTCCTAACATGTATGCATATGACAAATAATCAATTGAACACCGGAAAACATGAAACCATGAAACTCATATGCAATCACCACTAACATGTCCATACTAATCATGTATTCATCCCCACATTCATAACATATTCTTAACTTATCAATTGACCATAGGCAAGATCACAAGATAATCCAAGGATCATAAGAACAATCAAAATTATACATTAGAATCATATTCATATCATTACCATTTCCTTTAATGGTTTGATTTATTTTAAGTCCATGCATACCATATAACATCATGTACATGCTTAAAGGCATCATGAAATGATTAAACCCTAATTATACAAAAATCTTGTAAGGGTAGTGTCGACACTGGATCAGGTGGTGTCGACACCATGCTCCAACCCAAGACAAAACAGGCAAAACTGTCAGGTAGTGTCGACACAGTGCATCAAAAACAAGGCAAAAAGGTCAAGTAGTGTCGACACAAGATCAAGTAGTGTCGACACTAGAGACAGCTTCCAGAAAATCCTTTGGAAAACATAGGACAGTGTGTCGACACAAGATGGGACTGTGTCGACACTAGATGGCCTTCCCAGAACTTTCTGGGTCAAAACTGGGACAGTGTGTCGACACAAGATGGGACTGTGTCGACACTAGATGCCTTCCCAGAACTCTCTGGGCTTGTGTTCTGGGACATCAGGTCGACACGGGCACAGGCTGTGTCGACTCTAGTGGCTTTTCAAGAACACCATCTAGGCTGTTTTGGGACAGCAGGTCAACACGAGTTCAGGTCAGGTCGACACGAGTTCAGGTCGTGTCGACACGAGTGCCCCTTCCAGACAAAACACATGACTGCAGTGCAGCGATCCACTTACACCTCTTATAACTCTCTAACGATTGACATTTAGACAAAACGTTCAACATGAACGATGAAGAAGACAACTAGTAGAAGAACTTGGATGTTGAAGGTTTGATCTAATTCGGTCTCGAATCCCGAGAAAACATATGAAGAACAGAAATCAAGTAAAAACCCAGAATCACAGTTTAAAACAGAGACTCACTCATCATGCTCCTAACTCTCTAACGAAGGATTTTTGGACAAAACTTCCAACATAGAAGATGATCGTGACTTCAAATAGGAGAACTTTAATGAATAAAGTGCAGTCAAATTTGGTCTTGAATCGTGTGCACAATATGACGAACGAGAAAAGCCCTAACGGTGCAAGACTTCGGGAAAATCACCGATACACGATGAATACTCCATGAAAATTGGGCAAATCAAGTGCAAATGATCCTAGACTCAAAGAACTACATGTTGGCATTAATTTTATTTAATCTTGGCCCGAGAACACCTACCTTTACGAAGATCTAGAGCTTGTTGACGTTCTGGACACAACAGGGGATGCAGGGGATGAAGCTCCGGGTTCCCAGCCTTTCTCCTGCTCCTCAGAAGCTCTTGCTTGCTTCCAAACAACTCCAACTTCGTTGTTAAACCTTCCCCAAGAGTTTAGGGACGAGTTCTTATAGTTTTAGGATGTTGTTAAGAGTCCTAATGATGCTAGGAAAGGGGCTACGAGCTCTGTTTCCTAGTTTCCAGAAAATCTGGGATTCCTTTACTTAAAAGAGGTAACCAAGGTTTAGGAAACCACTAATTGAGTTTGAGTTCGGTTTTGGCTTACCTTACCTACTAATCATCCATACTTTACCCTAAATTGCCCTTCCTAATTATGGCATAATTACCTACACGAATTTCTGTCTAATTCCCTGTCTCAATTCATTCATATCCTTGGGCCAAATATGCTTTATTGGCCCACTCTTGTTAATGGATCATTATACATGGTATTGGAAGTCTCTCCAATACTTTTTTTATTTTATCCCTCTATCTTTCTAAAATTTTAAATTTGCTAATTTTCGGGGTGTTACAGCAGTAGTGTAGTAGTTAGTGTTGTGTGAGCTCGTGCTCCCTCGGGGTATGCCCAAGTAGTTGTACTTTTATTTGGACATGTAATAATGTAATAGGACAGTTGTAATTGTTATATACAGGTATGAGCACATGTACTTTCTTGTGTTTTAACTGTGTAGTTGTCTTTTATATTCTTACTGGACACGTGTGTGAGATATCCTTGCGAGACTTCGGTCCGTTCGCGGGAGACAGATCTGGATATGGAGCCTTATCGGGTATAAATACCCCAGTCCGTCACAGTTGGTATCAGAGCAATGTCCAGTTAGAATATGAAAAGGCATTGAAGTTCAATGTCTCAATACATGGATTAATGTCCACTGCTGGTAGTAAGTCTGCGGTTTATGTGATATAAAGTAGTTTTTACGTGAGCTTTTAGCACGTAAATCGTGTGTTTCTGTTTGTTAAATTGGCAGTTGTGAGCAGTTGTTGAGCCATAGCGTGGGATAATGGCATAAGTTGTATGGTAGCACCCTGGCATTAGTGCTGTTAAAGTATAGTGTTTAAAGGTTTTCAGTTGCAGAGATTAGAGGAGAAAGGTAAAGTAGTGCCCTGAGAGGGATATGCCTGATATATGTTAGTAAAGTACAGAGTTAACAGAGACAAGTATAGGGTTTTACTGGTTAGATCAGCAGAATATTACTAGTAGGAATAGTGTGTATGTGTGATAAGTTGCAGATGAGGGCCTTGGCAGAGGTATTGTTTGAGATTTGTGTTAGTAAGAATGGAGAAGTAGCTTGAGTATAATGTGATTAATGTTTTGGCAAGTTGAGAATGATTAAGTGAGACAGGTTGACTTCAAATGAAGTGTGGGTAAACAGAAGAACAAAGAACTATGATCGTCAATGAGGATAAGGTATTTTGATAATTAGATGTCTGAGCAGAGGTGGTCAGTTAAGCAAAGAAAGGGTAAAAGAGATCAGTGCATAGTGGACTTTTCTGACAACTCCGTAAGAAAGATATTAGTTTGGCAAGTAGCAGTCTATGAAACTGTATAAAATGACTGTTAAAGGATGCAGTGTTACAGATATGGTTATCATTGTTCAGCAATAGAGTATAGTTTGAGAAGAGAGAAGGTAAAATTTGTGTCTGAAAAAGAGTTAAGACTGTTCAGAGTTATGTGGATCAGAATAGAAAGAATGAATTGGTTAAGAAGCAGTTAAGTAATATCAGGCTAAGTGAAATAGAGAACTCAGGCAGAATAGATTATGGTTGGCAACTGTCAATGAAGATGCTTGTAGATAGCAGGAATTGTAATGTGATTGGTACAGAATGAACAGCTAGGCAACAGAATAATTGAGAGAAATGTTTTACGAAAAAAAATATTATGTTTAATTAATTGGCAAATTATTGATCTGGAAAAGAAAGAAGTGAATGAGTGGAAATTGAAATTGTTAAGTACAGAAAAGAAAGATGTGGCAGTGAACGGCTTGAAGTCAATGAATAGTGTAATTTCCCTAAGATGAGAAGTACTGTTACAGCAATAAAAGCAGATATTTTGAGAAATGATAGAGAAAATTGTGTTATTCAACCAGAAGAATGTAAATTGAAGCCAGAAAGGAAATATGAAAAGCAAAGTATGTCAGTAATGTAATGGTATTGCAGAATTCAGATTATAAAATGTGTGGCACAATCAGAATTGAAGTGAGAAAGCAGTTTAAAAGAAAATTCCAGTATTGATTGATTAGTAAAGATTTGAAAAGCGAAATTTATGGAATATTTCGTCAGATATTTAGTATAATCAGAGTGGCGCAGCGGAAGCATAGTGGGACCGCAACTCACAAGTCAGACAATTTAAGTTGAATGCAGATAAAGCAGGGTAATGGTTAGCAGTGACAAGTGAGTAATGGAATGGCATTAAGAAATTCAAGAATTTAAGCAAGGTTTAGCACGATAACTCCAAAGGTAGTGGAATAAAAATGAAAAGATTTGAGCAGAAAGAAATGGCCCGAAAAGAAATGTTGCCAACACAACCCCAGAAAGTGTGAAAGTAGGTTCAGTCTAAGGAGATAAAGCGCCATTGGCAAGGTAGAATCGCCTACAGTTGAAAGGTAAGGAAAGTTAATGGAATCGACAGAACAGAGTAATTGTGAATGAATTGAAAGAAAAGAAAAGAGCAAAGCAAGGACGGAAATGAACAAATGAGTCAGTTAGCGCAGATGATTGAAAGGCTGATGTAGAGAAAGAGTATCCTTCTTGTTCTGTATACGATTTATTTCTTTTTAGGTGATAATCCGGTTGTTGTGATTTGTTTTGAATGTTGAGGACGATATTTCTTTTTAGGTGATAATAAGTAACGTCGCACGTTTTTCGGATCATCGTGGATCTGTTTTAGCGGTTTTATGGCCAATGTGTGGCCCATTGGTACGTGTTTTAGGTGTTTGCGCGCGTTGTGAGGCTTGGTGGCCGCCAGGTTGGGCCCAAAGCGCTCACAGGTTTTCTGCTTGTGAACGCGATAGGGGTATGCGTCACGTTTGAACGCGACACACCCTGGTGGTCGCGTCCTGTTGCCGCCGTTGAGCGTCGAGCTGAATACGTGCCAAGTGTCGTGCGCTGGGTGGTCTACTGACGTCATGAGTAGGAAGGCGACGGCCTCCCACGTCGCGTGTCAGGTCGCGACGTAGGCATACATCGCGTTCTTAACCGCTGTGTTGTTTTTAAGAACCCCGGCCGAACAGAGCTTCCACCGGCTCTGCTCGACCAGGGGGGAGCTGCTGCAGGGTTTCTTGGCAATTCGAGGTCCTGGTGGAGTTCTCGGCGCGCTCTCGTTGCGAGGACGTTGTGCGGAGCGGGGGAAATGCCGAGGGATCTCCGGTCTTCGCGTTTCTTGCAAAGTAGGGTATTTCTACCTCGTTTGATTGCGTGGAATGCTCGTGGTGTGGATTTGATTCGTTTAAAGCTTAAAGAACAGTAGATACCATGCTAGTATCCATTAAGCATTTAAAACGTGAATTAAGCATGGTTTGAATGGTCTGGAGTGGTAATCCGTGGAGTCCTCCGGATTAGGGTTTGCGCCTGTGAAGGCGACAGACCCTGGCGTCGCGATAAGGTCCGTCGCGGAGACCGATCCGTCGCGATTGGGTTCCTATTACGACAGGTTGGGGCGTCGCGTTCTGAAGGCGACCTGGCCCATTGTCGCGACCTCAGCCGAGAGGTCTGGACATGTGTGTTTAATATTGTGGTTAAACGATTATTCGTATTTGTTGTGCACGGCAAATGTAGAGCCAGTGCACTTGTTACGCTCATGGAGCGTATTGCTCACAAGGTGGGCATGTTTTACATGGTTATGTGTTATGTACGTAATCGGCTTGGTGTTTACGTAGTATATGTGGTGCGTTGGCACCTGTAGCGCTCTTGGAGTGTGTTGTCCATGTGTTGGACATGTTGTTTATGTAAATGACGTGTGGTGCACCTAGATGGTGTATTATAAACGTACTGTTTACGTGGTTTGAATGCCGTGCATGTGGTTTGTGTGTGCATGGCACATCGTACGTTATCGTGATTATTATGTATTAATTAATGTGGTTAGCTCGTGGTATTGTGGCGATGAGGTTCACGTTCTGAACCTAGCCTCGATCCTCTAGGATCTTTGGTAATTATTCTGGATGGATGATTAGTAAAGTGTAAGTATAATTATTATGTGATTATCGTGGTCAGTGTTTAGTGTGACCTCCACTGTCACAAGGTGACCGTGACAGGCCGTGATACTATTATAATATGGTTTATATGTGTTATGGTGTAGGTTAGCTTGTGAGTAACGTGTGACCAGAACAAGCTATTCCTCACATATGTACCGTGGTTTGTAATAAAGATGGAACATGTAAGTGTCGTGATTTGTGCTAGCCGAGTGTGGTGGTTCGGCGCCTATTTCGGAATGCCTCTTTGTGCGGGTACCCTGTTCTTTGTGAGCCAGGCACGTGTGTTTGTTGTGCTCGGGGTTTGTCCCGATACAGTGTGGTACCGTCGAGGTAGGTGGTCGTCTTCCTGGACACCCTCACTCTGTGTTTGAGTTGTACATCCGCTGAGGGAAAGACGACAGTAGGGCAGCGCCTTGTGTTTGTGGGTGGCAGTCGCTTGTAGCGCGCTCGTAGTTGGGGGTACGGACACCAGTAGTCGACACTGTTCCCCAGCTAGTCCTGTTTTCCAGTGCCTCACTTAGGGTGCTTCGCCAGAGACCTAGAGGTGCCAGCATGGACCTGCAGCTGTGTGTCTACAGGTGTGGTGTTGGTTGGTCTCCACAGTTGTTTGACTTGTCTCGTGGAGCGGTAGTTGGACCTTTCGTCCGTGACTGCGAGACTGAGAGGTTGTTCTTGGTTCTGTTGTCAGGGTTGGATACTGGCCTGATCATCCAGTAGTCCTTTCCGTGTGGTGGCGTTGTTCTTTTCGACTCGTGCTTTGCCGGCTCTGGTCGTGGTTTGTGTGACTTGCCGATTGAGGTTTCACTTGTAATGTTGTGCCTAAGTGAGGCACAGTAAAGTTGTGGTTCTGTGTGGTGTTTTCACCTATTTGTACCCTTCGTAAGGATGTTTGTGTGTGGTACCTTGAGGTAGCAGGTACCTATACCCTTCGTGGATTACTTTACAGTTTTGTGGTGGTACATTGTGTACCAACCTTTTCGGGTACTTGCGTGTTTGGAGGTCTGTAGTTTGACCTTCCACCTGTTGTATTTTATCTGTTTTTAAGTAAGTCTCCGTTATGGTTTGCTGTGAGGTGGAGTGGCTTGTGGTTGCCAATCCTGTTACCCTTTGTGGGTAATTTGCCGATGAGGCTTGTGGCCTAGGCGTACGTGATTTGGTAGAGCTGTGTCCGTGGAGGCCGTGTGATGGGACCTTCCACTTGTGGTGTTTCACCTTTCTTTAGGTATGCTTTCGATCATGATTTAGTATGGATGGATTGGCCCGCTGTAGCCGATCATTACCTGGTGTGTGTAGCTTTTGATTATCGTGTTTAGGGTTTAATAGACCAGCACTTGGTTGGCTGTCTATTACCCACGAGGGTGAGGTTCGCCTGGGAAGCTTGCAGCCTAGGCAGTGACTTGCCTGTGTGCTTAAAGCATAGGCGACTAGTTGTTATTATAATTTGCCTGTGAGGCTTAAGGCTTAGGCGTATCAGTCGTTGTGTGGGCTAGCGATGCGAAACTAGTCCTGTTGTTTCTTCTACTTCCGAGGTTATGTTTGATTAAGGTGTTTATATTTAATTATGTTTAAATACAATTGTTGGACATGAATGGTTGGCTATTGGTGTTGCCAATGAGACCTTTGGGGTTGAGGTGTCCGTGGTTACGTTGTTGTTTTGGGTAGCCCCTACTGAGCCTGTGACTTGTTGAGGCTCACTCCCCTACAGTTCTTTTCACGGTTTGCCGTGTGTTTGACTTGCAGCGGCGTTGTGGCAGACTTGTACCAACAGCAGTAGTGTAGTAGTTAGTGTTGTGTGAGCTCGTACTCCCTCGGGGTATGCCCCAGGTAGTTGTACTTTTTATTGGACATGTAATAATGTAATGGGACAGTTGTAAATTATTATATACAGGTATGAGCACATGTACTTTCTTGTGTTTTATACTGTGTAGTTGTCTTTTATATTCTTACTAGACACGTGTGTGAGATATCCCTTGCGGGACTTCGGTCCGTTCGCGGGAGGCGGATCTGGATATGGAGTCTTATCGGGTATAAATACCCCGGTCCATCACAGAAAGTGTTGGAAGAAGCACACTGATCAAGGTATACTATTCACCCGGGAAGTACAAAGATGTATCAAGACTTGAAGAAGCATTTCTGGTGGCCGAACATGAAAAGGGAAATAGCAAAATTTATAGCAAGGTGTTTAGTATGCCAACAGGTTAAAGCAGAGCATCAAAGGCCAGGAGGTTTATTGTAGCCTTTGCCTATTCCGCAGTGGAAGTGGGATGACATAGCTATAGATTTTGTTGCAGAATTGCCCAAGATAGCGTCTGGTCACAATGGAATATGGGTTTTTGTTGACAAGTTGACAAAGGTGTGCAGATTGTTAGCCGTGAGTATGTCATGGGCAGAAGACATATTAGCAAGCTTATATGTGGATAGAATTGTGCCATTGCATGGAATTCCAGTAACTATTGTTTCAGATAGGGATCCCAGTTTACTTTAGGTTTTTGGAGAAGCTTGCAGAGAGTAGTTGGTACTGAATTGAGGTATAGTTCAGCATACCATCCCCAGACAGATGGATAGACGGAAAGAACAATCCAAACCATTAAAGATATGCTACGAGCTTGTTGTTTAGTTTGGGGAGGTAGTTGGGAGCATCATTTAGGCATGGTGGAATTTGCTTACAATAATAGTTATCACACAAGTATCAGGATGGCACCATATGAAGCCTTATATGGAAGACCTTGTAGAACACCATTGAATTGACATGAAGTAGAGGAGAGGCAAGTTATGGGACTGAATTGGTACAACAATATGCAGAGATGGTCAAGTTTATCAAAGAGAAGCTTCAAACAGTCCAAAGCAGACAAAAGAGTTATGCAGACACAAGATGCAGGCCACTACAGTTTGAAGTTGGTGATTATGTGTTCTTGAGAGTTTCTCCCACGAAAGGTTGTTTTGAGGTTCAACAGAAAAGGTAAATTAAGTCCAAGATATGCAGGTCCATTCCAGATTCTAGAAAGAATTGGTGAAACGACATATAGATTGGAGCTCCCAGCAGATTTTACAGATGCTCATGATGTGTTCCATGTCTCCATGCTGAGAAGATACATTCGAGACCCTTCACAGATTTTCAACTATACTCGGAACGATTTGTAACCAGATATGTCCAAGCTAGAGTATCGAGTGTTGATTACAGGGCGGAGAACACAAATGTTGAGAAATAAAAATATTGAATTGGTAAAAATCAGATGGGAGAATAAGCGGGTGTGAAGACACCTAGGAATTGGCATATGAGATGTACATAAGATCCATACTGTGTTGAGAAGCTTTTAATTCTTTTAGGTGATAGTCTTATATGTGATGAATTGTTGCAGAGGTTTCTTCTGAATTTCGAGGACGAAATTTCTTTTTGGTGATAGTAATGTAATATCCTGATCTTCTGGATCGTAGTTTACCGGGTTTGGGGGCCAATGTGTGGCCCATTAGTTGAGTTTGTTTGTGTACATGGGTGTTTGTTGGTGTGTGTAGCAGGGTGTGAGGCTTGGGGGATGATTAACCTCAACCCAATAGACATAGGCGTCGTGATTCTTCATGAACGCGACCACCTGCTATGTTGCAATTTATCGCCGCTTTACGTAGGCGCGGCTGCATGCGCGCCGCGTGGCGCATGCAGGGGCGTCGTGGCTTAATTGCAATGGCCAGGTACGTCACGTTTTAACGCGACGTCCCGATATGTCGTGATTTAGCCTGCATTTTGTTTCGGCTCCCAGTCCTGGCCAAACAGTGCAGGTTGCATTGTTCGGCTACAGGGGAACTCTGGGGGAGGTTTTGCAGGCGATTTAGGGGTGTTGGAGTGTTTTTCGACGTGCTTTCGACGCGAGGATGTGCTTCGGAGTGCGGGAAACACCAAGACAGTGTCATTTTTATGTTCTTCTCATTGGTAGGGGGACTTTCTCCTTGTTTTGGTTGTGTGGATTAGGTTTGAAGTATTTGGATTGTGGATTGACTTATATTTGGTAGTAAGCATGCTTAGGATATTGTGTGAATGTTTATTCCTACTTTTATATCATGTATGGGTGGTTTGTGTGATTTACGGAAAGGAAGAACAGAATAGGGTTCTTCAGTTTGAAAGGCGACAGACCCAGACGTCGCATTTTGTACGCGACGACTTGTCCAGTTGCGATTCAGGTTTTAAAGGCGACGGGTTGGTCCATCGCGATTCATGTTTTTAATAGCGTCCACTGTGTTAATCACGATTTAGAATGTGGCCACCCGAGCTGTTGAGTTTTGTGGCCAGTCTGTCTATTTTTTATTGCACATTGCTTGTGCAGTATTGTTTAAGTTATGTTGAGTATGTAAATGGTGTGTTGGCTCATATCGTGGATGTCAAATTCGCTTGGATTTGTGTGCATAGCAAGTTGGGTTATTTAACGCCTTCCATGGTTCCCTCGAGTCGGATAGTCCAGGTTTCATTGTGAGCCAAGAACGTGGTGCTCGGGGTTTGTCCCGATACGGTGTGTACCGTCAAGGTTTCTGTCATCTTTCTGGACACCCTCACTCCTGGGTTTGAGTTATACGTCTGGCTGAGGGAAAGACGGCAATGGGCCGCGACTTGTGTTTGTGGGTGTGCGGTCGCTTGTAGCGCGCTCGTGGTTGGGGGACGGACATCAGTAGATGTACTGGTCCTCAGCTAGTCCCGTTTTCCAGTGCCTCACTTTAGGGAGCTCGGGCCGGAGTCCCTAAAGGTGCCAGGCATGGGCCTGCAGCCGTGTGGTCTTCAGGAGTGGTGTTGGTTGGTCTCGACAGTTCTTGACCTTGTTGAAGTAGAGCGGCAGCTGGACCTTTCGTCCGTGGCTGTGAAACTGAGAGGTAGTCTTGTGTTGTTTGTCTGGGTCTGTGGCTAGTGTCGCGAACTAGTTTTCGTGACTCGTGTGCAGCGTGCCCTTCTTTAGCTTGTACACTTGAATGTAATTGTCTTTACTTATTAAGGGTTGTACCATGCACTTATTCTAGAATGGATATTTATTTACAGTTGTAGTACCATGTCTAGATAGTGTTACTTTTATGGATACATGCTTTACTCTTACCTCTGTATGTTGTTAATCTTTCGGCTTTCAGGAGTTTCTCTACTGAGCCAGTGACTTGTGAGGCTCACCCATTCTTCTTCCAGGTGAAGGAGAGCAGAGGTTCTCGTCCTCTTCTAGTTCGGGACCGCCCATAGCGGAGTCGGACCTACCCACCACAGAGTAGTTTTCTTATTGTTGTGCCTGGGGGTTTGGTCCCAGGCTTTACCTGTACTTGACTTTAGTTCAGATCTGGATATGTACATTTCTTGTGAATATGTGTAAGATAGAAATCTCATGTATGTTCAACGTGTTCTTTTATATTTCCACTAACATGTGTGTGTTGACATCCCTTGCGAGGCTTCAGCCAGTTCGCGGGAGACGGAGTCAGGTTAAACTCGTTATTGGGTTAACGGGTTTGAACGACGAGGACCATCACAGAATACAATTGAGAGGGTTCTGGCTAGAGAAGAAGAAGGATGCAAGGATGCTGCTCAAGTTGAAGCCTCACCATTGCCATTTCAGCTAAAAGGAAAGCAGAGCTCTAGAAATTTCATCTGACCCAAGGCAAACAACAACCAAGTGTTGGAGAAGTTGAAGGAATAATGAATCCAAGCCTGAGGAATTGCAACTAAAGTCCCAAGTAATGAATCTAGCAGATTTATAGATTCTGCACTAGCCTGCTACTAGAGTGTTTGACAAAATTCCTCTCTCTTATCGATCTAATTTGTGCAATTATTTTCTTCTTTCAAACTTCATTTGCTCTGATTGTTTACTTCTCTTGAAGTAAGGAGGGTAGATCCTACACTTCTAAGTGTGAGGATGGTGAGATTCTTAAAATCTTGAAGTTATGAATCAGTGATCAAGTTGTGTGTTAGCAGTGTTCAAGCTGTGTATCAGCAGTTGTATGAAGCTGTGAATCAGCCATTGTGTGAGATTCTCACACATTTGAATTGTTGAGTGAAGCCTCACTAGGTTGTAGTGAGGGAGGACGTAGGTCTCCGTATGGAAGCCTAACCACCTTAAAATCTCCATGTCATTTGTGGTTTGTTGTGCTTCCATACTTCTATACTTAAGTAGTTAGAAATTCTACTCTCAAAAGTTTTAAGGGGTAAATCTATTCACCCCCCCTAGATTTCTGTTTAGTCAACCAACACGTGGTATCAGAGCCTGGTTCTCCAGTCTATTAGTTTAACCACCGGGAGAATTTGAGTGAAATGGATTCAAGAGGATATATGGCTAAAGGTCATTCTGTGAACATACCTCCTTATTTTGATAGAACTAACTATACTAATTGGAAAAATTACATGCAGGTGTTCTTAAGAGCTCAAAATTATGAAATCAGGAAAGTTGTTAACAAAGGACCATTGAACTTCCAGAAGATGAGGACAAGTGGACAGATGAGCAATCAAAAAATCCACATCCACTAGAACGCAATGAACATAATGTAGTGTTCACTTCATCCAACTGAGTTTTCAAGGGTCTCCTCATGTGCCACAGCCAAAGAGATGTGGACACACCTTGAGGTAATCTACGAAGTCACAACAGAGGTAAAAGAAACCAAAGCCAACTTCTCATTTCTAATATGAAACTTTTAAGATGAAATCTGATGGAACAATTTCTGAAATGTATGCTAGATTAACTATTTTAACAAATGGTCTTAAGAGTTTGGGTAAAACCTATACAGAGTATGTGTTTATGAGGAAAATTCTTAGGTCCTTGACACCTATATGGCACACTAAGGCAACCGTTGTAGAAGAATCTAGGAATCTATCCACCACTACAGTTGATCAATTAATTGGATCATTTGATCTATGAATAAACTCTTAAAAGGACAGAGGAAGATGTGAAGAAAAAGAAGCCATTGACTCTCAAAGTCAGTCCTAGTGTCAAGGAAATCTCTGATGAAAATGAATCATCCAACTCAGGAGAAGACTCAGGTGAGTTTGCTCTCCTACCCAGAAAGTTCAGAAAATTCTGGAGAAAAGAAGGCAAATGATTTCTAGAGGAAGATCTCAGGTAAGTGGCTCTTCAAAATTTAAACAACCCTGAATAAGATGTGACAGAATTGTTTGTTACACTGCAAAAAACTAGGACATGTCAAATCAGAATGCCCTGATGCTCAGAAGAAAACTCACACCAAGTGGAAGAAAAACAAGTCCAAAGTAATGATAGGAACTTGGAGTGAGGAGGAAGAGATGATGAAAAAATACTAAAATTTGTTTGATGGCAAAGGGAGGAGAAGAGAGGATATGAGGTAATGTCTCCTTTCAAACTTTTCACTCATGGATGGGATAAGGTTTTTTTTAACTGCTGACTAATATAATGAAGTAAGAAAAGAAAACAAAATTCTCAAGAAGACGATCAATCATATTGTTCATGACAATTCATTAAAAGAAAGGATGAACAACTTAAGAAAGAAATATGTGAATTAAAAGAAATATTGATGGGTTGAAGTTAAAGAAAATGAACATGAAAGGAAATGAACTTCTTGTGGAAAATATGATGCCATTAAACTGTCAATAATGGAATGCAGAAAGAAATTGAAGAACTTCAAAATAAATATCTAAAAAACAATAAGCTTTGAAAAAATTGTAAGTGGCAGAAATAATTTAGATGCTTACTTGGAAGAAGAATGAATTTCTGTCACGTCCCGAGAATTACGCAGCGGATATTGTTAGTTAATTTCGAGTCGATATTTCGAGACGTGGACAGTCGACAAATAAGCCTCTAGCTAGCACGCACTAAATGTGTATCACACAACATCATAATAGGGCCCAAATGTCAACTCATATAAATTGTATTCAAGTCTCAACTTATTCAAATGGAACCATTACAGGACTAAGACTCCATAAAAGCAAAAATACATAACACCTCACTTCCTACTACATTGTTCTAACACTCAAAATACTAGCTATAGATAGACTCATAAGTGGAACGCTCATCACTCGGACGCATCCCCTCTCGACTTGCTCTTCCTCTTGAGCTTCATAGTCACCAAGATTGGGTAAAAGTAGGGAATGAGCAAACTAGCCCAGTAGGATTTATATCTCAATGTGCGGGCAATGATATAAGTGATTAACATTTTAGAACTAGGCAAGTACGATGAATGATATGCAGGTACGAATAAAACTTTTAAAACACGATATATAAAACAAGCTAGATAGAGTGATTATGATAGAACAGATTTGTGAACAAGATGACAAGATAGAACTAGTAATAGATCACTTGTACAAGCACGCAAGATTTCACTTGATGTCAGGAACGCAAGATATCACTAGTTGCATTAAATGCAGGATGGCCTATATCACGCAAGCAAGCAAGCAAGCAAGAATGTACGAGCACGAGAAAGTAACACAAATCAGGCACGTAGACACCAATGTACACCGAGAAAAGATCCATCAAGAATGTACACCAGGACACGTGTATGTGGTATTGTATCTATCATTCAACAAGCAAGCAGGACTCCCAGCGCAGATGCAACGCCAGTAATCATTATACCCCATGGTTAACAGTATATTTATGACTCGCCGTCATTGGGGCTAGACTGGAGCCCTTGGACACACGCCGTGCCCTGTCAGCAATCTCAAGAAATATTTAAAGTAGATACCCACAGTCATTAATAATGGCCAATGAGAGTGTCAATAAGTGAGCATATGTAATGTCATGTTCATGATGATGAGGAGAACAAGTAATAAGTAATTGAACATGATTTCATGAGTACAATGGTCAAGAGATAAATTCGGCAGCATAACGGTACGATTTATACTTTCGTTCAATCTTTACATTAATGGCTTTAGTCCAGTTTGTAAGTCACTCACGAGAACAAGAAGAGAAAGGAAGTGCACGCTATCTCCAGGGAACTTCAATGGTACAACCAACTCGTCGGCCATGTGGGAATCCATGGTCAGAGAGATTTACGGAGGCCTTGGTGAAAAGGTCGCTAGTCTACCGATTCGGAATGACCGGTAGAGAGTTTCCAATTTCCAAGAAGGGGCTGCCTAATCGTGCAAGTGTATAGGATGTACGTCTCTCAATCACAAACTATCGGTCTCAAACTCGCGGGAAGCACTTAACAATATAACATGGAAAAACTATGCATTTTAACTAATCATGTTTTGCAAGATTTTATGATAACCATTATCATTTAAACGTGGAAGAACAGTAGGAGATTAAATCACAAGAAGCATGAATGGATCATAACATTTAAGGAGCACTTAGAATAGCATTCATGTAATTAAAGCTTTTAATGGGTTAATCACTTTTAAGCCATTAAATAACTATCATGTAATGATCAGACCAAGACAGGCAACTTACACAGTAAATATCATAGTTAAACAGACCTTGGGTATATGCGGAAAACTATGCAGGAAAACACGTGGTTTCAGGTAAAATCCTGAGATCGCGACATATCCCTATAAGGAAGGCGACAGGGTCTGTCAGGCCCGGGGTCAGATCGCGACATGCACCTAAGAGGAAGGCGACATGGGTGTTGTCAGGCCGGGGTCAGATCGCGACAGGCTCATGTAAGGAAGGCGACAGGTCGGGCCAGAAGGCGACACAGGGGTGTGAGCATCGCGACAGGGAAGTCAGATCAGGCAGGCAGATAGCGACGGAGCGCACGTCGCATTCAGAAGGCGACTACAGGGATGTCGCAACAAGACCTCTGAACGCGACCTATCGGCCGTCGCGTTCATAGGGTCCGTGCCTGACTCTGACAGATCAAGGACAGTGCTTTGGATTACGGACCAGACTTTCCTTCTTTGGACACGGGTTGTTCTAAAATAGAGAACAAATTGTACCGTGCATGAAAAATAACAAAACCTATATTAAAACAACCTAGACATGCAGGGGTACTTCCAGTAAATCAGAATTAGAAAAAAGGATGGTTTCGATAGACTTTAATCAAGTCAAACACAACGTAGAAGACAAGTGTAACCTGAAGACGTAGTTTCATGCAGAAACCCCATTAACGTGCTTATAACTCTCTAACTAATGAGATTTAGACAAAACGTTCAACATGAAACCTGAAGAGGATAATAGTAGAACAACTTTCATGTTATGAGTTTACTCTAATCGGTCTTGAATCACAGACAACACACGAAGAACAAGAAAAGCCCTAACAGTGCACGACTTTGGAAAAACGTCATAATTCAAAATCTACTCCATGCAATTCGATGAAACCAGAGGGCAATGAAGCTAACTTGATGCTCTACACATTTGGTATAGTAGATGTTAAGATTTGGCCCGATAAAACCTACCTTTTGGGTTGATGAAGTCTCGTTCTTCCAGAAAACCCGTGTTCAGACCACTTGGAGGAGAACGCTTAATACTCCGTGTATACTGCATGGAATTTGGGCATTCCACTTGGGTTAGGAAGTAGACTCGACCCTCTTTCCAGGGGTATAAGCCTTGCACGATGGGATTTAGGTTTGGTCTACCTTTGATCGGCTTCAAGAAGGTGGTTTGTGCTGGTCGTAGCAGATGAACGAGGGAAGAAGATGAGCTTGGTATGCTTGATCTCCTACTCTCCAGCCACCAAGAGCTCCTCCACACGACCCCAGCAAGTTCTAAACTCGTCCCTAGGGTTGGGTGCAGAGTATTTAAGTAAACATGGTGTTTAGCAGTCCTATTATGACTAGGAAAGAAAGGTTGCGGGATTGGCATGTTGGTTTCCTAATTTGGATGATTTCTTCCTCCCTTTGAGTGTCTTGGCCATCAAGCAACCCCCATAGGTGGGTAAGCACGAATTTGGATTTCTAAAAGTGCATGATTGCATCCCAATTAAACCCTAATTACCCCTTTCTAATTTCAGCCTATTTAGAGTTACGAATTTCCATGCATTTTCTAGCTTTCTTTGATTTTTGGGTCCTATGTGGTCCATTGGCCCAATTATGGTATTAGGTCATTAATATATAATGTTAGAAGTCTCTCCAACTTTTTTTATTTAATTATGGTTGCGTCGTATTTCCGTGTTAACGGTTTTCCGACTTATTTCCTAATTGGATAATCGATCACCATAACTCTTAAACCTAGCCTAAATGATTTTTATTGACCCAAATTTCTTGATGGGTCATTAGAGGATATTAGTTGAAGTCCATATATGATTTTTATTTAATTGTCTGACTCATCCCAGTACGTGTGATAACGATTTAACGACTTATTATGAATTACGATAATAAGTCGCAAAACACTTTAACTTGGCTAATCCGATTTTTGTTGGCACAATTTTCTGTGGAACATTTAGGAATAAGTGTGGGGTGTTGATTATAATTTTATGGAATTTTCCGATGTGTTTTAACACATACGATAATGATACGTATTTTTAAATACTCCGATAATATGGAAATATTTATTTCCATTTATTTGAGTTTTTATGTAATTAAAAATTTCGGGGTGCTACACCCTCCCCCACTTAAGGGAATTCGGTCCCCAAATTCATTGATCCTTAATTGGCTTTTGAAAGTTATGATCCTTGAGGTCGTTTCGGATTTAATTCCTCTAACTTGTTTCAACATCGTGGATGCTAGTCCAACATCTACACCTATAGCTACCAGTACTATTCATTTGGTTCCCTCCACTCCTGTCTTCCTTTCCACGACTGTTATAACTCCATCTTAATCCATCAGATGAACTATGGTATATTACTAGATTATCCCTTTCTAATTTCTCCTCAATGATCTCCCCCACTTAGAAATGTACTAATAAGAAAACATCATAAGATCAGTCTAAGGGGTTTAACAATCATACCTCCTTCCGGGAGCTCCGCTTGCGTTATTGCATTCACGCGTCCTGGATGCTTTACCACTCCTTGGTTTCTTCCAGCTTGGTCTTTTAGCATGGGACAGTTGGGAAGGCGGTGGTCGCGACTCCCGCATCGCAGGCAAGCTCCTGCCTTCTTCCAGCACTCTTCTGCTCTGTGTCCAGGCTTGTTGCAAAAGTTACAGTATTCCACCGTCTTTGTTTCCTCTATTTTGATCTTTTTCTCCACGCCATAGTCTTTCCAGTGGTTGGCCTTTTGTTGTTGTTATTGTTATTGGGGAAAGTTCCAGTTGTATCGACTGGTCCTCTTTTTATGAAGGTCGGTTTTGAGATGTCTTTCCCTCTCATGCCTTCCACCTTAGCCATAGTGTCTTCTACCAGCTGAGCTCTTTGGACCATCTCCGTGTAGGTTTCGATGTTGTGTGGTCGAGCTTCTCAATGAACATGGGCCTGAGCCCATCCATGAACCGATTTGCCTTAAGTCTTTCTGTTCCCACCAAGTGTGGGGCATACACAGCCAGACGCGCGAACTGAGCCTCATACTCAGCCACGGACATTCCTTTCTGTTTTAGTGTGGCAAATTCTGCCACTTTCTTTTCCTTAACTCTTTCAAAGAAGTATTTTCCTCGGAAGATCTCCAGGAATTCATCCCACTCCAGTTCAGCTACATTTGGCAGATGGGCCGAGGTGGCCTTCCACCATGCTCGGTCATCCTGGTGAATTGAAAAGTGGCCAGTACCACCTTCTCCCTATTAGTGCATTGCATTACTTGGAAGATCCTTTCTATTTCTTCCTGCCAGTTTTCTGCCTCGTCCGGATCAGGGGATCCAGAGAAACGAGGAGGGTTTAAACTCCTAAAATTGCGGTGCAGGTCACCGGCTCCATTCCTTGCAGCTCCAGCTTGATTTCCAGCTGAACTACATTTTGTAGTGCCTGGGTCAATCCAGCCACGGTTTCTTGCATAACTTGCCACTGATTACGAGCCATTGCGGTTGAGTGCAAGAGTTATGAGGTTCCTGAGAAAAACATGGAAACCAATTAATGTCTCTAGATACCTTATAAGAGTCAATGGGTAGGAGTGTTTAATTCTTTCTAACATATTCCAGTCTCTACCCATTCTCACCAGGTACTGTATTTAATTTTCATGACCTAGGTTCCATAGGTATCTCTTATTCCTGAGACATATCCTATTTGGTATTCCTAGGCTCTGATACCACTAAACTGTCACGTCCCGAGAATTACGCAGCGGATATTGTTAGTTAATTTCAAGTCGGTATTTCGAGACGTGGACAGTCGGCAAATAAGCCTCTAGCTAGCACGCACTAAATGTGTATCAACACAACATCATAATAGGGCCCAAATGTCAAACTCAATATAAATTGTATTCAAGTCTCAACTTATTCAAATGGAACCATTACAGGACTAAGACTCCATAAAAGCAAAAATACATAACACCTCACTTCCTACTACATTGTTCTAACACTCAAAATACTAGCTATAGATAGACTCATAAGTGGAACGCTCATCACTCGGACACATCCCCTTCCTCGACTTGCTCTTCCTCTTGAGCTTCATAGTCACCTAGATTGGGTAAAAGTAGGGAATGAGCAAACTAGCCCAGTAGGATTTATATCTCAATGTGCGGGCAATGATATAAGTGATTAACATTTTAGAACTAGGCAAGTACGATGAATGATATGCAGGTACGAATAAAACTTGTTAAAACACGATATATAAAACAAGCTAGATAGAGTGATTATGATAGAACAGATTTGTGAACAAGATGACAAGATAGAACTAGTAATAGATCACTTTGTACAAGCACGCAAGATTTCACTTGATGTCAAGAACGCAAGATATCACTAGTTGCATTAAATGCAGGATGGCCATATCACGCAAGCAAGCAAGAATGTACGAGCACGATAAAGTAACACAAATCAGGCACGTAGACACCAATGTACACCGAGAAAAGATCCATCAAGAATGTACACCAGGACACGTGTATGTGGTATTGTATCTATCATTCAATAAGCAAGCAGGACTGCCAGCGCAGATGCAACGCCAGTAATCATTATACCCCATGGTTAACAGTATATTTATGACTCGCCGTCATTGGGGCTAGACTGGAGCCCTTGAACACACGCCGTGCCCTGTCAGCAATTTCAAGAAATATTTTTAAATGTAGATACCCACAGTCATTAATAATGGCCAATGAGAGTGTCAATAAGTGAGCATATGTAATGTCATGTTCATGATGATGAGGAGAACAAGTAATAAGTAATTGAACATGATTTCATGAGTACAATGGTCAAGAGATAAATTTGGCAGCATAACGGTACGATTTATACTTTCATTCAATCTTTACATTAATGGCTTTAGTCCAGTTTGTAAGTCACACTCACGAGAACAAGAAGAGAAAGGAAGTGCACGCTATCTCCAGGGAACTTCAATGGTACAACCAACTCGTCGGCCATGTGGGAATCCATGGTCAGAGGAGATTTACGGAGGCCTTGGTGAAAAGGTCGCTAGTCTACCGATTCGGAATGACCGGTAGAGAGTTTCCAATTTCCCAAGAAGGGGCTGCCTAATCGTGCAAGTGTATAGTGATGTACGTCTCTCAATCACAAACTATCGGTCTCAAACTCGCGGGAAGCACTTAACAATATAACGTGGAATAAACTATGCATTTTAACTAATCATGTTGCAAGATTTTATGATAACCATTATCATTTAAACGTGGAAGAACAGTAGGAAGATTAAATCACAAGAAGCATGAATGGATCATAACATTTAAGGAGCACTTAGAATAGCATTCATGTAATTAAAGCTTTTAAATGGGTTAATCACTTTTAAGCCATTAAATAAATATCATGTAATGATTAGACCCAAGATAGGCAACTTACAAGTAAATATCATATTTAAATAGACCTTGGGTATATGCGGAAAACTATGCAGAAAACACGTGGTTTCAGGAAATCCTGAGATCGCGACATATCCCTATAAGGAAGGCGACAGGGTCTGTCAGGCCGGGTCAGATCGCGACATGCACCTAAGAGGAAGGCGACATGGGTGTTGTCAGGCCGGGGTCAGATCGCGACAGGCTCATGTAAGGAAGGCGACAGGTCGGGCCCAGAAGGCGACACAGGGGTGTGAGCATCGCGACAGGGAAGTCAGATCAGGCAGGCAGATAGCGACGGAGCGCACGTCGCATTCAGAAGGCGACTACAGGGATGTTGCAACAAGACCTCTGAACGTGACCTATCGGGCCGTCGCGTTCACAGGGTCCGTGCCTGACTCTGACAGAGCAAGGACAGTGCTTTGGATTGCGGACCAGACTTTCCTTCTTTTGACATAGGGTTGTTCTAAAATAGAGAACAAATTGTACCGTGCATGAAAAATAACGAAACCAATTTTAAAACAACCTAGACATGCAGGGGTACTTCCAGTAAATCGGAATTAGAAATAAGGATGGTTTCGATAGCTTTAATCAAGTCAAACACAACGTAGAAGACAAGTGTAACCTGAAGACGTAGTTTCATGCAGCAACCCCATTAACGTTCTTATAACTCTCTAACTAATGAGATTTAGACAAAACGTTCAACATGAAACCTGAAGAGGATAACTAGTAGAAAAACTTTCATATTATGATTTTACTCTAATTCGGTCTTGAATCACAGACAACACACAAAGAACAGGAAAAGCCCTAACAGTGCACGACTTTGGAAAAACGCTCATAATTCAAAATCTACTCCATGAAATTCGATGAAACCAGAGGGAAATGAAAGCTAACTTGATGCTCTACACATTTGGTATAGTAGATGTTAAGATTTGGCCCGAGAAAACCTACCTTTTGGGTTGATGAAGTCTCGTTCTTCCAGAAAACCCGTGTTCAGACCACTTGGAGGAGAACGCTTAATACTCCGTGTATACTGCATGGAATTTGGGCATTCCACTTGGGTTAGGAGGTAGACTCGACCCTCTTTCTAGGGCTATAAGCCATGCACGATGGGATTTAGGTTTGGCCTACCTTTGATCGGCTTCAAGAAGGTGGTTTGTGTTGGTCGTAGCAGATGAACGAGGGAAGAAGATGAGCTTGGTATGCTTGATCTCCTACTCTCCAGCCACCAAGAGCTCCTCCACACGACCCCAGCAAGTTCTAAACTCGTCCTAGGGTTGGGTGCAGAGTATTAAGTAAACATGGTGTTTAGGAGTCCTATTATGACTAGGAAAGAAGGGTTGCGGGATTGGCATGTTGGTTTCCTAATTTTGATGATTCTTCCTCCTTTGAGTGTCTTGGCCATCAAGCAATCCCCATAGGTGGGTAAGCACGAATTTGGATTGCTAAAAGTGCATGATTGCATCCCAATTAAACCCTAATTACCCTTCTAATTTCAGCCTATTAGAGTTACGAATTTCCATGCATTTTCTAGCTTTCTTTGATTTTTTGGGTCATATGTGGTATTGGCCCAATTATGGTATTAGGTCATTAATATATAATGTTAGAAGTCTCTCCAACTTTTTTATTTAATTTATGGTTGCGTCGTATTTCCGTGTTAACGGTTTTCGACTATTTCCTAATTTGGATAATCGGTCACCATAACTCTTAAACCTAGCCTAAATGATTTTTATTGACCCAAATTTCTTGATGGATCATTAGAGGATATTAGTTGAAGTCCATATATGATTTTTATTTAATTGTCTGACTCATCCTAGTACGTGTGATAACGATTTTACGACTTATTTATGAATTACGATAATAAGTCGCAAAACACTTTAAACTTGGCTAATCCGATTTTTGTTGGCACAATTTTCTTTGTGGAACATTTAGGAATAATGTGTGGGGTTGATTTATAATTTTTATGGAATTTTATGATGTGTTTTAACACATACGATAATGATACGTATGTTTTAAATACTCCGATAATATGAAAATTATTTTTCCATTTATTTGAGTTTTTATGTAATTAAAATTTCCGGGGTGCTACAATTTCAATAAGAAGGGTTAGGATTTAACCCAATAAAGAAAAAAGAATTGGAATGAAAATGATCATATTTGTATCTACTACAAGCACAACATTTCCAAACTCAACAAAGAACATAAATGAAAAGACTCACAAAAATGTTGAGGAGAAAATGGAAAGATCTCTACAAAGCAAAAATCCAAGAAATGCCCCCAGAGAAATTCAAAGGCAAAGGTAAGGTTGACACTGTTCTCAAAGGAGGTCGACCCAGGCTCTATGAAAAGGCTGCTGGAAGTCATGTGAGTCGACACAACATTCACACCAGGTCGACACACATGTCTCATGGAAACCAACACTGGCAACAATATGCATGGGTAGGTTGACACATCCAAAATGATAGGTTGACACATCTGTTTGCCAACGGCAAGAGAACTTCAAGATGGACACGGGCAGGTCGACGCAACACTTTCAATGCGTCGACACATCCTCAGTTCTATATATATGCTAGACCCAACTATCTTAAGTACTGTCAATGGTTTACCACTTATCAAAGCCCTTGGATGTCTCATTGGGAAGGAAAACCAAAGTTTATAAAAATTCATTTCAATGAGAAAAAGATCAACATCTCAAAAACTAACGAGAACAAGAAAAATAATTAAATCAAGAATAAATTCAGAAACAACATCAACTTGACACAAAAAAACAAGTTTGGATTCCCAAAAAATTACTTTTATGTACAGTTGAGTGATTGATTCAAAGGAACCCAAATGTGCATGAGTTCCAAAACTTTTGTTAGATGTCTTGCAAGAATGTCTTATAGCCATACACAACAAGTGGTACCTTGACAGTGGTTGTTCAAGACATATGACAGGGGACAAAAGTAAATTTTGCTTATTGGTTAAAAAGCAAGCTGGCCATGTGACATTTGGAGTGTAGCACCCCGGAAATTTTAATTACATAAAATTTTAAATAAATAGAAATAAATAATTTCCATAATATAAGAGTATTTTAAACATACGTATCATTATCGTATGTGCTAAAACACATCAAAAAAATCTATAAAAATTATAAATCAACCCCACACATTATTCCTAAGTGTTCCACGAAGAAATTCGTTCGACAAAAAATCCGATTAACCAAGTGTACATCATATGGTGACCGATTATCCAAATTAAGAAATAAGTCGGAAAATCGTTAACACGGAAATACGACGCAACCACAAAATTTAATAAAAGTGTTGGAGAGACTTCCAACATTATATATTAATGACCCAATATCTTAATTGGGCCAATGGACCACATATGACCCAAAAATCAAATGAAGAAAGAAATGCATGGAAATTCGTAGCTTAATAAGCTGAAATTAAAAAGAGGCAATTAGAGTGAATTGGGAAGAGATCTTGCACTCTTAGCAACCCAATTCGTGCTTAACTATGGTGGGAGGTTTCCTAAAGCCTCACACACTCTAATGGAGGAAGAAATCCTCAATTAGGAAACTAACAAGCCAAAACCACAACCATAGTTTCCTTGTCATAATAGGACTCCTAAACACCATGGTTGCTTAAATACTCTCCATTAAACCCTAGGGATGAGTTTTACAACTTGTTGGGGTCGTGTGGAGGAGTGTTGGGCGGCTGGGAGCTGTGCATCGACCACAAGAAGGACATCTTCTTCCCCTTTTCGTCTGCTTCAGCCTATGCAAACCGTTCTCTTAGAGTCGACCAAAGGTTATGTCAAACCTAAATCCCATCATGCAAGGCCAATACCCCTGAAATAGGGTCAAGTCTATGTTCTAACTCAACTGGAATGCCCAATTTCCATGCAGTATACACGGAGTATTAAGCGTTCTTCAAACAATGGTCTGAACAACGGATTTCTGAAGAATGAGACTTCATCAACCCAGAAGGTAGGTTTTCTCGGGCCAAACCTTAACATATCCTATACCAATGTGTAGAGCATCAAGTAACTTTCATTTCCCACTTCATCGAATTCCAATGAGTATATTTTGAATTATAGACTTTTGCCAAAGTCGTGCTTGTCAGGGACTTTTTGTGTTCATGTCGATTTATCGCACATCTCGAGGCCGTTTAAAATTATTTAAAAATCATAGTTCGCACCTATTCCATGTTCCCTACAACTTTCATGTTGAGACTTTTGTCCGAAAAGCCCTAGTTTATAAGATATAAGCGTTGCATGATCGAACCCCCCCTGAGTGCAGTTTTTCTACGTTTTCGGTCTGGACCCTGAACCGCGTCCAGGCAGGAGGATGCGTTTCAAGGGCCTGGTATCACGTCGCCAACGAGCGACGCGATCCATGAAAAGTGTCTGTGCACCCGGACGTGATTAGGGCGCTGACCAGTCCACTCCCCACGTGGGCTGCGCGCCGCCTGGGAGTCGGGGCCTCTCTGAACCGCGGCGGCCGGCCCAGATGCTTTTCAGAGGTTTTTCCCGCCCACATTTTATTAATGTTTTCTGTAGACGCATCCATGTCTTCCGACGTGATTCGATCGTTAACGTGGCAGGCATGTGGACGCAATTTGGATTTTTCATTGTTTCGCCTGTTTTGACTGTGCCCTGCATTTTTAAGTGCGTCCTCTGTGTTGGACACATATTTACATGCTTACCCGAGGTCTGTTAACATGATATTAGTGTGTAATTCGCATGTCTTGGGTCTGATCATTACATGATGTTTATTTAATGGCTAAAAGTGTTTAACCCATTAAAAGTTATAATTACGTGAATATTATTCTAATTGCTTTCTTAATGACGTGATCATTCATGCAAATTGTGATTCACTCTTGTTACTATTCTAGTTGATTAAAATGATAATTATTATCTTAAAATCTTGCAAACCATGTATAGTTAAATGCATTGTTCATTGCATGTCATCATGTTAAGTGCTTTCCGCAAGTTTGAAACAGATGGTTTGTGAATTGAGACGTGTACATCACTACACACTTGCACATCTAGGCAGCCCTTTCTTAGGATTTGGAAGCTCTCTATCGGTCATTCTGAATCGGTAGACTAGTGACCTTTTCTCTAAGACCTCCGTAAATCTCCGCTCTCCGTGGATTCCACATGGAGGCCGAGTTGGTGGTACCATTGAAGTTCCCTAGAGATAGCTTGCACTTCCTCTCTCATCTTGTTCTCGTGAGTGTGATTTACAATCTAGACTAAAGCCATTAATGTAAAGATTGAATTAAAGTATAAATCGTGCCTTTATGCTGCCAAATTTATCTCTTGAACATTGTTATCATGAAATCATGTTCAATTTACTTATTACTTGTTCTCATCATCATCATGAACATGACATTACACATGCTTACATATTGAAACTCTCATTGGCCATTGTTATGATTGTAGGTATCTACATTTAAATTTAGTGAGATGCTGACCGGGCACGGCGAGTGTCCAAGGGCTCCAGTCTAGCCCCAATGACGGAGAGTAATAAATATACTGTTAACCATGGGGTATAATGATTACTGGCGTTGCATCTACGCTGGGAGTCATGCGTGTCGTGTTGAATGATAGATACAATAACCACATACGTGTCCTAGTGTACATTCTTGATGGATCTTTTCTTGGTGTACATTAGTGTCTACGTGACTAATTAGTGTTACATGATCGTGCTCGTGCGTTCTTGCTTGCTTGCGTGATATGGCCATCTTGCATTTAATGCAATTAGTGATATCTCGCGTTCTCGAAAGCTATTGACATCAAGTGAAATCTTGCGTGCTTGTACAAAGTGATATATTACTAGTTCTATCTTGTTATATCCTTCTAGATCTTGTTCTATCATGATCACTCTATCTGGATTGTTCATGTATCATGTTTTAATGAGTTTTATTTGTACATGCATATCATGACATTCATCGTGCTTACCTAGTTCTAAATTGTTAATCATTTATATCATTGCCCGCACATTGAGATATAAATCATACTGGGCTAGTTTGCTCATTCCCTACTTTTACCCAATCTAGGTGACTATGAAGTTCAAGAGGAAGAGCCAGTCGAGGATGGGAATGCATCCGAGTGATGAGCGTTCCAAATATGAGTCTATCTATAGTTAGTTTATGTTGAGTGTTAGAATGTGCAGTAGGAAGTGAGGAATAAAATGTACTTTTCTTTTATTGAGTCTTAGTCCTGTATTAGTTCTTTTGAGACAAATATGAGATTTAATACAATTTCCATTGAGTTCAATATTTGGGCCCTATGATGATGTATGTTGTTATACATTTAGTGCGTGCTAGCTAGAGGCTTATTTTCCGACTGTTCACGTCTCGGGATATCGACTCGAATTATTCCGCATAATTTATATCCACTGCGTAATTCTCGGGACGTGACATGGAGGCAATAAGAAAGGCAAAATAGTTGGATCATGAAAAGTTGGTGAGAATCTTTCGAACTCTATTGGTGATGTTCTTTTGGTGGAAGGATGGAATACAACCTCTTGATCATAACTCAACTTTGTGACAAAGGACATAAGGTAACATTTGACTCTCTTATTTGCACAATTTTTGAACCTAATTCAGATTATGTTAAATTTACTGATAGAGAGTTAACAATATGTACATACTTGACTTAACTGATCCTGAAAATGATAATCTATGTCTTGCTGCCAGCAGAAATGATCTTGCATATCTTTGGCATCGTAGACTAGGTCATGCTAGCTACAATATGTTGCACAAACTTGTAAAATTCAACATGGTTAAAGGGCTACCAGAATATCTTTTAAGCAAAATAATAAAATTTACGAAGTATGTACTCAAGGTAAGTAAACTAGAAAATCTTTCAAAAGTAGATTTTAAAATTAGTCTTCCAAACCTCTAGAACTTATTTACATGGATCTGTTTGGACCCACTAGGATCACTAGTCTTAATGGAAAAAGGTTTAGCTATGTGCTTGTGGATGATTTTTCAAGATTTACATGGGTGTTCTTTCTTGCTCACAAAAGTGATACTTTCATGGAATTTCTGGACTTCTTTAAGAGAATCATGCAAGAAGGAAAATTTAAAATTGTTTCTATAATGTCTGATCATGGTGGGGAATTTGAGAATTCTGACTTTGAAAAGTTTTGCAGGAGTGAAGTAATAAACCACAAGTTCTCGTCCCCGAGAACTCCAGAGCAGAATGAAGTTGTTGAAAGAAGAAACAGAACTCTAGTTGAAATGGCAAGGATAATGCTGGTATAAAGTGGACCGCCAAGGTTTTGGGTGGAAGTAGTAAATCCCTCTTGCTAAATAATAAATCGTGCATTGATAAGGCCATTTAGCAAGAAACCCCTTATGAACTACTAAAAGGTAAGAAACCCTCCATTATACATTTCAAAGTTTTTGGAACAAAATGTTTTATTTTAAACAACAATAAAAAGATTTGAATAAATTTGAACCCGAGTAAATTTGGCATTTTTTTGGGTATTCAAGTCACTCTAGAGCTTATAGAGTGTTCAATGTTAAGGATCAATGCGCTTAAGAATCTTCTCACATAACTTTTGATGAATCTAATGATAATATTTGCAGGAAAGAAGATGATGGAGAATCCTTGGAAAGCAAGAAGCCACAAGTTCCTCAACAGAAAAGTTCAAACTCAAATGAGAGTCTAAGTAAATTTGGTGAACTAGAATCATCAACTACAAATGAGGTCAGATGCTTATAAATATCAGAATGCTCAGAGATCACCCTCTAGAAAGCTTAATTGGTAATTTGCATGATTCTACAAAAAACTAGATCTCATTTTAAGCTTATTGAAGAAATGAATCAAATGACACTTATTTCTCAATTAGAATGCAAAAATATTGAGGAAGCCTTAAAAGAAGAATTCTGGATAAATGCAATGCATGAGGAACTAAATCAATTTCAAAGAAATAATGTGTGGCATTTAGTTCCTAAACCATCATCATAATCTGTAATTGGAACAAAATGGGTTTTCCGGAATAAAACAAGTGGGTTTCAAAAGGTTATAATTAGGAATTTGGCATTAATTTTGAAGAATCATTTGCTCCAATAGCTAGATTAGTAGCCATCAGAATTATGCTAGTATTTGCATGCTCTTATAACATCAAACTTCAACAAATGGATATCAAAAGTGCATTTCTGAATGGCTTGATAAAAGAAGAAGTGTTTGTCGAACAACCCCCTAGTTTTTTAAACTCTAAATTCCTAACCATGTGTTTAAATTGGACAAGGCTCTCTATGAACTCAAACAGGCCCCTCGAGCATGGTATGATATACTGAGCTCATTCCTCACAAGTAAGGGATATTTAAGAGGTAAAGTTGATCAAACTCTCTTCACTAAAGTGCAGGAAAATGATATTTTGATTGTCTAAATTTATGTCGATGACATTGTATTTGGTTCAACCAAATCTTCATTGTGTAAGGGGTTTGCTGATTTAATGACCAGTGAATTTGAGATGAGTTTAATGGGAGGGCTAAAGTTCTTTCTTAGACTGCAGATTGTTCGAACTAAAGAAATATCATTTATCAATCAATCAAAATACATCTTAGAGTTGCTGAAAAAATACAAAATGGAAAACATCAAAGCCATGACAACTCCAATGAGCACCACAGTGAGTCTTGATGTAGACCTAAAAAGTAAAATGGTAGATGCAAAAATCTACAGAGTTATGATTGGATCTCTACTATACCTCACTGCATCTAGACCTAATATTCAATTTCTAGTGTGCATGTGTGCTAGATTTCAAGCTTGTCCTAGAAAATCCCACATGAGTGTTGTGAAAAGAATTTTCAGATACTTAGCAAGATCTCATGACTTGGGATTATGGTATTCAACATCATGTGAGTTTAATTTAATTTCTTATAGTGATGCTGATTATGCTGGATGCAAATTGGATAGAAAGAGTACTAGTGGTTATTACCAATTTTTGGGAGGGTGTCTAGTCTCTTAGGCTTCTAAGAAACAACACTTAGTTGCACTCTCCACTGCAGAGGCAGAATATGTTACTGCAGGGAATTGTGGAACTCAAGTGTTGTAGATTAAACACCAACTTCAAGACTACTAAGAAGATCTTGGATGTTTCCCAATAATGCATGACAACACAAGTATTATCAATTTGAAAAAAATTTCAATACAACACTCTAGGACAAAGCACATTGAAATTAGACACCATTTCTTAAGAGATGAAATCAGTAAAGATGTTTTGATTTGCACTATATTGAAACTACAAAATAAATTACTGATATCTTTACCAAACCTCTGTGTGCTGAAAGATTTTCATGCTTAAAAAGAGAACTAGGCTTGTGCAAGGTTGATTGATTGTTTGTTGCTTGAAATAGATTGTTTGAGTGATATTAATACTGCATTATATATCTATATTTTATGGTATATCAATGATGATTTGTGAAAGGATAAGTTAGACTTGTTTGAAAACTTCATTACGCATGAGAAATACTCTGCCAAGTACCAAAAATCACATGATATATGATAGGTATATCACATGTATGTCTTATCATGTAAGTACTAATTGCATATCACTTAGCATATTGCACATAGTGGGAGGGGGGGAATTAAATTGTTCTCTCGCAAGTGGTTCAATGAATTGCTGCTTGAGGTGATCAAAACACTATGGTAAACTGAATGGCAGTCATAGTTGGAAGTGCTTAATGGCAAGATTGTTTAGAGAAAGAGTTACTCGAAACAACATAGCTTATAATGAGGTAGGTTGACATACTCGATGTTTGTGTCGATACACTTTCTATTATTTCTTTATCCTTGGTTATCTTCTTCCATTCTCAAAAGATTCACTTATTGAGGGGGAGCCTTTACCTATGATGAATCTTGACAAAGGGCAATTTTTCAGGAGGAATTAAAGCTTTATTCCCTTATCTTCATCACCACTGAAAGTAAAAAGAATGTTATAAACTACTGAGTTTGGCCTTGAAATCTCTGAAAAATACCTAAGAGAGGTTAAGTAATAGCTTCAAAACATTTTGAAAAATTGTATCTCTCTCAATTCTGAAATTCATGAGTATTTAGGCCTCTTTAGTTGGAAAAAAAACTACCAAAATAAGTATTGTTTTTAAACTTTCTTCTATTTTGAAGTAGGCCAAAAATATAATGTTTGTTAATTTTTTGTTTGGCAGAACAATGACTTGCTTCTGAGAAACTGCACATCTTCATAAAAAATGGAGAAGTTATTGCATGTCATGATGAGCTAGTTAATTCTATTCATTGAAAGGTTGATAAAAATTATAAAATTTTGTGCTATATTTAGTAACTGGGGATTCCTGCATCTAAACAACGTGTATCCTCACTTAAAAAGTTGCACATAACCCTTGTGACAAGATGATTACCCAACTTGAGTAATCAGGAACTTTGGTGTGTGAAAAGCATGAGCTCTTGTATGAAAAAGATGTGATACATCTGAATGTTCTTCATAAGTGTCAAGAAACACAATATAAAAATTTGCAAGTAAAGATTACAATCTCTTGCGTATGAAAAATTCTCAAGATTGTTTAATCTCAATACTATTTGAAATTTTCTCTCTCTAGAATTTCCTCTATCCAACTAATGAGTTAGAATTAAGGAGAATGTAAATATATCTTGAAGATGTGTTTTAATTCTATTAATTATGCCTCATGGTCTTTCTATTATTTTAATGGTTAAACTAAAGTTTATAACATTCAAACCATTAATTTCACAAAAAGGTCAAATAATGAGAAAAGAGAGTAATATCTTTAATTTCTTCATAAATCCTGAGAACCTAATAAGGTCTTATTCCTCATGGTTAAACGCTCTTCCCTTAATCCGTGTCAATGCACATTATTTCTATGTCGACACAACTTGACCTCTTTACTGTGGAATCAGTTAAACTCAGTTGTTCCACATAACTAATGTACCTCCTAGGGCAGGTCGACGCGTACCTCTTGAAATTCCCCAAATAGTCTCAACACTCATATCTGTTCGTAGTCCTTCTCTCCAGATTTCTCTCTCTCTCTCTCTCTGGCCCTTGCCTTCGGAAACACACTTTCTTCTCCAACAAGGCTTTCATTCCTTCTCCATCGTCATGGCAATCAAGCTTGCAGCATGACGGGGTGGAAAAATAAAGGTTTCCGAACATGGGATCGATCCCGCATCCATTGAGCGTAGAAGTAAGGCTCGAAATGATAGTGAGCAGAGAGCTACACCGCAAAAAAGAAAGGCGGTGGTGCCAACCTTCTCAAGATGCAGATTCTCACATCCTCGAATAGCTAAAGAGAAAGCCTTGCCGAAGGGAAAGAATAAAAGTGAATTCTTTAATCTAAGCAGTTCAGATGAAGCAGAAGATCAACTGTCCACTAAAGCGAACACAGAAGAAGCTAGCCCTAAAGCCAAGGGCTCACTCACACAATAGGAATCAAGGCTTCCTTCCATCAAGAAGAAAAAACTTCTGAGGAATTAGACAACAGCAACTCTGATGATCAAAATGCTTCAGAAGGGCAAACCACTATGCCTGATGCTGCAGGGTCAGATAATGAAAAGCTGAAACAAATGATTCTAGCAGGGTAGATGGAATCATGCTGAAACTGACAGTAAAGAAAAGGCTACCGAATCTAAAGAAGGTGCAGAAAATGAAGGGAGAGAGAATTTTGAGGAAGAAGAAGAAGGTAATGCTCAAAAGATAATAGACAAATTTTAAAGTCCAAAGCAGTGGATATTCCTGATGAAGGTATGAAAGTTGCATTTTCAGAGCTTTTTGAATTATTTGAATTTCAAGGCTGGACTAGCTTCATAAGTGAACATAAGGTCTTTTATCCAAACCTAGTTCAGGAATTCTATACCAACTTGATTAGTCACAAAAGAGTTTTAGAAACCACAGTCCAAGGTGTTGGGTTATAATATGTATGATGATGATGGTGCTTGAATGTTTTTGATGATTGACATGATTGACATAATTGATGTTGCAAACATGATATAGACATGATCAAGACATGAAAGATAAAAAATGACTTTATAACCATCTATGCATTCATGATATCTCACTTGGAATGTCTTTCATGTAGGTGAGAATGAACACGCAAGACAAGCAACAAAATCCAAGTGCAAAAGGTTGGAAATACACATCAAGTGTTCACCTGTCGACAGCCAAGAAGCCATGTGTCGACAGATGGACAAGACAGTAACAAACAAGCTACTGGAAACAAATAAAAAGTAGTAGCTGTCGATAGACAAAGTGCACCTGTCGACAGCACCAGGTCGCCTGTCGACAGCCCAGGATTCCAGTGACCAACATGGTTCTGGAAGCCAGTTTCCAATAGTACCTATCGACAGCCATGTTGCACCTGTCGACAGTCGCGGATAAGTCACAACGGGTGACCGACATGTGATCTGTATTAGGGTGTTCCCTTTTGACATGACTCTTCAAACTTGAACACCACTATATATAGATCATATGGAGTTATTTCGCAGGAAGAGCCTCCACACCAAACCCTAAGCAAGGATCAAGAAGAAGGCTTTCTCTGCCCTGCTCTGCTTCAACCCTTCTACGTGTTCCAGAAAGATTCATCTCGTGTGAGGAGTTGAAGCCGGTTCGTCTACAAGTCAAGCTTCATCTACATCATCTGATCGTCATCAACACGAATCTTGAAGTTCTTCTGGACGACCACATCGAAGAGTTCATCATAGGATTTGATCTTCAACTCAGAACTCTTCCCTCTTTCTACTTTTGATTACTCTGTGTGTGTGTAGTGGTTTGGGCGTCCCTTGTGCTTGATCCACATGTGTGTGTGGTTGTTCTGAGTGTGTGTCTGCCTCAGACACCGTGCGTGTGTGATTGTAGGGTTAAACTCGCTTTATAAGCAGTTTTCCGTGTGTGTGCGTGTGTGGACGGTGGACGTAGGATGCACGAGTTGTGTACTCCGAACCACCTTAAATCTTCATGTCCTAAGGTTTGCACGTTCTTACGTTAGATGCATGGTAGGCACGATTGATTGGTTCACACGCTTGGTAAATTTCTAATTTCCTAATCACAATTTGCACACACATCAAAGTTTGAATTCAATTCACATCTGTTTAAGATTTCATCAAGTCAGTACTAACTTTGAAAAGAAGACAAAATGTTTTTAATCGGTAGTAATCTATTCAACCCCCTTCTAGATTACTGCTTTAGGTGATTCCGCGCACCTTTCAATTGGTATCAGAGCGAGGTTTCTCTGATTTATAGCTTTAATAGCTTGATCTAGCGATCAGGAGAGATTCTGAATAATGGAAACAAACAAGGGATTTATGGCTGAAGGACACTCAGTGTCTTGGCCTCCCTTCTTTGATGGCACTGACTACACATATTGGAAAAACTGTATGCAGGTGTTTCTGAGAGCTCAAGACTATGAGCTGTGGAAGATCGTAAGCAAGGGCCCATACGAGCTGCCCACTGACGAAGACACCTGGACTAGAGAACAGATCCGCAGAGGAACCTTGAACTGGAGTGCGTTGAACATGATGCAATGCGCCGTACATCTGAAGGAATACTCAAGGGTCTCCACATGCAAGTCAGCAAAAAAAATGTGGGACAAGCTGGAGCTAATATACGAAGGTACGTCAGAGGTAAGGGAAACTAAAGCTAGCATGCTTGTCTCTGAATATGAAATGTTCAAAATGAAAAATGAAGAAACTATTTCAGACATGTTTGCTAGATTCATGATCATTATTAATGTCTTGAAAGGTCTAAAGAAGGAGTACAGTGAAAGTGACTTAGTAAGGAAGATACTTAGGTCTCTTACATCATCTTGGCATACTAAGGCCACTGTCATTGAGGACTCCAAAGACCTATCAACAATGAAATTGGATGAATTGATAGGATCACTAATGACTTATGAAATAAATCTAAAAAGAAAAGAAACTAAGGTAAATCCCAGAAAGTCAATTGCTCTAAAAGCCTCTAACAAAGGTTCTTCAAGCTCCAAGAAAGAGGTTCAACAAGAAAATGAGGAAACTGAAACATCTAGTGAAAGTGAGAATGATGAAATGGCAATGCTCACTAGACAGTTCAAAAAAATTCTCAAGTTCAAAAGAAAGGATCAGGTAACTTCAAAACTCTTCCAAAAGATTTCTCAAATAAATTTGATACTAACAAAAAATCTGACATGATTGTTTGTTATGAGTGCAAGAAACAGGGGCACATGAGAGGTGAATGCCCAGAGCTGAAGAAAAAGCTGAAAAAGGACAAGTCTTCATACAAGAAAGCCAAGCCATGATGGCAACTTAGAGTGATGAAGACGAAGACGAGAATGCTCAAGGAAGTTCGATGATGAGAGATCCAGTGCTTAATGGCAAGAAGTGAAGACTCCAATGAGGTAAACTCTTCCTTTGAAAATTACACTGTTGATGAATGGGAAGAGGCATACACCTTGCTTTTTGAAAAATTTTGTGAATATAAGTCTGAAAATAAAGCACTGAAAAAGAAAATCACCAACCTTGTTTCTAGCACAAGCAATGATGAACAACTTGCAATCCTAACTAAAGAGATAGAGTTGCTGAAGATTGAAAAGGAAAGTCACTTTGATGAAATGGATTGCATGAAAGAAAAACTCCAAGAAAAATAAAAAGAAAAACAAGTCCTAAATACACTTGCAGAAACCCTTCAAAATGAAAACCAAGAGATTAAGAAAAGATTGGAGGTTGAAAAGGACCTAATAAGAAAAAATGAAGATCTGTCAAGATTTGTTAAAGGAAAGCAAAATCATGATGTTGTTTGGGGTTAAGACAAACATTACAAGGCATGGACTTGGATTTCAAAATGAAAGTCAAAAGAAACTTGGAGAAAAATTGATCACATCATTTGTTGAATGCAGTCCAAGTACAATCAAGAATGTTCAAGCTAAAGGTAAGGAAGTGAAAAATAAACAAAAGTTCACAACTGCTCAAAAAGGAAAGGCATTTGTTGACAGACTCAAAGTGGACTATCGACAGGCCTGGAAATATGCTAAAAAGGTATAGCCAATCAAGCAACAAAAAGGTCAAAAGCAATCACAAGCTCAACACAACAGCAAAAGAAATGCAAAAAGCAAAACTCCATCATGCAACTGTTGTAAAAACTTGGTCATACTGAAAAACAATACTGGAATAATTTAAACAAGTTGAAATGCAAGCAAGTGTGGATTCCAAAGCATTTACTTTTTGGTATGAATGAAAGATTGGGATCCAAAGTAATTTGGGTACCAAAACCTCTTGTATGATCCATCTATGCAGGAATGCCTAGCAGCCCAAAATCAAAATAAATGGTACTTAGACAGTGGCTGCTCGAGGCACATGACGGGCGATACAGAACAATTCTGCTTGCTGGTTGAAAAAGATGGAGGTCAATTGTGTTTGGAGGTAACAATAATGGCCAAATTATTGGTATAGGTAAGGTAGGTAAGTATGCCTCTAACTCAATAGATAATGTGTTTTTAGTTGATGGTCTTAACCACAATCTTCTTAACATTAGTCAATTGTGTGATAAAGGCCATAAAGTCAATTTTGAATCAGATGCATGTCAAATTGTTGATAAAGTCTCAGGAAGTGTCAAATTTTCTGGAAAAAGAGTAAATAACATTTATCTAGTGATCTAGATGAACCAGAAAACAAAAATTTGTGTCTTGCTGCAAATAAGCAGGATGAATTATCTTTATGGCATCATAGGCTAGGCCATGCAAGCTACAATGTTTTGCACAAGATCATGAGGATGAAACTAGTAAGTAGACTTCCTGAAATTCATTTCAATAAAAATGTGAGCTTTTGTGATGCATGTGCACATGGAAAATAAACTAGGAAGTTATTCAAATCCAATGCACCCATAATTACTTCAAAACCTTATGAACTGTGGCACATGGACCTTTTTAGACCTACAAGAACACTTAGTCTCAATGGCAAACGTTTGGGTTTGTCATTGTAGATGATTCTCTAGGTTCACTTGGGTTAAATTCCTAGCTCATAAAAATGAAGTTTTGAAAAATTTTGAAGAGTTCTTTTGTTGCCCAGATAGCAAGCCCAGAGGGGGGTGAATGGAGTGCTAAAATTCTTTCTAAAATGAAACCTGTCAATAAAAATGCTTAACAGAAAAACACTAGGATCGATAGTTAGTGTTAGTGAGAATGAAGACAAATAAGCAAACACACAAACAACAGGAGATTTTTATCCTAGTTCGGACCTCCTATCCCAAGGAGTCCTACGTCCAATCCCCAAGCAACAACTTGAGATTTTACTAACTAAGGGTACTGTCCCCTTTAAGGACTCTTACACATCCAGCAGCAGCTGGCCTTCTCTTCTACCCCGAAGAGGTACAAACCAACACCTGATGCAACAGGTCTTCCTTCTTCAATGAAGGGAATAATAACCACCTGTTTCCTACAGGTCTTCTCTTCACAACTGAAGAGGAACACACACAGAGAATGTGAGTAAAAGGTGAATGGCCCCTAGACTAAGCTTATAAGAAATTGCTTGATCTGAGGCTGAATCTGAGAGACACAGATTTGCGACAAGAAAATCTCTCAGAACTACACTTGCTCTCAAAAGACTAAGCAATTGGAAAATGGAGAGCTGAGAGCTAAAAGTTGGTTCGCTGGAAGGAGTGAGCTCTTCTTGCTGATGATCGCAAGTGCTTGATGGATTTTATGTGTATTGCTTAGTGTGTCTCTCTTATGTTCTTCATGGAGTCATCAGTCTTCTATATATCTTTTCTTGAGAATATAGCCGTTGAAGTGTCCGTTGTCTCTATGTCTGAAGCACGTTAGACTGTTTTGACAAGGTGTGGAGCAAGTAAGCCTGCAGTCATTAATGCTCTAGGAGACACGTACGCAAAGAGAAGATTCATCCAGATATCTTTCACTTGATGTTATTCAACGTTGTAAGATATGGTACTGGAAAAAGACATGCACGCAATAAATACCAACACGCAGACAGCTAGACAGGGATGGAGCGAGTGGTTGTCGGATCTTGGGAGGATTTTGCCAGCGAGCCTTTGCACCGTAGGGCGGCAATATATTCTCTAAAGACAGTCGGCACGCCGGCGCTTCAACCAGATAACTATTTCTGATCTCTGTGAACGTATCATCTGTCTATTGCTTACTTGCCTGTTACGGATTTCTTACAAAACCAAGATCTCGAAGTAGAGATTAGAGCCACAATATCTTGCAAGTGATACTCAGCTTCTACACTTGAGCGGGCCACCATACCGAGAGACATTATGCTGTCAGTCAACGTTAGAAGTCATGCTATAAAAATGTACACCAAAATAGAAATGCCATTCTATCACCCTAAAAAGCATTTGCTATAGAGACACAGGTGTAGAGTGCACACAGACATGTGCCATGCAGAGATATGTACAATCACAATAAATGTTACGTGGTGCAAGATACAAAGATATACGCGGGAAGACTTGAACTCCACAGAATTTTGAAAATATGTTTGAATATCATAGAGAATAGTTATTTTCAAATTTATCTGAGAGGATAAAAATATATTTGAACCATAACCGTTGTGAAGAGAGTTGTTGTATACGTGAAATCGATGTCATGATTACAATCCATGTAAAGATGAATTCTATGTAGGTTCTAATAATGAAATCATTGTGTAAGCAAATCGTTGTTCAAGTATAAGCAAATCATTCTTCAAGTACAAGCAAATCATTGTTTAAGTGATAGCGAATCGTTACAATGATCAAATCATTGTGTAACTTACCGAATCGTTATAGTGATCAAATTGTTATTTGACTTATCGAATCGTTACAGCAATCAAATCGTTGTTTTAGCTTATCGAATCGTTATAGAATTCAAATCGTTGTTTTAACTTACCGAATCGTTATAGTGATCAAATCGTTGTTTGACTTATTGAATCGTTACAACGATCAAATCGTTGTTTTAACTTATCGAATCGTTATAGCGATAAAATCGTTGTTTTAACTTATCGAATCGTTACAACGATCAAATCATTGTTTTAACTTACTTATGAAATCGATAAAGAGACCTAATCGTTATTTCACTTATAAAACTGATGTTCTATCAAGGAAATCGACGTGTACTTAGAATGAATGCTTTGAACTGTAAATAACAGTGTGTGAGAGTAACTTATAGATTTTGCTTGACTTATTTCCTGTGGATGAACTTCAGAAAAGATTGTTAGAAGATATTTATTAAGGTTTTGTTAATCACAAAAAATGCATGTAATAAATAAAAGTATATGGGGATGGACTGATCATCATCTTTAACAAAGTTGAGCATGGGAACATAAACAAAATATGCTCAATTCGTACTGATCATGGGAGAGAGTTTGACAATAATTCATTCTCTGAGTTTTGCAGGATCCAAGGCATTGATCACAAATTTCCTCTCCAAGGACTCCAGAACAAAATGGAGTAGTGGAGAGAAAGAATAGAACCTTGGTGGAAATGGCTCGCACTCTTCTGGTTCAAAGCCAACTCCTAAGGATTTTTGGGCAGAAGCTGTGAACACATCGTGTTACATCCTCAATAGAGCCATGGTAAGACCTGTAATGAAGAAAACCCCTTATGAGCTCTTGAAAGGTAAGAAACTCAGTATTGGTACTTCAGGATCTTTGGCTCCAAAGCCTTTATTCATAACAATGACAAAGTTGATTTAGATAATTTGAAGCCAAAAGTGATCTAGATACTTTTCTAGGCTATTCTAAACACTCTAGAGCCTATAGAGTGTTTAACAATAAAAATAGGATTGTGTAAGAAACTCCACATGTTGTATTTGATGAGTCTCATGCAAGAACTAACAATGCAAATGCTCGCAGGTATGATGATGAAGAAGGAAAAATACTTGAAGAACAAGCTGAGAAGCAGCTGTCGACATACCAAAGAGGCTGTCGACAGACCTGAAGAAGACAAACTAAATGACCAAAATCCTCAACAACAAATACACCAAGAGGAGATTCCTCAAGAACAAATACACCACGAGGAGATCCCTCAAGAGCAACATCTTCAAGAACAAGTTCAACAGGCTCCATCCACAATAAGAAATGTCAGGTACTCAAAAGCTCACCCACTTGAGAATGTCATTGGAAATGTAAATGATAGAGTTCACACTAGGTCTCACTAAAGACACATTGTTGAACAGATCATTTAGCATTTATTTCTCAAGTGGAACCTAAAATGTTGAAGAAGCTTTAAAGAAAATTCTTGGATAGATGCTATGCATAAGGACTTGGGCAATTTCAAAGAAACAATGTTTGGAGCTTAGTTCCTAGGACCCCTGAAATTTCAGTAATTGGAACAAGATGGTATTTAGGAATAAGCTGAATGAAGAGGTAAAGTGGTGAGAAACAAAGCTAGACTGGTAGCAAAAGGTATAATCAAGAATTTGGGGTAGACTTTGAAGAATCCTTTGCACCAGTAGCTAGGCTTGAGGTAGTTAGAATATTATTAGCTTATGTATGCTCAAACAAATTCAAATTTTTTCAAATAGATGTTTAAACTGTCTTCTTGAATGGTTACATCAAAGAAGAAGTGTATGTTTCTCAACCACCTGGATTTGAGGATCATGATAAGCCTAACCATGTCTATAAATTGCACAAAACTCTCTATGGTTTGAAACAGGCACCCCAGCTTGGTACATAGATTGAGCAATTTCTTGGTTAGTAAAAACTACTCTAGAGGTAAAGTGGACCAAACTCTCTTTAATATGTATTCGCAATCATATAATTGTTGTTCAAGTCTATGTGGACGATATTATTTTTGGCTCAACTAACCCCGCACTGTGTGAAGAGTTCTCAAAACACATGCACAGTGAATTTGAGATGAGTTTAATGGGGAAGTTTCAATTCTTTCTTGAATTGCAGGTAAAACAATATGAAGATGGTTTCTTTATCAATCAAGAGAAATATGTCAAGGAGCTACTGAAAAGATTTCAGTTCGAACAAGCCAAGCCAGCCTTTACACCCATGAGCACAAGTGTAAAACTGGAAAATGATGAAAAAGATAAAATGGTAGGTGCAAAGCAATACCGAGGTATGATTGGCTCTCTCCTTTACCTTACTGCAAGTAGGTCGGATATACAGTTTAGTGTTTGCCTTTGTGCTAGATATCAATCTAGTCCAAAGGAAGGCCACTTGATTGCAGTGAAAATGATTTTTAGATATCTCTCAGAAACATGTGATTTGGGTTTATGGTATCCAGCAGGTAGCAGTTTTGATTTGGTCTCATATTCTGATGCTGACTATGCTGGGTGTAAAATTGATAGAAAAAGCACTAGTGGGTATTGTCAATTCCTAGGGGGTTTCATGGTTTCATGGGCATCCAAGAAGCAACACTCAGTTGCACTCTCCACTGCAGATGTAGAGTATGTTGCTGCAGGAAGCTGTGCAGCTCAAGTGTTGTGGATCAAAAGTCAATTGTGTGATTACAACATTGACATTGGATGCACACCTATCCTATGTGACAACATTAGTGCTATCAACCTTTCAAAGAACCCAACTCAACACTCAAGGACAAAACACATTGAAATAAGACACCATTTTTTGAGAGATGAGGTAGCCAACAAGAACTTGGAGCTTAACTTCATTCCAACTGAAAAACAATTGGCTGACATCTTCACCAAACCATTCTCTGAAGATAGGTTTACATCTTTGAGAAGAGAAATGGGGTATGCAAACTCCAATGAAACTAATGCTAAATTCAGGAATAAATGATCTCTTTGTGTAGTGACTATGAGGTATATTAAATAGTGAAATGTGGAAGGACAAGTCATATGCTTGTTCGGAAACTATCATTATGCGTGAGGAACCATCCTCCGCCAAGTATCCATAGTCTATTTATACATGAAGGTCGAATCTTAAAACAATTCAATTGGCATATTTATCTCTTTAAAAGAATGAAATTTTGGTGCTCACTTGCTCATGGATGTTTACAATTTGTGTAAATGTTTGGCTTAAATGTGTGTATAACTGCTTGAATTGCTTGAATTTTGCTCTACACACATGCACACATTATGGGGGAGTAAGTCAAGGTTGTTTGAGTGAGATGCTTGAGGGACACCTTTCATAATCATGTCTTGACCATTTGATACACTTGTCCCTCAATTCCAAGCCAAAATATTGTTCTTTTCTGTAGCTATCGACAGCCAGAACACCAGCTGTCGACAGATTCCCCCTTCCAGAACCATATTCATGCTGTTACACAGTAGTTGTCGACATCCCCCTTTTAGCTGTCGACAGATGACCTTGTTTCTGTGTATTCTTTTTTATTTCTCAAAATTTACATGAGTATGTTGATTACTTGTATGCAAGGGGCCATTGGGCCTTAATACTTTATTACAACTTTTCATACTCACGTAGTACCATAGACATTGACTAACTCACAATGATTTTGAAATAATATTCTGTGCAAGAGTCTAGGTTGTATCGTCTAGAACACATTGAACAAATCTAATGGCCTTAACATGACCCACTTGAATAACTCCTTTGTGGATGATCATTCTTCTGAAATGGATTGACCAGTAAGAAGGTTCTTGAACTTAATGTTCTTCATTGGTTTTTAACCTTCAATAACTTTTTGAACTTGATCCTTTAATAAAAAAAAAGAGAAAAGTTACCTATTTCTAAATTCATGAAAATTCAAACAAAAATATATGAAATAGGGCAAAGGCAGAGCAATAATGAGCATCACTGAGTAACCGAGGACATGAGCATCACAAATGTCTATCTTCGCATCAAAAAGTCCATGTATTATCTCTGCACAATGGTATGGTGGTCACCTATACTGAGTAACTGGGGGTAGGGGCATCTCAACTGTCTACCTTCACGTCAAAAGGTAAAATTAAACATGATTACCACTTTTCCCACATCAACTTATCAAAATAGTTCAATGCTAGAAATAGAGTGAAGCCTCCATATTTTTAAATCAAGGGCAACTTGTTGTTTATTGTTAATTGCTCATGTAAACATTACCTTCACTTACCAACTGAACATCACCCACCAAGGAATATGTTTTTCTACAACGGTTTTATTCAAAGGGGTTATCTCATATTCCTATGCTTTTGAACGGTGTCTTCTACATGCTACAATTTAAGATTCCTGGAGTATTATCTCTTAACCATTGTAGAACACTTATATGTCTTTATACTAGTGAGTATGACACTTTGTAATTGGTATATACCAGTTCTCAACCCTAAAGTGCCATTTGAACACTCATTTCCATTCAATTCTGTGCAAATCCTATTCTGAAACAATTCTGGACAGTAGCTATCGACAGATGCCCTGCGCCTGTCGACAGTCGGATTTCTGGGTTGTTCAGAAGCCCAACCGGTCCACTTCTGACCGAATTTTGTGGTCCCCTCTATTTCAAACTCTTCCTAAATAGACTTAAAGGGGAAACCACGACTCTTCACCCCTTCACCTTCCTCCAAAAGGTGGTTCCTTCCCTATTTCATCCCCACTCTCTCCAAAACCGCCCTCTCTACATCTTCTCTCTATTCTTGCTATCTTCTTCCTCCTGTCTTCCTCCTCTCCTTGGATCATCTCTTCTCCGTGCATCTCATCTACCATGGCTCCTAGAAGCAACCTTCGTGCCACTAGTCAGCGTCCAACCTTTCCCGAAGTCGGTGAAGGTTCTGGGGCACCAGTCGAGCGCCGGAGCAAGCACCGGGACGATCGTCTGCCGGAACTACTTGTTCCCCCGGGTCTGCAACTCACCAGGGTTAGGGGAGTCTTCCAAAATTTGTCCTGCCACGATATGTGGACTTCGTCTCCCTGGACGACATGTTCGATGGTCTGCAGCCCCTCTTTGACACCCAGGGCTGGACTGTCTTCCTTTACTCCCACAAGTGGTATTCCCCGATCGCTGTGACGGAGTTCTTCAACAACCTGGGGATGTCTGTGGATGAGAAGCTCTATACCACGGTCAAAGGTATATCTTTCCAGATCACTCCCAACCTCCTCAGTCGTGCATTGCAAATTCCCAACTCCGGGGCTGACGTTCTTGTCAACCATCCTCCCGCCTCGGAGTATTATACTCTCATCACCCAACAGCCATATGATTCTACCAAGGATAATGTCAAACTCAATGCCAATTCCTTCCCCCCACTTCACCGCATCATCCACCACATCTTCACCACCTTGATTGCTCCTAAAGATGGCAGTAGGGAGCTTGTGACCGAGGTTCACAAGTCCCTTTTCTTCTTCTTACTCAAGTGTCAGCAGATCAATCTGCCTCAACTCATGCTTGACCTCATCAATCAATGCTTTCTCAACCCCAAGAGTTCAATGCCTTATGCATGCCCTATTACCTCCCTTCTGTCTTTTCTTGGCATCCGCATTCTAGAAGGTGAGTTTGTCCAACTCAAGACCCGTAGTGCATTTGATCTCACTGCTGCCCATCAGATGAGCTACAAGCTGGTTGCTGGGAGAGTCACCAGGACTCTTAAGGGTCAGGAGCCGGATGTAGAAGAAGAGTCTACTGAAGATGAGGGCAGTGAAGAAGATGAACATCCGGAGCCAATGGATGTTTAGGGTGGTGCTGAAGATGCTCCTGAGGAACAAGCTCCACCGACTGCAGCACAAGATATTCGGGCTTTCTCAGCTGATCAGATGGTCCAAATGCAACAGCTATTTACTACTGGCTTTGATCAGCTCAACACCATAATGGACACACTTTCGGATTCTCAAGTTCACATTCAGCAGCAACTTGATCACCTTTCTAAGGAGTTTCATGACTTCTGTCATCCCACTGCTCCCGGGAATGACGATGCTTAGGTTGTCTAGGATCTCTGTGGGGTCATGTAGTTCTCTTTTCCCTAGTTTGGGTCATAAGTCTGTCAGTTCTGTCATTTTCCATTTCCTTTTGCTTTTGCTTGTGTCATGTACTGGATATCTTTTTGAACTTTGTGCATGAGTTATCTTTTTGAATGTTGTCAAAAGGGGAAGAACATCAATTGTAATTTTGTCATCATCAAAAAGGGGAGAATGTTGGGTTATAATGTGTATGATGATGATGGTTCTTGATATTTTTATGATTGACATGATTGACATAATTGATGTTGCAAACATGATATAGACATGATCAAGACATGAAAGATAAAAAATGACTTTATAACCATCTATGCATTCATGATATCTCACTTGGAATGTCTTTCATGTAGGTGAGAATGAACACACAAGACAAGCAACAAAATCCAAGTGCAAAAGGTTGGAAATACACATCAAGTTTTCACCTGTCGACGCCAAGAAGCCATGTGTCGACAGATGGACAAGACAGTAACAAACAAGCTACTGGAAACAAATAAAAGTAGTAGCTATCGACAGACAAAGTGCACCTGTCAACAGATAAGGCTTGCCTGTCGACAGCACCAGGTCGCCTGTTGACAGCCCAGGATTCTAGTGACCAACATGGTTCTGGAAGCCAGTTTCTAGCAGTACATGTCGACAGCCATGTTGCACCTATCGACAGCTGTAGGATAAGTCACAACGGGTGACCGGTATGTGATCTGTATTAGGGTGTTCCCTTTTGACACGACTCTCCAAACTTGAACACCACTATATATAGACCATATGGAGTTATTTTCGCAGGAAGAAGCCTCCACACCAAAACCCTAAGCAAGGATCAAGAAGAAGGCTTTCTCTGCCATGCTCTGCTTCAACCCTTCTACGTGTTCCAGGAAGATCCATCTCGTGTGAGGAGTTGAAGCCGGTTCGTCTACAAGTCAAGCTTCATCTACATCATCTGATCGTCATCAACACGAAGCTTGAAGTTCTTCTGGACGACCACATCGAAGAGTTCATCATAGGATTTGATCTTCAACTCAGAACTCTTCCCTCTTTCTACTTTTGATTACTCTGTGTGTGTGGTAGTGGCTTGAGCGTCCCTTGTGCTTGATCCACGTGTGTGTGTGGTTGTTCTGAGTGCGTGTCTGCCTCAGACTTGTGTGATTGTAGGGTTAAACTCGCTTTATAAGCAGTTTTCCGTGTGTGTGTGTGGACAGTGGACTAGGATGCACGAGTTGTGTACTCCGAACCACCTTAAATCTTCGTGTCCTATGGTTTGCACGTTCTTACGTTAGATGCATGGTAGGCATGATTGATTGGTTCACACGCTTGGTAAATTTCTAATTTCCTAATCACAATTTGCACACACATCGAAGTTTGAATTCGATTCACATCTGTTTAAGATTTCATCAAGTCAGTGCTAACTTTGAAAAGAAGGCAAAATTATTTTTAATCGGTAGCAATCTATTCAACCCCCCTTCTAGATTACTACTTTAGGTGATTCTGTGCACCTTTCACAAGGAATTCACATTGATTTGACAACCAAATTTGTGGGAGAAGCATTGGGAATTCCAAGTGATGGAAAAGATGCTTATGTGTACAAGTTTTGCCAACATGAAGCTTACACATTGATGACTGGATTTGAGCATGATAAGCAGAATGTTGTGCAAACTAAGGTTACTTGTTTGAATGCAAACAGATTCCCTCATCTAAATAGAATGCTACATCATATATGTACCACTATATTGACACCTTAAGGAGGGGGTAGAAGGAGAGTCACAGGCGTACAACGATTCCTGCTCTATTGTTTGCTTAAAAAGGAGAAAGCAAATTTGCCTGAAGTACTTTGTCAAATCATTCATGAGACCACCAGGAAAGAGCTTAGAAGATGTTTACCATATGCTGCACAATTAACTACTATCTTCATCAAAGTCAAGATTCCTCTTGCAAATGAAAGATCTCAATCCATTCCAAAATATAATATCTATTACTTGGCAAACATAATGAAATTCATGAAGTTTAAGCTAGAAGGAGACAACTGGTACGAGGACCAACTCCCTCTCGAGCTCCACCACTTGAAGAATTTCATGTGGATCAACCACATGTAGAGTAACAAGGAGGAGACAATAGAGAACATGTGAACCAGTCATCAGAAGGCCAACATTCACCAACACCATACTATGAGTCAGCACCTCATAGTCCTATTCCACAAAATGATAATAAATGTGGCAGTAGATCAAAAAGGCAGAAGATTTCAATCCAGAGGCAACACCAAATGTTCAACCTCACAATGCCTCCACCTCTTCAACTGATTTTGTCATTTCTTCACAATCATTTCAATTTCTCCATGATCAATTTGATAAAGTTAATGATTCTATCGCCCAATTGACTACCAAGTTGAAGAGAAATCATCTAAGTTTGAGGAAAGAATAGAGGTCATTGAGAAAAGTCTAAGTGCAAACATTGAGAAATAAAAGCAAACTGCTAGGTTTGCAACAGTTAGGTCAAACAAGTTTATTGAGACAATAGGTGAAGTCTTCAATCATGCTGCATTTACTCAAGCACAGATTTTTTGACAAATTGCAAACAATTGAATCAATGTTGTCACAAGGTGGTGATAAATTGAATGATATCCCTGCAGTTAATTCTCGTTTCCCAAGTGACTGAAAGCTTGAACATGCTGAGAGATTATCATATCGCAATAGTTGGACAAATGCATGTAATGAAGAGAGATTTTGACCATGTCTGGAAGCTTCCATGTGAGACAGATACAACTAAGAGTACACATGCCACTTCTTCTACAACAACAACACCCATGCCCCATGGGGTGGATATGAGTCACGCCCCATATTTAGCAGCGGAATAAATACCGGGGGACGTGAACGATACAAACAGGCGTATCACAGTTGAATAGCGCAGAGTCACATTGAATATAACACACATTCGAGACTATACTATGGACACCAAAGTATACTTTATTGCATTCCATTCAACTAGATACAACCTCACATAAGAAGAATCGACTGAAAAGGGTTATTAATCAATAACAACGTTTCTCTAATACATCGACTACTCAAATTTCTATTTCTAATCTGACAATTATTCATATGACAAGTGCTCGTCACTCTTGCCCTGTCCCATCTGACTCCACTGGTTCCTCATCACTACCTGAAAAAGGCAGGATGATAGGGGTGAGGGAACTAGCTCAGTAGGATTTACATCTCAATATGGTGCGGGCACTAATATACATGATTAACATTTTAAATAGGCAGATATGCATATGAATATGATGACAATGCATGCTTTTCTAACAATTGAATAGCAGAGTAGAACGGATATCATATCAGATCAAATGTCGAGTTCATATGCAATGGACGGATATTTTAAGATAGAATCATATCAAAAGAGATTGGCCATATTCAGACAGATATCATGCGTTCACATAACAACGTATCATATCATATCAAGTCAAACTTATCATATCAACAAAGGCACATTTTCACAATCTTGCATGTTTGTTGTGCTATGCCAAGCACCAAGAGTCCATACTCCCGCGGTTAACAAGTACGTTGGGGCGCTCCTCCCCAGGACCAGACAGGCCCCTATTGCACAGGCATTGGATCAAATTTGGACCGGAGTCCCACGTTGTGCCGAACAACACATTCATATTATGGCCACAGAGTTTCAATAACAAGCTCATAGTAAAAAGAACATGATCATTCATAGAGTCAAGGATGACAAACAGCTCAAAGAACAAGGCAGGATAACGACGTATCTTATGTTTCATAATTCATTATGTCTTGACATGAGGGTGTTTCAAAAGACAAATCATATGCAGAACATGTGCTCTCATTTTCCCAGAAGGGTGTGCCTATTCGTGCAAAAGTGTAAGTGATGAGTCACGGATCTTTCCTAGCATGTATGCATATGACAAATAATTAATTGAACACCGGAAAGCATGTAACTATTGGAACTCATATGCAAATCATGACCTTTACACCACTAACAAGTCCATACTAACATGTATTCATCCCCACATTCATATCATATCTTATCTTATCAATTGACAATAAGCAAATCACAAGATAATCCAAGGAACATAAGGACAATCAATATTACACATTAGAATCATATTCGTATCATTACCATTTTCTTCAATGGGTTGATTTATTTTAGGTCCATGCATACTATAAACATCATGCACATGCTTGTAGATATCATGAAATGATCAGACCCAAAAAAAAAAAATACGCAAAATCTTGTAAGGGTAGTGTCGACACAATGCTTACTGGTGTCGACACAATGCTTCAAACACAAGATAAAATAATGCAAAATGGTCAAGTAGTGTCGACAAAGGATCAGGTAGTGTCGACACAGTGCTCAAATACAAGGCAAAAAGGTCAAGTAGTATCGACAAGGATCAGGTAGTGTCGACACAGGATCAGGTAGTGTCGACCACAGTGCTTCAAATACAAGGCAAAAAGTCAAGTAGTGTCGACACAGGATCAGGTAGTGTCGACACTAGAGACAGCTCCCAGAACACCTTTTGGCCAAGCTGGGACAGTGTGTCGACACTAGCTCAAGTAGTGTCGACACTAGAGAACTTCCCAAACACCTTCTGGGCTGTTTTGGGACAGTGTGTCGACACTAGCCCAAGTAGTGTCGACACTAGTGCCCTTCCAGAACAAAACTTATAAGTCATGTGGGACCCGAAAACACATCTCATGCAGCGATTCACTTCCAACTCTTATAACTCTCTAACGAATGACATTGGGACAAAACGTTCAACACAAAAGATGAAGAGGACAACTATTGAAGAACTTTGCTCTGGAGGGTTTGATCTAATTCGATCTTGAATCCCGAGAAAACATATGAAGAACAAAAAGTCAAGTGTAGCCCAAAATCGTAGTATCATGCAGTGACTCTCTTACGAAGCTTATAACTCTCTAAAGAAAGACTTTTGGATAAAACGTCCAACGTAAAAGATGATCGTGACTTCAAGTAGAAGAACTTTTGTGAAGAAAGTTTAGTCAAATACAGTCTCGAATCTCATGCATAATAAGAAGAACGGGAATAAGCCCTAACTGTGCGAGACTTCGGGAAAACTACGAATACACAACGTATACTCTATGAAAACTAGTCAAACCAAGTGCAAATGATCCTAGACTCAAAGATCTACATGATGGGTTGGTTTTCTTTAATCTTTGCCCGAGAATACCTACCTTTATGAAGATCTAAAACCAATCGACGTTTGGACGCAGCAGAGGATGAAGGGGGATGAAGCTCCGGGTTCCCAGCCTTTCTCCTTCTCCTCTAAAGCTCTAGCCTGCCTCAAACGACCCCAACTCGTTGTTAAACCTTCCCAAGAGTTTAGGGACGAGTTCTTATAGTTTTAGGATGTAGTTAAGAGTCCTAACGAGACTAGGAAAGGGGCTACGAGCTCTGTTTCCCACTTTCCATAAAATCTGGGATTCCCTTCCCAAAAGAGGTAGCAAGGTTTAGGAAACACCATTGGGGTTGAGTTTGGTTTTGGCTTACCTTACATGACTAATCACTCATATTTTAACCCTAAATTACCCTCACTAATTACTGCATAATTACATACATAAATTTTGGGTAATTTCCTGTCCTAGTTCATTTATATCCTTGGGCCAAATATACTCTATTGCCCAATCTTGTTAATGGGTCATTAACACATGGTATTGGAAGTCTCTCCAATACGTTTATGTAATCTTATTCTCCTTATTTCTAAAAATTTTTAAATCGCTAAATTTTCGGGGTGTTACATCCTCCCCCTCTAAAAAAATTTTGGTCCCCAAATTTACACGTAATGGTGTAGATCGTACCTGAGAATAGTTCTGGGTGGTTTTTCTTCATTATTTTCTTGTTTCCCAGGTAGCATTTGTAACCCCATCTCGACTCCATGGACCTTCACCATAGGTATGGTACGATTTCTGAGTCGTTGAATCTTCCGATCTAACAGTTTGATCGGCTTCTCTTCATAAGTCAGGTCCTCCCGAATCTCCAAGTCCTCATGGTTGATTACATGGTCAGCATTGAATAAATACTTCCGCAGCATGGATATGTGGAACACATTATGCACGTTCGCCAGCTGTGGAGGTAGTGCAAGTCGATACGCCACCTGACCAATCCTTTCCAGAATTTCAAATGGCCCTATAAATCTGGGACTCAACTTTCCTTTGATCCAAATCTTTGTATCCCCTTGAAGGTGAGACCTTCAAGAAAACATGCTCGCCAACCTGAAATTCTAGTTCTCTCCTTCTCTTCCCAACAAAGTGGTGATCTGCAACTCCTGCCATATAAGGCTTCAAATGGAGCCATCTTGATACTTTCCTGGTAGCTGTTGTTATAAGCAAACTCCATCAGGTACAAATGATCATCCATCGCCCATAAAATCTAGCACCAGAGCACGAAGCATATCTTCCCACATTTGATTGGTCCTTTCGGTTTGTCCATCGGTCTGAGGATGGAAGCAGTACTACAGTTCAGTTTAGTACCCATTGCTGCTTGTAAACCCTTCCAGAAATGTGAAGTAAATCTAGGGTCCCGATCTGATATTATGCTAGATGGAACCCCATGCAATCTGACTACTTCCTTAACATATGTGCAGCCAAACATCCACTGACCATGTACTCTTGATCGGCAAGAAGTGAGCGACTTAGTCATCGATCAACTATACCCAAATTGCATCCATACCACCTCTAGTCTTGGTAATCCCATGATAAAGTCCATATCGATACTATCCCATTTCCACTCTGGGATTTCTAGTGGTAGCAGTCCACCAGCTGTACGGAAATGCTCGGCCTTGACTTTCATACATGTTAAACAGTAAGACACATGATCGGCCACATCCCTCTTCATGTTTGGCCACCAGTACGACCTTTTTAAGTCTTGGTACATCTTGGTTGATCCTGGATGAATCGTATATTTGGACTGGTGAGCTTCATTCAGTAACCTCTTCTTGAGTTCTCCATGATCAGAGACACATGTTCTACCTCGGATAATAATCTTCCTTCTGCTGATAGAGTAAAGTCAGGTCTTTGCTCTAGCTTCTCCCTGATCTCAACTAAGAATGGATCCTCTCCTGTTTCTCCTTGATTTCGGTCAGTAGATCGGATTGTATCTGGAGATTGGAAATCATTACATGTTTTTCTTCTTTCCCATGTCTAAGTTAAAGCTTGCAAATTGTTCCAGTAACTTCCATTCGCCCAGCATCATATTAGCTAGCATAGCTCCTGGTTGTCTACTTAGAGCGTCAGCCACTACATTGGCTTTCCCAGGGTGATATTGAATGGAAAAGTCAAAGTCCTTAAGGTACTCTAACCATCTTCTTTGTCTCATGTTAAGCTCCTTCTGTGAGAACAAGTATTTCAAACTCTTGTGGTCAGAAAAGACTTTAAATTGCTCACCATAGATATAATGCCTCCAAATCTTCAAGGCGAATACTACAGCTGCTAACTCCAGGTCATGAACGGGTAGTTCACTTCGTGGATCTTCAACTGTCTTGAGGCATAAGCTATTACTTTCCTTGTTGCATTAAGACGCATCCCAAACCTATTCAGAAGCATCTGAATAAATTTCAAATCCTCCCTCTTCAGGGGTAAGGCGAGGACAGGAGCAGTGGTCAGACACTTCTTCAAGTTGTTAAAGCTTCTTCACAATCATCAGTCCACACAAACGGATTTTCTTCCGGGTCAGCTTGGTAATGGCACTGCAATCTTGGAGAAATCCTTTATAAACCTCGGTAATATCCTGCTAGACCTAGAAGCTCCTGATCTCAGTGACGCTTGTCGATCTTTCCCATTTCAGTACAGCCTCAACCTTCGATGGATCAACAGCGATACCATCCTTGGTTACCACATGTCCTAAAAAGGATACCTCCTCAAGCCAGAATCACATTTACTTAGCTTGGCATATAATTTATTCTCTCTTAAAATCTGTAATGAAATCCTCAAATGCTCTTCATGCTCTTCCTTTATCTTGGAATAGATCAATATATCATCGATGAATACCACAAATTTATCAAGATATGGGCGATAAATGCTATTCATCAACTGCATAAAAACTGCAGGGGCATTTGTTAGTCCAAAAGGCATAACAATGAATTCATAATGCCCATACCTGCTTCGGAAGGCGTCTTGTGAATGTCTTCTCCTTTGATCCTCAATGATGATAACTGGATCTGAGATCTATTTAGAGAAGTATCTAGCTCCAGATAATGATCAAACAACTCATCAATCCTTGGCAGAGGGTATTTGTTTTTATGGTTAACAATTTAGTTGTCTGTAATCTATACATAGCCTCATCGAACCATCTTCTTCTTGACGAAGAGGACAGGTGCACCCCATGGCGATGTGCTTGGTCGGATGAACCCTTCTCTAACAGTTCCATCAGTTGCTCCTTTAATTCTTTAGTTCTGCGGGGGACATTCTATATGGTGCCCTAGATACTGGTGCTGCTCCAGGGACCCAACTCGATGGTAAAATTAAACATCTCGCTCAGGAGGAATTCTGGCAAGTCTTCGGGAAAAACATCAGCGTATTCGCTGACAACATGGATGTCCTCAACTTTGACTTCTTCTTTGCGATGACAACAGCAGCAAGAAAGGCCATACAACCTTTCCTCATCATCCTTTTGGCTTGTAGTGCAGAGATAAGTGACAATCTCTTGCGGTTTCTATCCCCTGTGAACACTAGTTTGGGTAATGGCTAAAGGTTACCCGACTTCTCCTGCAATTTATACTAGCCCCATGTTCAGACATCCAGTCGCTCCCAGTATCACATCATACCCCAATGTCCATACATATTAAATTTGCTGGTAGGTTTTGGGTTTCAATCAACACTCACTGGATGGCATATGGTTTGTAAGGACCAATCGGGGTTGACACAACTATTTCGGATTTCATTGGGACGGGTTTCACATGTAGGTTATCAACAAATGTTTGAGATATAAAGGAATACGTAGCTCCGTATCAAAGAGAACATATGCTGGTCGAGAAAGAATGGTAAGTGTACCTTCCACGACACCTCCTTCTTCAGCAGCTTCAGGTTCCTGAATAGCTTGCAAGCGGCCTTGCCTCTTCTGTCCATTCGGACGCTTGTCCTGAGGGGCTTGTTCTTTCAGCATTGGGCAGTCCGAGATCCTATAGTCACGACTACCACAGCGCAGGCATCTCCCATGCGCTCCCAGCATTGTTCAGACCGATGACCAGCTCTGTCACAATGTTTGCACCTTTCTCCCGTCGTCACCACTATCTGCTTACCTATCTCCCTGGCTTTTTATCCGCTGTTCATTTACTCGCCACTGGGTCTTTTCTTCCCAATAGTTGGCTGATACCTTCCAGCAGAAGACACTTGCTCCCTTTTCACGGATTTTCCCTTAATTCTTTCAGCAGTCCATGGCATCTTCCAGTAACTGAGTCTTCTTTACCATGTCAGCATAGGTTTGAATGTCCATTGGCGCCAGTTGAGTGATGAACTGGGGCTCAAGCCATTCAGAAAATGTTTTGCCTTCATCCTTTCTGTCCATAAATAGTGAGCAGCATATCGGGACAGACGAGAGAATTGGGCCTCATACTCGGCCACATTGAGCCTCTCTGTTTCAAAGCCGCAAATTCGGCTGCTTCCGTTCCTGCACCCTCTCGAGAAATACTTGGTGTTGAAGTGCTCAATGAAATGAGCCCATGTTGGTTGCTGGCCATTCATCGTTGCTTCTACCGACTCCCACCATGCTCTGGCATCCTTTTCCAATTGGAAAGTCGCCAGTAGTACTTTGTTCTGGTCTGTGCATTGCATGACCCTGAATATCCTTCAATTTCCTAACCCAGTGTTCAGCAACATCTGGGTCAGTACTCCCTTCAAACCTAGGCGGATCCATATTCCGAAAATTCTATGGAGATCACCGGCTCCGCGGTACCTCCACCCTGGGTGGCTTGTAGGATAGCCTGAGTCAAGTCTGTATTGTTCGTTGCATGTCCCTAGCCTGGGCACGTTCAGCGGTCATTAAGGTATTAAGTACCTTCAAGATAATAATATGAGCAGTCATCTAAATATATCACATGTGACTTCTATTCCCATGGCTCTACCCAAGCTCACATCAGGTACGACAGATTTGACTCGTGTAATCTAGTTTCATTCTATGTTCTTATTCCCTTGGACCCTAAAGTTTAAGGGCTCTGATACCAACTGTCACGCCCCGATATTTAGCAGCGGAATAAATACCGGGGGACGTGAACGATACAAACAGGCGTATCACAGTTGAATAGCGCAGAGTCACAATTGAATATAACAACACATTCGAGACTATACTATGGACACCAAAGTATACTTTATTCCTTCCATTCAACTAGATACAACCTCACATAAGAAGAATCGACTGAAAAGGGTTATTAATCAATAACAACGTTTCTCTAATACATCAACTACTCAAATTTTATTTCTAATCTGACAACTATTCATATGAAGGTGCTCGTCACTCTTGCCATGTCCCATCTGACTCCACTGGTTCCTCATCACTACCTGAAAAAGCAGGATGATAGGGGTGAGCGAACTAGCTCAGTAGGATTTACATCTCAATATGTGTGCGGGCACTAATATACATGATTACATTTTAAATAGGCAGATATGCATATGAATATGATGATAATGCATGCTTTTCTAACAAGTTGAATAGCAGAGTAGAACGGATATCATATCAGATCAAATGTCGAGTTTCATATGCAATGGACGGATATTTTAAGAATAGAATCATATCAAAAGAGATTGGCCATATTTAGACAGATATCATGCGTTCACATGAACAGACGTATCATATCATATCAAGTCAAACTTATCATATCAAACAAAGGCACATTTTCACAATCTTGCATGTTGTTGTGCTATGCCAAGCACCAGAGTCCATACTCCCGCGGTTAACAAGTACGTTGGGGAGCTCCTCCCCAGGACCAGACAGGGCCCTATTGCACAGGCATTGGATCAAATTTGGACCGGAGTCCCACGTTGTGCCGAACAAACACATTCATATTATGGCCACAGAGTTTCAATAACAAGCTCATAGTAAAAAGAACATGATCATTCATAGAGTCAAGGAATGACAAACAGCTCAAAAGAACAAGGCAGGATAACGACGTATCTTATGTTTCATAATTCATTTTGTCTTGACATGAGGGTGTTTCAAAAGACAAATCATATGCAGAAACATGCTCTCAATTTCTCAAGAAGGGTGTGCCTATTCGTGCAAAAGTGTAAGTGATGAGTCACGGATCTTTCCTAGCATGTATGCATATGACAAATAATTAATTGAACACCGAAAGCATGTAACTATTGGAACTCATATGCAAATCATGACCTTTACACCACTAACAAGTCCATACTAACATGTATTCATCCCCACATTCATATCATATTCTTATCTTATCCATTGACAATAAGCAAGATCACAAGATAATCCAAGGAACATAAGGACAATCAAAATACACATTAGAATCATATTCGTATCATTACCATTTTCTTCAATGGGTTGATTTATTTTAGGTCCATGCATACTAATAACATCATGCACATGCTTGTAGATATCATGAAATGATAGACCAAAAAAAAATACGCAAAAATCTTGTAAGGGTAGTGTCGACACAATGCTTACTGGTGTCGACACAATGCTTCAAACACAAGACAAAATAATGCAAAACTGGTCAAGTAGTGTCGACCAGGATCAGGTAGTGTCGACACAGTGCTCAAATACAAGGCAAAAAGTCAAGTAGTGTCGACACATGATCAGGTAGTGTCGACACAGTGCTTCAATGCAAGGCAAAAAGTCAAGTAGTGTCGAACAGGATAGGTAGTGTCGACACTAGAGACAGCTCCCAGAACACCTTCTGGCCAAGCTGGGACAGTGTGTCGACACTAGCTCAAGTAGTGTCGACACTAGAGGACTTCCCAGAACACCTTCTGAGCTGTTTGGGACAGTGTGTCGACACTAGCCCAAGTAGTGTCGACACTAGTGCCCTTCCAGAACAAAACTTATAAGTCATGTGGGACCCGAAAACACATCTCATGCAGCGATTCACTTAAACTCTTATACCTCTCTAACGAATGACATTTGGAAAAACGTTAAACACGAAAGATGAAGAGGACAACTAGTTGAAGAACTTTTATGTTTAGGGTTTGATCTAATTCGGTCTCGAATCCTGAGAAAAATATGAAGAACAAAAAGTCAAGTGTAGCCCGAAATCGTAGTATCATGCAGTGACTCTCTTACGAAGTATAACTCTCTAACGAAAGACTTTTGGATAAAACGTCCAACATATAAAAGATGATCATGACTTCAAGTAGAAGAACTTTATGAAGAAAGTTTAGTCAAATCCAGTCTCGAATCCCGTGCATAATAAGAGAACGGGAATAAGCCCTAACTGTGTGAGACTTCGGGAAAACTACG
>CM024754.1:26718093-26903152 GCA_014218235.1 Colocasia esculenta | reverse complement strand
GAACATAAGGACAATCAAAATTACACATTAGAATCATATTCGTATCATTACCATTTTCTTCAATGGGTTGATTTATTTTAGGTCCATGCATACTATATAACATCATGCACATGCTTGTAGATATCATGAAATGATAGACCAAAAAAAATACGCAAAATCTTGTAAGGGTAGTGTCGACACAATGCTTACTGGTGTCGACACAATGCTTCAAACACAAGAAAATAATGCAAAACTGGTCAAGTAGTGTCGACACAGATCAGGTAGTGTCGACACAGTGCTCAAATACAAGGCAAAAGGTCAAGTAGTGTCGACACATGATCAGGTAGTGTCGACACAGTGCTTCAAATGCAAGGCAAAAAGTCAAGTAGTGTCGACACAGGATCAGGTAGTGTCGACACTAGAGACAGCTCCCAGAACACCTTCTGGCCAAGCTGGGACAGTGTGTCGACACTAGCTCAAGTAGTGTCGACACTAGAGGACTTCCCAGAACACCTTTGAGCTGTTTTGGGACAGTGTGTCGACACTAGCCCAAGTAGTGTCGACACTAGTGCCCTTCCAGAACAAAACTTATAAGTCATGTGGACCCGAAAAACACATCTCATGCAGCGATTCACTTAAAACTCTTATACCTCTCTAACGAATGACATTTGGACAAAACGTTAAACACGAAAGATGAAGAGGACAACTAGTTGAAGAACTTTTATGTTTAGGGTTTGATCTAATTCGATCTCGAATCCTGAGAAAATATATGAAGAACAAAAAGTCAAGTGTAGCCCGAATCGTAGTATCATGCAGTGACTCTCTTACGAAGCTTATAACTCTCTAACGAAAGACTTTTGGATAAAACGTCCAACATAAAAGATGATCGTGACTTCAAGTAGAAGAACTTTATTGAAGAAAGTTTAGTCAAATCCAGTCTCGAATCCTGCATAATAAGAAGAACGGGAAAAAGCCCTAACTGTGTGAGACTTCGAGGAAAACTACGAATACACAACGTATACTCCATGAAAACTAGTCAAACCAAGTGCAAATGATCATAGACTCAAAGATATACATGATGGTGTTGGTTTCTTTAATCTTGGCCCGAGAACACCTACCTTTATGAAGATCTAAAACCAATCGACGTTCTGGACGCAGCAGAGGATGAAGGGGGATGAAGCTCCGGGTTCCCAGCCTTTCTCCTTCTCCTCTGAAGCTCTAGCCTGCCTCCAAACGACCCCAACTCGTTGTTAAACCTTCCCCAAGAGTTTAGGGACAAGTTCTTATAGTTTTAGGATGTAGTTAAGAGTCCTAACGAGACTAGGAAAGGGGCTACGAGCTCTGTTTCCTCACTTTCCATAAAATCTGGGATTCCCTTCCCCAAAAGAGGTAGCAAAGGTTTAGGAAACCACCAATTGGGGTTGAGTTCGATTTGGCTTACTTTACATGACTAATCACCATATTTTAACCCTAAATTACCTCACTAATTACTGCATAATTACATACACAAATTTCTGGGTAATTTCCTGTCCTAGTTCATTTATATCCTTGGGCCAAATATGCTCTATTGGCCCAATCTTGTTAATGGGTCATTAACACATGGTATTGGAAGTCTCTCCAATACGTTTATGTAATCTTATTCTCCTTTATTTCCAAAAATTTTTAAATCGCTAAATTTTCAGGGTGTTACATCAGATGTTCATTCATGTGAATGATATTTGAGGGAAAGGACCAAACATCTTGAATACTAGACTCAATGATGTTCATATTTACTTGAGAAGTAACTATGATGAGTTGGAAGCCGGACTAGCAAGAATTGAGCATCAGTTAACTGCAAATACTTCACAGCCTCCAGCTCCACCTCAGAGTTAATTTTTTTTGATAATGTCAAAGGGGGAGACATCATAGAGGTATCTTTGCCTGTTTTCTGTTTGTATCAACTAAATGAAATGGGTTGAGCACTTGGTCATCTCATACATGCATTCTGTTGTACGAATCCTTATATGAAATGAAATGCATTTTGAATTCCCACACTATGTCTGTGTAATGCTTGTTGAAATGCATTTTGAATTTTTACACTATGTCTGTGTAATGCTTGTTGTGATGAAGTATTGTGATGAAGTAGTTAAACTTAAGGTCAAGCTGGTACAGACCTCCAGCTGGCCAAACTACTAGACACAAGCTAGTCTTCTTCTCTTTCTGGGTAAGAAGGCAACCCACTTCTCTTACAAGTCAAGAGGCCAACCTCCTAGTACAAATCTTAGTGCAGTTCTTCCCTTAACACAAGAGGAACGTTTGCACAGCACTGCAAGCCTTCTCTTCCAAAAAAGAGGAACACTTATGAATACAGAAGCTTGGACCCGAAGCTCCTAGATCAAGCTAAAGATAAACAATGAAATGCTTGATCTGAGACGATGCCTAAGAAAGAAAGAGTTTACAACAAAAGACTCGTCTTAGGCTAACCCCCAACTCTCTCACAAATACACAAAGATGCACTGAGAGAGAATGAGAAAAAGAGAAAGGCTTGAATGGGCTCTAGATCTTCCTCTCTTGCTTTGAGTGTGTATGGAGTTGAATGCTGGATGTACACTCCTTGAAAGATCTTTAGGTTTTCTCTCTATTTCTTTAGCCTTTGCTTCATCCTTTTATGGAGCAGCTTGAAGAGTACCGTTGATAGATGGCTGTTGAAGTTTCTTGTCCTCTTCTTCTTCTGCTCTCCTTCTCTTGGGTCTAACGGCTTCTTTCTTTTGCCTACTGGCTCCTTGGAGTTTAAGTAGATCTTTCAGCTGGTGTATGCTTCCAAGGATGTCAGCAGCAGGTCTAAGATGTTGACTATGAGTAGAAGTGGACCTGCAGAGATTAAATGCAAGGCAAATGTTTAGACTCGAGAAGTCTTTTGTCAGATAGAATTTACCTCTTTTACCTTCTGTCCATATTTCCTACTAATAGCTAGAAATAGTAGGTAGATGCTTTTCTTTCTTTGCAGGAAGGAGGAGTCCTATGAGACAGTAAAAAGACAACTTCTGTTAGAGAAATAATAAGTTAAGTACATGAAGTGCATTTGAATTTTGGTTGGGCGCTAAAGACATTTTGAAACATTTGAAAGCGAATTGATGTGAGTCATAACAGCAATCGATATGAAATTATGTTTATAACACCAATCGGTAGAAATATAGAAGCAATCAATGTTTGCTTAAAGGCGATCGATATGTAAAGACAATCGATGTGAAACTTAACTGTAATCGATGCCAGAGTACAATCGATGTGCCACTTAACTATAATCAATGCATGAAGGCAATCGATGTGAGAAGGCAATCGATGTCTAAAGGCAATCGATGAATAAAGACAATCGATGTTTAAAGACAATTGATGTTTTAAGGCAATCGATGTTCAAACATAACAACAATTGATGTTTAAGTTAAATAGCAACATTTCCTGGCTGCAGTTAAAGCGAGATTAGACAGAGCTCTTATCAACATTTTCGGGGAGTCCTTGTTTCCTGGGTTTCAGATTAGGCACCTAGTGAGAGGCCCATCTGATCATGCTCCTCTAATGGCGTCCTGTTTTATATCTCCTAGGGGTCCAGCCAGATTCACCTTTCAATCTATGTGGATTTTACATGACTCTTTTATGAATACGATTCAAAATGTCTGGAATGAAGTGAGTTGTGATACTCCAAATCAGTTTCTCACTCTGCACCTCAAGTTGAAGGCTGTTAGGTGTGCTTTTCGCTCATGGAACAAATCGGTAATTGGTGATATAAATGCAAATGTTAATAGACTGGAGTGTGAGGTGAAGGACAAGTAGGAGGAGTTTGATAACAACCCTACTGTCATCAACCGATCATCCCTGGGAGCCGCTAATGCCAATCTCAAAAGGGCCATTCGATGCTCAGAGATCTTTTAGGCCCAAAAAGCTCGGTTACATTGGTTGGATGATGGTGATAAGAACACTGCTTTCTACCATGCAGTGGTTCAAGGCCATAGAAGAAGGAACAAAATCCATAGACTTCAGGTCAATGGCAGTTGGTGTGAGGACCAGGAAGTCCTCTCTAAGGAGGTTGTTATCTATTTTGAATCGCTTCTCCATTCCACGAACCATATTGTTGATGAATCGCTTCTCAATGCTATTCCAGATCTTATCACTGTTGATCAGAACAATGCCTTGTGTAAGACACCGGATACAAATGAAATTAAAAAGGCTGTGTGGGATTTGAATGGTAACAGTGCCCCTGGGCTGGATGGATTTACTGGTTCTTTCTTTACATCTTGCTGGGACATCATGGGGGTTGATGTGGTTAATGATGTCAAAGGCTTTTTCAATGGCTTCTCTTTCCCAAGAGGTGTTACATCTACTTATATTGTTCTGATTCCTAAGAAAAATCATCCGGTCTCTTTTAATGACTACAGACCAGTCAGTTTATGCAATTTTTCCTATAAGATTGTCTCCATGATTTTACGTGATAGATTGACTGCTATTCTTCCCATTATTATATCTGGAGAACAAGGTGCTTTTGTTAAGGGTAGATCTATTCTGGACAATGTGTCCATGGCTAGACAGTTGGTCAGAGATATTGGCCGCAAAACCAGAGGCAATAATGTGGTTTTTAAACTGGACATTAAGAAGGCTTATGACAGTGTGGAATGGGATTTTCTCTTTGTTGTTCTCAAGAAATTTGGCTTTTCCTCCAGATTAATCTCCTACATTGGTATGATGATTTCTAACTGCTAGTTCTCTGTTCTTTTTAATGGTTCCTCAGCTGGTTATTTCAAATCGTCCAGGGGATTACGCCAAGGTGATCCAATTGCCCCAGCTTTGTTTATTATTATGGAAGAAGCTCTCAGTAGAGGCATCAAGAATATGGTTGAATCTGGGTATCTGCTACCTTATTCTAGTCCTAGGGGCTTTTCGCCACCCTCTCACCTCTTATATGTAGATGATACTTTGGTTTTCCTGAACGGAAACATAAGGAATGTTAGATGTTTGAAGGGTTTTTTAAATAAATATGCCAACTCATCTGGTCAGCACATTAATCCCAACAAGAGCTGCTTCATGTTATCTTATAAGGCTCCTGCTTATGCCGCCACCAAGATTAAAGAGGCGACTGGTTACACCAGGCAAACTGATACAATTATTTACCTGGGTGTGCCCCTTAAGCCTAGCAGATTGACATCTGTGGACATATAAATCTCTGGTTGATAAAGTCAATGGCAAGTTTCATGCTTGGAAATCGCTCAGGCTGGTAGAATCACTTTGATCAACTCTGTCATCTCCTCTTTACCTATTTATATCGTTGCTGCCTCTTATATCCCAAAATCCATTATATCTTACATTGAGAGATCTTCTGCTGCATTTTTCTGGGATGGTGTTGATGGTACTCATCGCCGGCATTGGGTGGCTTGGCCTTCTATCCAAAGGCCTTTCTATGAAGGAGGTCTGGGTGTTCGCAGTTTGTGGCATGTGCAGATTTCCTTAGCGGTTAAGCAGCTATGGACCCTAAGACAAAGATCATCTCTTTGGGCCTCCTATGCTAGAAGGCGATACTCCCTTAGCAGTATAACGAGCTTACCTGGTATGCCCAAGGCGGTTTATATGAACGCCATGAAAATCCTCAGTGAGAATACCAGATGGGTCCATGGCAATGGCAGCAGAAATATTAAAATCCTCCATGATGTTTGGATTGGCGACATCCCACTCAGTAGTATGTCCAGGTGGACAGTGAGGCTGTGGACGCCTCCTTAAGTGATGTGGTTTCTGATATCTCCCATCCTCTCAGGTCTAGTATCCCTCAGTCTATCATGGAAGGGCTGGTGCTTACTAGTGAAGAGGACAAATGCTTATGGGCTGCCTCTAACAACGAATCTTTCACAACTAATTTTGTCTATAATTTGATCAGGCCAAGGGGAGTTCATAGATCGGCTCTTGTTAAAATTTGGCATAATTCTTTCTATCGTAGAGCATCCTTATTTGCTTGGAAGATATTGAACCGGGCGGTTCCAGTTGATGGCCGCATTTCTGAAATTGGTATCCCTTTGGTGTCTTGCTGCTCTTGCTGTGATCTCCCTAAAACTGAAGATCTTGACCACCTCTTCATACATAGTGATCTTGCTGTCACACTTTGGCGATGGATACATTCTCTTATATCTCCAAAGGTCACTTTGCACAGCCACATCACTGCTCACCTGTGGAGCTTCATGCAGAATTCTAATACCCATTCTCCTCATGGATTTGTTTCACTTTATACTATTTCTCTTATGCTATGGCATATATGGAGGAAAGATGTTCAAGAAGGTTTGTTTCCACTCGTACTTCTGCTGGGATTATCATCAGTAACATCAAGTCCAGTATTGCACATTCTCTATCTACTCTCCACTTTAAGGTTGATCTTAATTCATGTGAGTTGCAAACATTGTTCTATCACTAGGTGCTCTCCAGCTGACTTATTCGCTGGATTCCTCCATTCAGTCCTAAACCTATGGCTGGATTCCCTAAATCCATTCGTCGTGATTTGGGATTATCCTATCAGTGGGTTCAATGTGGATGGAGCTGCAAAGGAAATCTGGGGAGTGTGGAGGTGGGGGTTGATTCGTGACCGCAAGGTCATGTCACTTGGCTTTTTCTCATTTCTATGGCGTTGGAAACATCATGCTCGTTGAAGTAAGAGCGCTCTGTGATGGACTTCGGCTGGCCAGTTGCTTAGGCTACAGGCTCTCTATTATATACTCTGATTCCCAGGTCCTTGTTAATTCCGTCTGTGAGGATAAGATGTTATCATGGCGATCATACAGATGGTGAAGAGAAGTTAGATCATTCATCAACCGGGAGCCCACCCTCATGTCTCATGTGTACGAGAGAAACAAACCAACTCGCCGATGCCCTTGCAAATTTTGCGCTGAAGGTTAGATGTAATGAGGTTTTCTGGGGGCCGCACACTTTACCTCATCCTTGTAAAGGCCTGATGGTCATTGACAAATCTGGTCTCATGCATGTTAGGTTGGTTTAATGGCGTATGCCCCATGTTTCATGTAATCACATTATCTTTTCTAATAGCCTTGGCCCAGGCCGCCCTCACTGGTGGAGTGAGAACATTCTCCTCCTTGGGGGAGGGTGCACTCTCCTAGTTTGAGGCCCTGAGGACTTTTTACCCCAAAAAAAAAAGTTAAATAACAATCGATGTTTAAGTTAAACGACAATCGATGTTTAAGTTTAACAACAATCAATGTTTAAGTTTAACATCAATCGTGTGAGTGAAGGCACTCGATGTGCAACTATAACAGTAATTGATGTAGAGCTTCGAATGGTCAAGAAACAATGTTTTCAGTCGAAGTGGAAGTTCGGATATGACGAAGTGGACTTCAGATATGACAAAGTGGAACTTCGGATATGACGAAGTAAGTGTCGTATATGACGAAGTAAACTTCGGATATGACGAAGTATAACTTCAGATATAATGAAGTAAGCTTCGAATGATCAAGATAAAAGTATGCATGATGAAGTGAAGCTTCGTATATGACGAAGTAGAGCTTCATATATGACGAAGTAGAACTTCAGATATGACAAAGTTATCTTCGACTGATCAAGAGACAAAACAAGCATGATGAAGTTAAAGCACAATGCAAATCTATTTGAAGTGATGGAAAATTTATATCATGTGAGCAAAAATGATATTAAATATATTAAGGATATTTCTGACAAACATGAGTTTGGTTATCACCAAAACAAAATGATAAAAAATATAAGAGAGTGGTTCAACAGGTTGATGGCAGGATATTATGTCGTCAACCTGTGTTGGCGGCGTCCTATGTTGCCATCGAGTTTGAGAGGTTCTAGAGTTTTCTTATGTGAACTTGATGATGGTCTATGTTGACGTCAAGTTGTGGAAGTTCTAGTTGATGGCGGTCTATGTTGACTTCAATATGTGCAACTTGTTTTTATATAAGCAACTTGAGAGTCCCTCTCTCTCTCTCTCTCCATCTCTCCCTCTCTCTACACCTCCCCTTCACCCCCTACTTCTCCTACCACCTTCGGCGGCCGACGGAGGTTCGTGGGTGAGGTGCTAGTGTACATGGAGGCAGTGTTGCATGAAGATTGGAGTTGAGTGAGAAGGTTTACCTACGGTGGTGAAATTCGCGGGATGGGTGTGTTTACCATGTTTTCTCGTCAATTGAGGTAGGGAGACTAACATCACCATCCCCGTTATTGACTTTATGACGCTGCATGCTTGTTTTATGCCTTGGATTCAAGTTTTTGGGGGGTTATCCATGTCGGGGGTTATTTCTTGCACCGAGCTATTCGAGCGTTGGATCGTTATTTTCAGGTTGCCTACTAGTGTTTTTCAATGCGGGGAAGAGTTCCCCAAAGTTGGGTTTTGGTTGTAGAGCGTGGATTGCCCATGAGAGTAGCATGTGGCCATCCACAGTTCTAAGAGTAGATGAACTTGACAGTGTGATCCGCTACTGTCAAGATGGTCTTGATGGAATTTATTGCCGTCAAGTGTGTGTTAACATCATGTAATGTTGTGGTTGATGGCAGTCGATGATGCCGCCTACTCTATGTGAGATAGTGGTCTCCTTGTGCTCCCCTTGTGTTTCTTGGGTTGGGTGTCGACATTGTGGTGTCCACCCTAAGGCACAATGTTTTCAGACCTTGAGGGCATCTCTATTTGTGTGGTTTCTATTTCGTGCTTGTGGTTGTGTTGTGCACTCAGGTGTCAAGTGCGACTCCACCTAAATGGCTGGCATGAGTTAGTCCTCCAGTGAGCCAGGCATCGAGAGAGTCTTCGTCTAGTGAGTGCCCCTTGTGATGGTTTCAAGCTGGTTTCCGTGGGGCCCTTTCTCCATCTGTTATAGTCCGATGTAGGGAAAAACCAGCCATAGACCAGACGTGAGAGAGAGCGTCTGAGTGTGCACACATAGCTAGGGTTTGAGGACTCTATGGTGTTGAGACGCCAATCCATAGGCCCTAGTTGGTCCTACTTGTATAGTGTGGTTGTGTGGTGACTTGTGTTGTTCTGTACTAGCAAGGTACTTATGTGATAGATGCTTCTTGAGTAGGAGCAGTCGTCACTGTTTCATCTTCCAGCGTGGTTGCTTAGTTATGTCACCGGCTTTTGCTTGTGCAACGTTTACTTATCTATTGTACTTTCCTACGTGCACTTGGTTTTCATAGTTGTTTTTGCCTATGGGGTTAGTGTCCCTACTGGGCCTTGTGTTGAGGCTCACTCCCTTCCCCTTTCAGGTGAGGCTTTGTCAGCTCAGGGTGCAGATGTGCAGAGTCGCTCCATTGGTTCTTCTTAGTTGCTAGCTCTTGTGAGCGGAGTACATACTGTTGTACTTCTTTTTTGCTGTACTTATGCTCTGAGTTGTACATGTTACATTGTTAAGTAGAGTTATGTTTCTCTTGTTGGGGTTCAATTTCTTATATGGCTTCCTCAGACATATTCTTCAATCCTTTCGAGCTTCGACTCGTGGGTGGTGGTTTAAGGTTCGGGTATATCGTTGGGGTGTCCAATATCTCAGATATTGGGTCGTTACATCTAGGGTCATGGGCATAACCATAGAATAGTGGCCATCATGGGATTTTATGCCCACTGCAAGGATCGTGGGTGGTAACCGTGCCAATCATGAGCGACCATCATTATCCTTTTCAATGCTTTACTATCCCTAGGAATCGTCATTCCTATGGGATTTGTTGACCAACTTATCATGCAAGAGTGTCTGCCACTTTACTTCCATTGAGTTAAAGGTCTGCCGGTCTAAGATATCGTTTGAGAGTGAGTTGGAAAAAATTCTGAGTTTTAAAATCCTTGACAAAATCATGTATATTCTCAAACGTTCTCGGTGTCCTTGGCTTTTACGCGGTTATTTTTATTCCTCTTTAAACATCCTTGTCATTTAGTATACTAACCAGGGTTCGCCCGTGCCGCCCGTACCGCGGCGGCACGGGCGAACCGCACCGTGCCTGGGGCTCGGCGAGCCCCAGGCACGGTCGGGTCACCCCCAAGGGGACCCGAGTGTGCCTCGGCGGCACGCCGCGGCACACAGCGGACCGTACGATCCGGTCCGCTAACTTCAGTTTTTATTTTTGTTTTCGTATTTTTTTCGTATTCGGTGTGTTTAAGTGATCTAAATGATGTCTAATTGAAATAAAAGTTTAAACATAAACTAATTAAGAGATGATCTAAATATAGTAATTTTATTATAATTTTTAAATTATTTTTTTGTCAAGTAAAAATTATCTTAAAAATCAGTAAATTGACTTAATCTCAACATCTAAGGGATCTAATGGTGTCTAATTGAGATAAAATTTCAAAATAATCTAATTAATAGGTGATACAAATTGTAATAATTTTAGTTTAATTTTTTAAATTAATTTTTGTCAAGTAAAAACTGTCCCAAAATATATTGGTCGACTTAATCTCAACATCTATGCATCAATAACTCATGATATTTATATTTTTAGAATCAGTATATTTTTCTAGTAATTATGATGACTTCATATTTGACTTTATTTTCGAAACAAAATGTCGTACCGCGACAAACTCTGTGTGCACTAAGGGGTCTAATTAGTGTCTAATTGAGATAAAATTTCAAACATAAACTAATTAAGAGATGATACAAATTATAGTAATTTTATTAATATCTGAGATTAATTAGCATTAATAAATGATAGCCCAATGTCATACTCAGAAGTGCGCGCTCCGACGGGACGACACCGGAAACTATAACGAAAATAAAATTTGAGAACACCATAATTTTCAGAAAAATGTGGTGATATCAGAAATGTAAATATCCGGATTGTTGACGTACGGGTTTCGATATTAAGCCGATGCAACTATTTTCCAGTCAATTTTTCACCCAATATAAAATAAATTCTAAAAATTAAACTAAAATCACCATAATTTGTAAAATCATTACATAGCTTATAGCTAAAATGTCAACACAAATGGACATTATTTGAAGGGTTTACAAGAGGATCTTCGGGTAGCTAGTTTATGGGTTAATTACGTCAAGCATTTTCTGGGATCTTCGGGCTCGCTGTTTATGGGTTAATTACGTCAAATCATTCTTCTCCATCTGCTACAGGCGGCAGTGGTGGTGGTGGTGGTGTTGGTAGTGGTGGTAGTGGTGGTAGTGGTGGTGGTGGTGGTAGCATGCGCTTTTCATTAGAGTCTGAGTTCACGCATGCTACCTAAGATAGTCGAGATCACGGTGCTCCACTAAACTATCAAAAAGGTATCAAGCAGATGAGAAAAGGCAACACATAGGTCCTGTGGACAGTAGTAGCTATCAAGGGATTGAATCCATTTTTGAGAGACTGAGCACATAAGACGACATAACATCTGAGGGTGCTAGTGAGGGTCACAGTTTCTTTTCAGGACATACACAGTTGGATCCATATGGACAACATCATGAATATGGTGGCTATTATGCCTCTGGATACCAGTATGGTCATGATGGTTCTTATATGCAAATTCCAATCGTTCCACCACCAGGACCTACAATAGTACGTCAAGGAACACGTCAATATTTAGAATATCAGCGTATGTACGAAGACCTATATCAAAATTACATATCTTATGCTGATTATTTGCACTTCTTAGAGAGCACTTATAATGTGAGGTTGTTCGAAGATGGAAGTTATACCCTCTACTACGAAAGTTTTGTGGACATACATGCTCAGCATGATGAGGAAGAGTAGGTAAGAACTTGTTAAATGTCTTTAGTGACATGTTAAGGAAGATGATGCTAATTTGTAATTTTTCATGTAAAGAAAAATGATGAATATGAGGACGACGATATGAATATTGTATTTGGCTGTATCATGATTATATCCTTAATATTTAGATGAACACTAATTGCTTGTGTCATGATCTTGGTATGATTGTATGTATGTTAGATAAATATTAAATGGTTGTGGTGGGTTGACTTAAATGAGTAAATAAATTTATTTATATTTTTCAACCTCTTTATGTGATGTTCTTATGTTTTACTCATTTTCTTTTAAAATTTGCTCATTTCAAATATTAACTAAGTCACAAAATAAAAAAAAAAATCAAACAGGTCATTTTCCCACCGTACCTCAGCGGTACGGTACGGTACGTACCGTGCCACGGAAAATACGGTACAGTCGATCCGGGCGGTACGGCAAACCTTGATACTAACTAGCTATATACCGTTGGAATTTTTTACGTTTGACTACGTTTTATATATTTATAAAAGTTTATGTATTTATTTTTTAGAAATAATTAGAACAATTAAAAGAACGTAAAGGTAGGTCTGGTAAGGGGGGTATGAGAGAGAGAGAAAAAAAAAACTCTTTTTTGGAGGAAGGGGCATATATGGCCCATGCCTCATTTAGCCACCACTTTTTAGGACATTTTGAACGGTTTTGTTTGTGTAGGAAGGTTTAATTTTTAAAAAAAGGAAGAATCGAGCGCATAACTTTTGTGGTTCTAGAGTTTTTTTTTTAAAGAAAAAAAATCCTAGTGCTACCACACGATATCGTTTAGAATTATATTTTATTGCATAGTATAAATTATACTTAGATAAAAACCAATGAACATTTTTGTGTTTTTTTGTATATATACTTCTGTTAAAAGTATAATGGGGTCAAAATTCATCTTATTTTTGCATTGTACTAAAAGCCCCAGTTAGATGGATTTCCTTTGCACCAAAATTCTATTGTCACTTATCGTCATGGAACTGTAGAATACTTTTGGAATATTCTTTAACGGCTGTTAAATATTATTTAGATATTTTTACCCCTAAAAAATTAAATAAACTATTTTACTACCGATGGAAAGATATTATGATCCATTCTAATGGATAAGATCACACCACGACTTCTATTGAGAATTTCTGACAATTCTGTCATGTCAAGTGACCACAAGATTTTTGGTGCAAATTTTTTTGTCTAATAGGATTTTAGAGCAAATGCAAAAATAAGAAAGATCATGGCGCAATTATCCTTTTAACAGGGTTATATATGCAAAAAAAAACTCAAAATCTAACTTCGAAAGCCCACAAAATAAGTTTAGCCATTTCATCCCTTTGGACCTCTCTCTCTCTATCTTAACAACCACAACAACTCCAACACCCCCCCCCCCTCCCCTATCATCTAATTAATCAAGAACTTGCCCCAGATGCATGGCCCTTGATACGCACGTTCAAATTAATTCCCAATAATAAAACATAAGTACATAATCATGTTTTTTTTTTTGACGAGAAGTACATGTTTTCATGTTAACACATTAGAAATTACAATGGGCACATACTTCAGAAGAAAGAAACAATATAAGCAATCACTGTGAATTAATGAATACCATTTTCTCTTACAAGAAAGAACAAGTTTGAATTCTAAATTTATAAAAAAAATTAAAAGTTCTACATTATTACTAATTTTATATAAAGACACCTAAAAATTATCCAGGCTCCGCCACTGATTCTACAATTCTTATATGAGCATCTTATTCCAGCAGACTAGATTTGAAGATTATTGCAAATTTGAATGCAGTGCCCTAAGATTTTTAAGCAAAGGAACCATTGAATCAGACAAGTCTCTAACATCATAACATGTTTCCGTACTACCAACATCATATTGCCATCTTTAACAAAAACCAACGTAAATATTGTCTATGCAAGGCTGGGAAAAATCTCCCGGCACAAAGAATAATATATTACACAGCAGTTAGATCTAACATACAACATAACAGTGGCCAGTTTTTTAGGATAGCATAAAATACCTATAGCACAAGTCCTTCCACAAATGCAACTTGGTGGAATTTGTGACGACAAAATGACCTTTGGAGAGGGGAGGAGTGTGGGCCCCGTCTGTCTTTTTCTCGCTGGAACAAACCAGGGTGCCCAAGGCACTTGCTATCTCTAAACATCTATTTGTGAAAAAAATTATAAAAAATAAAAAATCAATCAATAAAAAAAGAAAATAAAACACCCTATGGTTGAACACTAGGCTGCCCAACCAACTTTGGCTGAACACAATGATGTATAATTACAATGAAAACAGGAATCAGGCGGGGTTATGCACAAGCTGTGGGAGAGTTCAACATTGCGATCGTGATGTGCTCCAAAGTTCGAGAAAGAGTGGGGACTGAAACGAGGAGAGATCACTCTGCACGCTGCATCAAAAATGCAAACCCTGAATTTTCTCGGATCAGAGGTGGAGGATCAATATCTGATACGTCCATCTGCGTCATTGACTTCGAGATGTCATCCACCGTGAACGGGATGCTGCATTATACAGAAAATAACAGGATGTCAATAGCAATAAGGATCATGAGAAGTTCCAGAATCATGTCCAGAGCGTAACCAAACTATGATGACCAATATACATACCTAGAATCATCATCCAACAAGAAAGAACTGCTGACTGCATGTTTGACTCCTCTGTCATTTGAACTCTCATACTTGAAATAACCTGCCATGCAGCAAGTAATTCAACTTGTAAGGTGCAAAAGAACATGATGTGGAGGCAGAATAATTTATTTATCAACATAGCAATCAATCACAAAATAGCTTACATCTGAAGAGACACTATGTGTGCCATATTTGTCATCCCAATACATTGTGCTGATTCTATACAATTGTTGTATGCTGAGTACCTATCAGCATAGCATGTAAAGTTAAGACATACAGAACATGTTGAAAACAATGATTCGAGGAAAAGGAGAAATGTTTATGTACCGGGCAGAGATCATTAGTAATCTCTTTCAGGGTCTTTTTCGGTTTTTGATGTATGACCTAAGATTACAAAGAACAAATGAGATGCATGACCCAAAATTTACAAATAGAAGCCATGAAAGCATGAAGAGGACCCTACCAGAAATCCAACTGCCTGTCTAATATGCTTCAGTTCTTCCCAAGCTGATCCTGAATACTGCATGAAGTTGACACTTAAGCATACACCTTTCAACAAATGCTACATACCAGAAAGCAAGATGCTCACCTCTTCTGTAGCATCAAAGCACCAACGTTCTAACTCTGACAAACCAGCTTTAACATATTCCCCATTACTAAATGAACAACACTCGCGTCGCAAAAGGAGGCTATATAGAATAGAAGAAAGTCAATAATATTAATGGAATATTCTTTATGAACGAAAAGAAAAGCAGATGATGTGGGGCAGGTGTTCAATGAAGTCACTTGGATTACATACCTATTGAATAGCTGCACATTGATGAATGAAAATATTTGTGTGAACACCTTGCGCACTAAGACTGGGGGAACCTGAAAAGCCAGTGAGTGTCAGAAATCTCCCAATGAGAATCTACACATATAAATGACTAGGGAGACTGTTTAACTCACATAATTCGCCCTCAATGTTTTCAAGTAGTTGTTAAGACTTTTCACAATACTTTGCCAATGTGCAATTAAAGCTTGTTGTGCTACAGCATTAGCCTGAGAACGTGAGCCTTTCACCAAACTTGCTCTTGATGTTCGTGGTGCCTATTTTAACCCAGGAAAGAGAAATGAGCTCCAATAAGTGGATTAGTAAAGATATCTTTGAAAAGAAGGAGACTCAGTCTTCCTGAGGAAATTGGAGTTGATTCACTTTTTTATGCATAAATCATCATGAACTGTGGTTGCACCTGGATACACAAGCAAGCAGTGGTGAATTTCTTTCTTCAAATTGTCCCTTATCATTCCGTATATCTTCTCAACAAAAGCAGTGAGTTGTTGTTTAAAGAGCAAAGCTGGATATTTGGCATCCACTTGGCGCAAGTCATGTGGTCCAGCAATCATCCTACCATTCAGAAAAGAAACCCCAGCACTTTGGGGAGAACCCCGTAGTCCCTGGAGATATAAAGGAGAAATAAATCTTAAGTAACAAAGAACAGCTCTTGAATAAACCAACTATCAGCATCTTCAGCACCAATTACACATATATTCAAAAAGTCAAGTGTCTGTTACCTGAGACATCCTCCCAAACAACGAAGCTGATGATCGACGTCTATATGGAGTCAAACTGGCTGCTCCGCCTGCTTTGAGAGTGCGTTGGAGTAGTAGTAATAGGGTGGTTGAATTTGATAACCAATAAGATAATGAATCATTATTATCCTGGACCTTAGAGGGAGAAAAAAGGGTTAGTTAATAGGAGAATTTACACCATCAAATGTCTCTTTGAATTGTAAATCATAGCACTGTAGCAAACTGAACACAAGCTTTCAAGTGCCATACAATACCTCTACAGCAGAACCTATGGCTTGAATAATACGATCAAAAATACTTGTCCTTTCCACTTCAAATGACCGCCAATGAAGAAGACATCTATATATGACACAAGCTGCAATTGGCCTTCCCCCAGAAAATCCAAGGTCATGCGATATGCACTTAATGAGCAAGTCCTGGTTTTCCTGCACAAGGAACATTGACAACAAAGTAACGGACACAGTTAACCACACGCATATCCCAGGAAAAAAGTTATAGGTGCTGTCTTTTACACAAATTACAGCACATCTGTGAGAATTACCTGTTGCTTCTCATTGAGTGACTTCTGTGGCTTGTCCTCAGTTTCCATCTCTTTCACATTGTGCAACACAGGAGTCAAATCCTACAAGATGTTTTTGAGGTGAATTGATAGCAACAAATAAGTGTTGCCACAGATGAGAATTAAATGAAAAGTGAAAGTTGAAAGCAGCAAACTGTACTAACCAGCGTAGGTTTTGTTTCACCATTGAAAACATTTCCATTGTTGGTGTCCTCTGTTGATGTGAATATACAAATTCAGCATAGAAAAAGCTTGGATCCAGAAGAAAATATAAAATAAGTCACATATTATACTACCTGAATGATAGTTGTTTTGGGCCGTGCAGATAATGCTCTTCCAGTTGGAGAAATTGCAAGTGCCTGCTGACGGAGGACTTGATTCTCTGACTCTACATTGGAAAGCTTCTCTTCAAGCCTGCATACAAGAGCATTTCAGACAGCCATATATGGTTGGTAAGGAAATATCACCTGAACTATCTTCCAGTTAATTCAGAATAATGCATGGACATCTGGCTACCAGACATCTGAGAGCTATCAAAAGTCAAAGACAGAACGAATTGGCAGTCTAATTGAACATAAATGACCTTTGAACAGAATCTTGAAGCTGATCAACTTTTCTTTCTGCATCTCCGAGTTTCTCAACCAACTCTTTATTTTTAGCATCAGCTTCTGCAAAAGCTTGCTTCATTGAATCTGCTGATTGCCTTTCTAGAAGTAACAAAGTCTGCCACAACAGCAAAATGAAGGTTAACAGAGGTCTACAACCTGAACAGCACAGCTATGGTTCAATTTTAACAAGACAGGTAAATCAGTGACTGGTTAAGATCAACAGCAAGTAAATAAAGGACCCCATCTTGGACAATAACTATGAAAAAAAAGACTATTTCAAACATTATCTTAAATGCAAGTGATGAGATCCCTTATCAGAAAAACCTATGTTTGCATATTTTCTTGAAAATTATCTGACACTTGAAGGATATGTTCAAATGGATGCAATGGGCACAATTTACTGTTGTATCATGAGAATAATCTAGCAGAAAAAGGTTGGCTCAACCACGTATATTGCCCCCTCTCACTATTATGTCCTGAGTTAATGCCATGGCAGAAATAATGAAACATAGTTGGGGTCTCAAGTTAGATGAAAACAACACCCCAGTTCAGCTAACATAAAATGCCCACTTGAAGTTTAAATATTTTTTCATGTCATGAGAAGCCTTTCAAGTTGTGCATATTTTACAATTGTAAGAATCCAATGACAAATATTAACTGGCACAATATAGATTGCATATAGTTTTGAGGCTTTACCTTAAGGCTTTCAACTTCTGCAGTTAATGCATCAACTTTTTCTGTGTCATGGACCAAGACAGGAGTTTCTTTGATGACTGGAGGTGCTTCCTCAATGGCCTTCCGAGCAGCCTCCTTTTCCCTGATAACCATAGCATGTGCCTCTTCAACTTGTAGTTGCATCTCGTGAAAGGTTTCTTGTAGCTTGGCAATTTCTTGTGCCTTTGTCTCCTCAAGATCAGTCTACATTTGATAGATAACAAGAATCAGACCCTAGTTTAAAGGTCTTCAAGTTCTAAAATTGTTAGATTACGAGTACACTGACAGATGAATATGCATAGGTAAGTAGGTAGGGAAGTGGGAGGATAGGCAGATAAATAGATAGAGACAAAGGAGTCATCAGAGAGGGACACACTAGCTATTGGTTTTCAAATTCAGCTTAAAGGCAGTGCTTACTCTTAACCGTTTCTCCAGCTGTAAACGCCAAGTAAGTTCTTCAACACGCTTTTCGAGCTTATCTTTTGCTTCTTTGAGAGCCCCAGTTTCTCTTGCAGCCTATAGACATGAATACAAATAGAATAGACCTCAAAGAGAATTTTCATCTCAAATTTGAATGAAATAAAAGTACGTGGGAAATAAGAAAGAGACCATTCTGAGTTTTCTGAGCTCTCTCCTTGCAATCCTCTGTCCAGGCACACTGGTACGTGATTGCAGCCTTCTGCAGATTTTTATAATATGAATAATCTCTGTGGCAACGCCATTGGGCCTGCAGGTCATCACAGAGAAAACATCAATGATACCAAAGGCAATCCTTCAGAAGGCACCGCACCAATTAAACACAAAACTTGGGCTGTTAGAGTCTCTATCACCTAGGATATGAACAACTTAAAACCTCACAAAATCTTAATCAACATGGTGAAAGTCTAAAATATGCTTTTGATAACAGTGAATCTCTTAGGATGGGCACATAATATACATGCATATGTGGAGTAAGTGAGGATTGGAACCTTGGCTTAAATTTAGCGCTACTAAACTAAAGGCTAAGGGACCAAACATGCACATCTGGGCTTCAGCAGGCTCCTTCAGAACTGACTGTCAACAAGTTTGCAAATCACCTTCGCAGTATATCGGGGGGGGGGGGGGCACCATTTATCCCCTGAAGCCTAAACCATCTTTACAATTACTAATCCCAGTCAGACCGAATAGACAAGGCTTCAACTTACCTGGTGAAACTCAGGTCCCAGAATTTGGGCTGGCCAATTGGCGCCAACAAGTGGCACATATCATGAGATCTTGCCAATATTATATTCATGAAGTTTTTTTAAAAAACGCAATACCAATAAATATGCTTTTTAGTCTTTTTTTAACACAGCACTAGAATAGCAACTTCCAGCGATGAGAACAAGCAATAGAGAAAGAAGAACTTAATACTAGCATTCACCTGGATAGCAATAGCTGCTTTGGTTTGCTTCCTGAATCTAAACTCATTCCGAGCAGACATTGCCCGCAATCCTGTCTGCAATATTACAGAGATGATCGGAGTAATTTATAGGATTTCCGGGCAATATGTCTACGCAAATTCTTCTGGATCTTCACTACTGCTGCTTCCCGTCTCATTTCCTCATACAATTTGCAAGCCAACTTCCCTGCGTCAACCCAACAGCAGGAAACACAATGTTCCATCATACTTGCATATAAAATTTTTACTCAATTATGTACGGGAATTGCAAGACAACAAAACCAAGTGCTCTTTGAAGCGTGACAGACTTGCCAGAAATTTAACAAAAAAAATTGGATAATACCTCTCCAGAGAGATTGCAAGTGAATAGCAGCCTTGCGTAATAAAAGGAACTCTTTACGGGCAATATGGGTGCGTATCTGTCTCTGGATTGTTCTGGCGGCTCTTCCCAGAACTTCTGCTCTTCTAGCATCCAATTCAGCCATTTGGCCAGCTCTCAGAAACACTTTACTCTTGCCTATCTGACAAAATCACAATGCACTAACTTGTATAAGAAACATATCTAGAAACCAAGACAGTTTACTAACGATATACATATGCCATGATTGCAGAAAACTGAAGCAAGAGCAGCACTACAATTCACAATCTATGGAAGAAAACAGGAGGCCAGATATACTACTAAAGGTAAAGCATTTAATTAATGTACTATTTTTAATATAATAAAGCTTGTGCTATCCTGCTTACCTAGCACAAATGCATTTTTTTTAATGTACTGTTTTTAAAGAATGCAGAACAAGTAGCAAAATAAAATGATAGAAAAAACTGTTACCTGATACCCTTTTAGTCCCATTTTGTCCAGAATCTTTTGACATGCAACCGTGTCATCATAGCTATACATTTACAAGAATGCCCACACTAAGTAGCATCAGCCCTTAGCTTAAGTCCGGGATGAGTTGACCAATTGAAAGTGTGCAAGTGTAAACAACTACACGTGGAACCAATAACACTTACTTTCCTTCTAATATGTCTGGGGCAAGGACACCAAAACGATGAAGAAACTCATAGAATGTTCTTCTAGTAGGATATCCCGCACAACTGATCCTTATGGCTTCAAGGACACCCTATATTTAGGAAAAAGATCCACAAAATTGCATTTATTTTCCCATGGTTCAAGAAAAGCTAGATAATACAGAAGAGCAGAACTAACTGGAGGTATCAGGTTCATTACTTACACCACAACGTAATTGTTGAATTACATTGAAGTTCTCAAATATGGCTGGCTTGAGAACATTATTAGGCTTCACACATCTGATATAATGAGGCTCCGTTGAGCTCAACGTCTCCATCAAAGCTTGAAGTTGGAGCTGGGAGATCATAATTCAAGATAGAGATTAATAAGTGCCTAACTAAGTTCTAAAATCGATGTTGAACAAGCAGAGTGCATAGAAAGATATGAACAATCTCTAAATGAGCATAATAATTTTATAACAAATGTTACCATGAGAAAAGAAATCTGAAGGCATTCCTAAGCACACCATAAGAGATGTTTTTGACAATGGTTCTTAATATTCCAAGAATTATCGGTTTCAGAAGCTTTATCTAATCATTGCTGGGGCTGACAGTAAATGGTAATTTTCCCAAACCATGAAGAAAACTTTTAGCGGTAATCAGAAAGGGGAGACCTATGCAAGTATAAAATTCTATCAGAAAGGGGAGACTGAAGCAAGTGTAAAATCCAATAGAGAAGGAAAGATGAGCCAAAATAGCTCAGAATGTAGCCAAACATGCATCTGATGCTTTTGACACATGGATATAATATAGCTACATGGCTATCCAGTGCTTTTGATGCTTGACTGCTAGTACAATGTTCATATCAGAAGGGGGGAACACTCAATTAGAAGTACAATGAAAGGATAAAAGGATAAGCACAGAACAAAAGGATTTGATGTAAAAAGAAATTAAATTCAGACATCTAATGCATGAAAACAAACACAATAAACAGATAAATCACCTTAAAGCGTGCACCAATTGAGGAGAATTTCGAAGACTTTGATGTCTCCACAGGAAGTGGTGGAAACAAGCCTGCTACAAATGGGCATTTGGAAACACTCAGTAAGTCCTGATGTTCTGCAACCACATAGTCCTTGTTTTTGTCTAGAAATTGATCAGCTTGATATGTAACCTGATCATTTTGCAGAGATTATATGAAGCAATTACTGCACGGTTTAGAAAATAAAATGAAATGAGAAACAAATTAGCAGTTTGATTACCTCGCCTGCATAATGACAAATGGTAAAATTCGTACGAGAGAGCTTCGGTTTGACAAATCTCTTATTGTTTTTAAAAGTTTGGTATAACTTCTGGGCAAATGTCTCATGTGTTGATTTAGGGAACATGCTGCATGCACAGCCAAAAAAAGAACAAACACTATGTGATATAGGAAAAGATTATAAGATTCACAAGATTCAAACCCTTTCCAGATTAATAACAAGATCGATATCACTTGAAGGACCTGATAACAATGGGCAAAAGAACGAAAGCAACAAAACATCAGACAACGTACCAGGCTTCATCAAGAAGTGCGATAATTCCACCTGGTTTCTGGTAAAAAGAGTGGATTTCTCATTGTCAAAGGACAAATAATAACAAAAATAGGTAAGTTGGATACACAGAACCAAAAAAAGGGGGGAAAAGGGATCATGTGAACTCCTATCATGGTATCCACGTATTGATAGGATGAGGTTTATGATATTAATAATCAATTTGACAACATAGCACAAAGAAATAAAAATCTTCATAGCTTCCACCAGAAGTTTAAGAAGAAAATTGTATTTCTGCATCAGAGATAACCCCAATATATAATGTATATACTACATAAATCACTCCTAAAGTTTGAAGCACAATATAGACATCTCCTGTATGGTTTCTTAAGGGACTCAGAAAAGAAGGTTTTTATCTTGCAAAATAGCTTTCACAATGATCTCTCTCTCTCCGTATTGCTGTGTGGTCCATTAAGGGGCTTCAGGAGAAGGTAGTTGCATGTTAGAGCTTTGAATCTGCAAAATTCTGCTCATGTCAGTAGTCCTTGAAGACTACACATTTTATCGAGGATGTTACAGTTGTCAAAGGTCCTCGTTGCAGGACTAATTAATAACTAACAAATCACAATAATTCAGCAAACATCACCTTCTGAATATGCCATAGATGATGTTTCACATATTCTGGTGGAACAATGGCCCATAAAAATAAACAAATTGTTATCTTCAAACAATCATTTTTCTTTCTTATTGCTGATGAGGAACACCCTTCCTAGGAGAGAGACTAAAAAAACACAAATGCCAGTGGACTGTGTCAGGTAAACATAGACATGGCCTGTTTTGACTGTATAACCTATTAACCTTTTCCATCTCATGATGGTAGTCTTCACCATTTGCATTTTTTTGAGAGAAGAAAGGAGCGGGAGGATTGAAATAACTCTTATTCATTGCACTCACTTATCCCACATTTTTGGCAACCGAACATCAGTCAATTGACATAGTCATTCTGGCATCTTCTAGGAGAACAGTTGACGAAGCAAGAAAATGGTTGGTTTTTTTTTCCTGGGAAGTGGATGTTGTTACCACAAATATATTAAAAGAGAAGAAGGAAAATAGTTGTTCCCACATATTAGTTGCATATTATTCAGCCTGTTAACCTGAAACCAAGATGCCTTTGAGGACAGGCTCATTGACACATTCCACAATTTACAGGCATGTTTGTTTTGCTACTAGAACTATGTTCACAAGGAATATGCAATTTCGGGATCAATATAGGCGTCAATACATAAGTGAAAGTGAACATCAGACATATTGATCAAACAAATACCTTCTCAATCAGGTCAAGCACATCTTGGTTATCAACAAACTCAATGTAGCTCCAATTGATCTCCTCCTTTGTATACTCATCTTGCTCCATTTTGAAGACATGCTGCAATGATTTATAAACATAATATAATTATGTTTTATGCAGTAACATTATTAAAGATGAATATTCTTTAACAGTGGATAGTCAAAAAGTACTGGAAGAAGGGATGAAATATGCTGCAAGAAAAACCTGGTTAAAATGTTGCTGAAGCTTCTCATTTGTAAAATTGATGCAGAATTGTTCAAAGCTGTTTCAAGTGAAATCAGGGACTATGCTATTAAACCAATATATCATGCAATTAAGAAAATCAGCAGAAACTGTCACATTTCCAGTCTTAACTTTTCACTAGGTTACCTGTTACATTTAAAGCTTTCAAAACCATAAATATCGAGAACTCCAATAAGTGATCTTGAATTTGGGTCCTGGCCAATGGAAACATTAATTTTGTCCACCAGCCTGCATGTGTAGAGTCACCGAATTAACAACAAAAGCCAGATAGTAAAGCATGGGATTCTTGACAACTTTAGGAGAAAGTACTAAAAGATAGCTACCAGTCAAACAGACGAGAATAGAGAGTTTTTGCTAATCCATCACGGCTGACAATTGCAGAAGCAGGATCAAGAGTCCTCGTGATAACTTCTTCTGGTGTCACCATCACGCGTTTAATCAATGCATCCTCCAAACCTTGGGCATCACACCTGCCACACACACACCCCAAAAAAAAAATCAGTAGAAAGGCTCCATAATGTTGATGAATGAGGGGAAAACAACCCATTCAAAAGTCAGGTACATAGATGGAAACTGAAACATACATAAGAAGTTCAGCGGTCATGTTTAGATGGAATCTTGACTTCTCATCCTTTATGACAGAAGAATCAATTTCCTTCCCCTTTGCAAAGTCTATATTCCCCAGGTGAAGTATAGAAGCCACAACTCTGAAAATAGCCTCCTGATAGATGAATGTTTGTCAAGCAGAAAGCCAAAAATATATTTATACACAGGATCAAGATTCCTTTCTTAGAATTAAAAGAGGGGGGTGGGGTGTTTCTAAAAATGACCTGTTCTTGTTCACTGATTCCAACTATATCCATAGCTCTCCTGGTAGCAATATATTCAAGTGTATCATCTACTCCATCCAGTGCATAGCAGTTAGACTGGTTGAGATAGTGGAACGATTTGGGGCTCCCCAATTTATACTTTTCAATGTCCTTCCAATTGAAACAAAATAAATGACTACTTAAAGAAGAATTTTTTATTCAAGCCCAAAAACTAACTGGAAGAGCAAGACGAAGAGATAGAGTGCCAAAAGTTGAGAACATATGTACCTCACGAGGGGCTGCACAAAGTAGGTAAAAGCAATGGTAGTTTCTCTCAGGATCATTAATTTGACATACACGAGATCTTTCAAGCAAGTAGGTCCTGATAGCGGCACCAGATATCCTCCCATTCTTGTCAAATTGAATTTCAACAAATTTCCCAAAACGGCTTTAAGGTTTCCATGGCAGATAACATTAATATAAGTGGTTAGTCCATTAGTAGAATGCATGAAATAAAAAGGTTACAAATACAATAACTCTAACAAATGAAGCCTCTGTTTGGAGAGCAGAAACCATAGAATTGAGAAAGAAAAGCAGATACCAACCTAGAGTTGTTGTTTCGAACAGTTTTGGCATTCCCAAATGCTTCAAGAACTGGATTGGACTATAATGCCATAAGATCGAAATTTAGTCAAAATGAGGACTTAACCACATCAGCATGAAATAAGTGAAGTAATAGTCAGCTCATAACAAGAAATGAATCATGATCAAGAGTTGCCAGACATACTTCAAGAACTTGTTGTTCAACAGTCCTGCCTTCTACTCCAGATCGCCCACCCAAGTATGCAAGATACCTCATCAGCATTTTTGTTGTTTCAGTTTTACCAGCGCCACTCTCTCCACTGACTAAAATAGAGTTGCTTTTGCCCTCATTTATCATAGCCCTATTGGTACGAAATGTTACAGCATGACAATAACCATAGTAATAAAAATATGGAGAAAAAAAAAGACAGGTGAAAAAAGGCAATTTACCTGTATGCAACATCAGCAACAGCAAAAACATGAGGGCTCAATTCACCAAATGCTGCCCCTTTATATTGTTCCATCATATGGGTATCATAAATATGAGGTAATCTTTGGAAAGGGTTCACAGCAATTAATATATTACCAGTGTACGTCTATACATGCAAAAGAGAATGTTCAGATGTAGTTACAAGAAGCACCAAGGAGGAAGGAGTACAACAGAGCAGTGCAGAGAAGGAGTAGAATACTTACATATATTTCATTAAGCTCATATCTAGTTGACAGGTTTTGAAGCACTCCGGGTTCATGTAGGTAGGATAGTTTTGTCATGTCATCCACTCCCCCGGGGGGAGCTTCTGTGTCCTCGGGAAACACCTTTGATATATTTGCTGTCAGCTGTGCAGGCAACCAGATGTAGAAAATTTAGGGATGGAATCCAGACAGATGGTCATGTATGTAAACAAATCAAGAAATTACATAAATAGATTTAAAAATCATCCTAAGCATTTCAAAATATAAGCTAGTTAAAGGTTTTGCTCATCCACAAGAAAATTGTCCCCTGTCCAAAGCTGCCTGGTTGGGGAAAAATGACATGCTCTTTAGAATATAAACATTTCAAAGAAATGTAAAAATGTGTCATTTGGCTAATGGTCTAAAATAGCAGATTCAGAACCACTATTTGCTAGGGCTGTTTAGGGAGCACCAGCTAGCATCAAAACCAGCTAATTCTCACATATATGCCAGCTACAGTGGTCAAAAGTGAGAATGCAAACCTTTTTTCCATTATTGGTCTGTACATGTACTTCTTGACCACTTATCCGGAGAACCTCCCCATCTATCCAAGCCAACACTGGGTCTTCCACCCATACATGAGAACCTACAACTATGTTGACTGGAGCTGCCTGCAAAGCATCACAAGAGACAAAATACATATTTTTGCTATCTGCCTTTCCAGGAACTCAATAGCAAGGATAAGAATGTCACCCATTTGCTTTAAAATTTGAAGTGTAATATAAATAAAAAGTTGAAAGAGAACCCAGAAAAGAGGACAATCATATTGAGTGAAAGAGCATAAATATTATTCGTGATTAATCCTTGATATCACATCATGACAGACACCTAGAAATGAAACAGATAATCTCAGCCAGGCATCAACAAGTGACTGAACAGTAAGGAGATATATGACATGTGGCCCTAGCATATCTGTGTTGGACAACCTATGAAGTGGATCCACTGAAGTGCCCCGATGGCGCCACAGACAAAGACAGATAATAGTAAGTCAATTAGTCAAGTTGGTGAATAGATAAATTGACTGTGGTGAGTAGATCCAGAAAACCATTTACCCCTGACATTGCTTTCACCATCACATGAATGACCAATTGCAGTATTGTATAACTGGAGAACTTGAGTTTTTTTTTTTTAAGTGGGTAGTACCACCAGGGTTGGTAGGATAGGAATCGGGGAGGGGGGGGGTGTGAATCAGGAAATTCCATATTTGTCCCGATTCGGCCAAATCGGTCTGATTCAGTCTAATTCACCTGGATAAATTAATGCTCATATATATACATACATATCATTTCACATATATAAATTAATGCTTATATATATATACACACACATAGATTAATATTTATACATATGATTGTATACAGTAATTTACATATATATAAATATATATGTGTATTTATGTACCCGAGCACATATAGACACACACACATACATAAATTTACACATATATAATGTATATATATTGTATGTTATGTATAAATATGTTAATATATATAATTTTATATGTACATGAATCGATTTGGCCCGAAGTAGGCGTATCAAAGATTGATTCTTTCCTGATTCGCCCGAACGATTCGCCGTGATTCAGCAAACCATGTGTACCACAATACTATATTAAAGGAAATGAGAATGTACAGAGAACTTGAGTAATTTTATGGGAGAAAAAACAGATGTGGCCTCAATCTTGAGAATTATGATTCATAATGAACATACTACCTCATTCAAATCAGGTAAAGGCACATGCATTCATACATATTATCTTTTTCTTCATGGGTTAGAGGACAATCCCATCATGCACTGACCAGATGATAAGCACTTCTCCATCCCTGGAAGCCATGGCTGAGGCAGAGGCATCAAAGAGGGTGGTGGAAAGGACCTTAGAAATGCATTGTGTGAAGGCCGGACAAGGTTGAGGCACAATGACCTGTAAACTTCTTGTCCAGGTGTGGGAGCAAAATATGACCTTGCTTCCTAAAGTAGTTTCATGTGCTAATGGAGCCACCCATGGATGGCAAAGTCGGATCGGGGTGCTGGATCAGACCCAGCCGACCCCGATCCGAGTTGGGTTGGATCACAGGATCTGCCCGATCCACGGGAATCTGGCCGATCCAGGATCAACCAGGTTAAAAAATGAAGAAAAAATCAAAGAAAATTCTTTAAAAAGTATATAATATTTGCACATTTTGGGTATATCCATAGTCTAGTTGCACTTGCACATATATTCATATTACAATACAGAGCAACGATGATTATGATACCTTATTTACCTGAACATCATTTAAGTAAATGTTATATTTGTAGTTTCATTTACTTAGGATATTAAATGTAAATAAGGAAGTACCCCCATTTGAATCATGGAAGGCAAAATCGACAGGATCGACCAGAATCGGTCGATCCTGAATCGGATCGGCGGCTATGGATCTGATTATGGGGGGGAAGTCCCTGAATCGGCAAACTTCCAGCTGGATCGACCAGAATCGAGTTGGATCGGCTGGATCAAGCAGGGATCGACCGATTCCAGACTGATCCAGGCCGATCCAGACTGATCCAGGTCGATTCTCTTACTTATTTACCTTAATATCATTTAAGTAAATGTTAGTATTTGTAGTTTCATTTACTTAAGATATTACATGTAAATAAGGAAGTACCCCCCATTTGAATCTAATAAAAATATCAAAAAAATCATATCTCTTACCAATAAAAAGTCAACTCTCACATCGAAGAAGAAAATCACGATTTGGTGATTTTAGCGAAATGCTAACTTTCTAATCTCTCGTAATTTAGCTTATCTAAAAATTTGATAATTCAAATAAACCACATGGAACACTAAAAATTTAAAGTCCGGTAAAAAAATCAAACGTGCATGTGACTTCTCCAAGGGAGTCACTCTCCTACTGACAGCACTTAGTCTGCTTGAGACCTCTCAGAATTTGGTCAAACTTAAGTTATCATCATCCAAACCTCTCAGAATTTGGTCAATTGAGCTACCATCACCCAACTCATGACACTCATGAGTTTGGGTGATGATAGCTTAGTTTGACCAAATCCTAAGAGGTCTCAAGTAGACTTAGTGCTGTCAGTAGAAGAGCGGCTTTCTTAGAGAAGTCATATGCACGTTTGATTTTTTTTTTTTGTTGGACTTTAGATTTTTAGTATTTTATTAGACTTATTTGAATTATAAAATTTTAAATATGTCAAATTATGAGAGATTAGAAAGTCGCTATTTTGATAAAATCACAAAAATTACGATTTTCTTCTTGGATAGGAGAGTTGACTTTTTATTAGTAAGAGATGTGATTTTTTAATATTTTTATTGGATTCAAATGGTGGATATTTCCTTATTTACATGTAATATCTTAAATAAATGAAACTACAAATTTTAACATTTACTTAAATAGTATTCAGGTCAATAATACACCAAGTCTTTAATATTTTATACTTTTCTTGTATTATTATAGTAGTAATAATACAAAATCTTATGTTTCATATATTATGAATGCATGTATGATTGGTTTTTTATGCAAATATTAGTTCTTTCAATTTATCAGATTTTCCCTCATTTTTGCTATTTTTCTGTTTTTACCTGAATTTTCCTGAATTTTTTCCAAAAAAAAAAACCATTTTATAGACTGGCCAATCCAGGATCGGCCAGACTTCCCTTGGATCCATGGGATCTTGCGATCCGATCCGATCCAGGATCGGATCGAGCCTGGTCGATCCCGATCCCGATTCCGATCCTGCCTTCCATGATTTGAATCCAATAAAAAAACAGAAAAATCATATTTCTTAGAAATAAAAAATCAACTCTCTCATCCAAGAAGAAAATCACGATTTCAGTGGTTCTATCAAAATAACGACTTTCCAATCTTCATAATTTGACATATCTAAAAATTCATAATTCAAATAAACCTAATAGAATACTAAAAATCTAAAGTTCGATAAAAAAAGTCAAACGAGCATATGACTTCCCCAAAGGAGCCACTCTCCTATTGACAACACTTGTTTGCTTGAAACCTCTCAGGATTTAGTCAAACCTAAGCTATCATCACCTAAACTCATGAGAATTTTCACTTTCTAATGGTTAGGTGATGATAGTTTAGGTTTGACCAAATCCTGAGAGGTCTCAAGCAGACTAAGTGTTGTTAGTAGGAGTGTGGCTCCCTTAGAGAAGTCATATGCACGTTTGACTTTTTTTACCGGACTCTAAATTTTTAATATTCTATTGGATTTATTTGAATTATGAAATTTTTAGATATGTCAAATTATGAAAGATTAGAAAGTCGATATTTTGATGGAACCACCGAAATCGAGATTTCTTCTTGGATGGGAGAGTTGACTTTTTATTTCTAAGAAATATGATTTTTCTGATATTTTTATTGAATTCAAATGGGAGATACTTCCTTATTTACATATAATATCTTAAATAAATGAAACTACAAATATAACATTTACTATGTTCAGGTAAATAAGGTAAGTGGAGGGGATCAGACGTAATTAAGGTAAGCAGAGAGAATCGAGCTACATCAGATGGAATCGAGGTGGATCGTGCGAAATCGAACTGGATCGGCCCGTTCCAGTCCGATTCCGTCCGTTTCTGCTCGATCCACCCCGATTCCACCTTATATCGCGGGTGGGTCATCGCCCCCCCCCCCCCCTAAATCGGGTCGCCATAAGCCGATTTGGACCATAGTCAACCGATTCGGGTGACTTTGCCATCCATGGTTCAGCCACCTGCCCAGTCTCAACCAGTTATATATTCTTATTACCTGCCAAAATATTTTGTAATAAAATATCCAACAGTTATCTACTACACACATCATTTTGCAGCCTGAATATTACATCATTTTTCTAAGTAAATGCAACTTGTCGATATTTCTTCTCTTCTAAGCATTCATATGGTTATCTTATCATTGGTGGACCATGCTACACTGAAGCCAAGATAACTCCTTGGAACATCACCAATTGACCACAAGTTCATGAATATTTGTCAGGAATTTTACCTTAAAGTTACATTTTAGATGGTCGTGCCAAACAATCTGTTGACACAGTCCCTACTAGCATTCGGATGTGGAACAGAAAAGAAACATCTTTCTACATGATCACAGTTTCACTTGTGAGCATCATCATCATACTTGCCAATAAGTCTTTTCCCCTCTATTACCACGGCCTCCAGCACAGAGATCTTTCCATAATTGATATGATCATCATCCCTTTTCCAATGTTAAAAGTTTCATTGCAGCCGCAGGTAGCAAGTGACTGCAATTGTTTCTCCTCAGATGATGCATGAATTACAATCCATGTGATGGCAAAACTGAATGGAGTCGTGTGTTTGAACAACATTGATCTGAAGTTCTGAACCAACAGAACGCATGTTGGAACACGCGGAAATCTCCCATCTTTTAAATGAGGTTTTTTTTTTCTTTTTTGGGGTGGGTATGTGGATGTATTTTTATATGTGTGGGTATGCCAATTGATTTAATTTTGGAACTCGCTTGATGCGAAATTTGGTGTGTCCATTTATTGAACGGTTGCATCTTGATTTAGTGTATTTGTTACACATGTTTATTTTATAAGGCGATTTGGGTACTACACAGTCAAAGGTGTGCGGCGACTGAGGCGACTGAGGGGTGGCCCCAGCCTCAAAGGCCTAGGCGACCGAGGTGATATATTATTAAAATAATAGATATATTTCAGAAATTGAAACTATATATTTAAATGCCACATAAATACAATCTGAAAACAAATATACTTCACAAATTTGAGTTCCTATGGGCCAACTTATTCTATAATCAATAAATCTATTCATTTACAAACTACATTGTAGGTAAACAATTACAATGCTTTCACACATATATGTAAATATGAAAGGAAAATAAAAACAAAGTCATACATGTGAACAAGTGCAATACTAAAATAAATTCATACATACATGTAAATGAATTATATTAAAGTAAGAAGTGTAATATTAATTAATAAACTGAAAATAAACAATTAAAATCAATCCACACATACTTTGTAAATCCTTAAAGACACTAAATTCAAATAAGAAGTCATTAGAACAAGATTACAATACTAAAGTCTAGAACAAAGAAATAAAAGGTGTCATCATTCATAATTCCCTCTCAACTCTCAACCTCAAGCCTCCTCACTCCTAAAAGAGTCAGAATTCCCATCTTCATCTAGTTGTTGTCACTCTCAACCCCCGGCCCTCTCACTGTGTCACTGTCATAATGTCACTGTGTAACACAGTGACACAGGGTGTGACCGAGAGAGAGAGAGAGAGGTGCATGTCGTTGTTTAGAGAGAGAGAAGAAGAAGGAGGGAGAGGGGGCCCGGACCTCTCACTGTCTGTCACTATTACACAGTGACAATGTCGCTGTGTATGTAACACAGTGACAAAGGGTGTGATCGTGAGAGAGAGGGAGAGAGGTGCGTGCTATCGCGCAAGAGAGAGAGAGAAGAGAGAGGGGATGTGTGCTATCGTGAGAGAGAGAGAGAAGAAATGCGACCTCGCTGTGAAGGTTCACTGCAATGCTTGCTGTCACCGGAGAGGTCTGTCGCGCTGCTCGCCGTTGCCGGAAAAGTCTACCGCACCGCTCGCCGTCGCCAGAGAGGTCTGCCGCGCCACTCGTCGTCGCCGAGGAGAGGAGGGAGAGCTCAAAGATGTCACGGGACTGGGGGATGTTGGGGGTCGATGGCGATGGCTTTAGAGTTCGGGAGGGGGGGCGGGGTTATGTGTGGGACGGTTAGAGCAAACTGGACCTGACCGGTCCGGTTTGGCGTGGCCTAGGCGGCCAAAGCGCCCGAAGCGCACAAGGTGAGGGTGAAGGCGACGGAGGCAAATGCCTCCATGAACCTCGCAGACGCGAGGCGCCGGAGAGGCGCCTCGCCTAGCCTCATTGCCGAGGCGATCCCCTCGACCGCCTTCGATAACACAGTTTGGGTATCGTGTACTGGACCCTTTTTCCACCGGCCGGGGTTAGTGTTAATTTACATCGGATTGAATCCAAACACCTTTGATAATAAAGTCGAGATTTGTATTTTATAATGGCAAGGACAACATGATTTTGACCATTTAAATGGATTTTCTTGAAGCATATATTATTGTTTTGGTATACATTCATATTTCATATCCACATGAATATATTTTCACATGGCGTGGTTTCCATATGGAAATATAGACATATGCACATGACGAATATATCATGTTCTTTATGAGTTTATGGTCTCAATGTGGAGACTGTGCTCATGTGAACATATTTTCACATGGCATAACCTCCACAAGGAGATATAAACGCACAAATACATAAACATTTCTTCCCCATGGAGTTAACTCGACATGAAGGTATAAGTATGGACATATAAATATATATTCCCATGGAGTCTAGCTCAACATGGAAAGATATATATATATCTATACTAATATAATATTCTCAGTCTTGGTGCTGCCACATGGCAGCACAGGATAATCCTCCACCAATTGCCATATCATTTTCCTCAAAAAAAAAAACTATTTCTATCTTCCAAACATTGCAGTCCTTAAAAAACTTTAAAAATTATAAAAATTTGGAAACGGACCTTTAACCTTATTAAGATGGGGTTACCTGTTTCTATCTTGCCAAACAAGGTAGTTCTTAAATGTTTTTAAAAACTATAAAACAAGACATTCCTGTTCCCGCCTAAAGCTTTCTAAAAGTTTTTAAATCTTAAAAGTTTAGTATTGCATAATTATTTTAAAATCTTTCTATTTAAGTTTTAGACGTATAAAAGACATTCATGTTCCCGCTTAAAGATTTCTGAAAAAATAGAAATAAAATCACTATTATATACATGGAATCCGGGTAAGAAACGTATTGTATTGTAAAAACGACATACCAAAGCAAGAATTCATATGCCCGCCAAAACATGGCAGGTAAAAAAATTCCTCTCTTTTAACTCACCTCTCTTAAATTTTCAAATCCATTCAAATTAACCCACCATCGTCGCATCCCCATTGCCTCCTATTAGACGCGACGATCACCCTGCCGACTCCTTCACCCCTTCCTCCAAACGCTCCAATCTCCCAGTGAAACCTCCCTCTAACACATTCACTGACCTGGTGAAGTCGTTGGGGAAGCTAAGAGGTTAGCTGATGCCCATCAGCGTCGTGAGCAGTAAGACGACGATGACGGTTTGCAGAAAGACGGTGGTATTGCCACTCAACGCTTTTCTTCCTCCTCTCCACTGCCACTTAATGCCGTCGATCTGGACAGGGGATGCCTGCCGTGTTGTGCTGCTGTTAGCACCTGCTCACCAGCGCGCCAACCCGTCGCCGTTCGCCCCAGCCGCATCCGCCTCCGCCTCCGCCCGACCTGGAATCGAGTAGAATGGACACATCACCACCACCACCATGGGCAAATAACATTTAGCATTTAGCTTTATCTGTGTTGCTAGGTTGACGTGCTTGAAGTCAAACTCCGTCGTTCCTTTTCTCTTCTTTCTTTCTACTCCAGCAGTCTCATGTGTACATGTACATGTGTGGGTTTAAGTGATTGACATGCTTATATATATAAGAAAACGAAGCTTACTCTGTCTTCCTACTGTTCTCTCCCTCTATAGTTCAGCGCACTGTGCGCCCTGCACAGATCACCAAAGGATCTCTCCCAGAGCCCATGTTCGCCTATTTTGTACCCTGCACGCAAAGCCACCCCGCAGGTCGACAGTCGCAAGCCTCCTGCGCAGCCTGTTGTCCGCGAGCCGCCTTCGCCTTGAAGCCTCAGCCGGCAGCCCCCTGCCTGCCCCCGTGCTCGCGGGAACAGACCGCCGCGATCGTTCAATGGGCGCAACGGGCTGGTCGCACTAGCCTCTCACGCCGCCACTTCCGTCCCCGCGCCACATCCACGGACTCGACATTGTATCTCTTGGAATTGCGGAGGCGTAGATAGACTTGCCTGTGATTACCGACGCCCAATCGGGCTGAAAGCGAAATCCTGAGGCGTTCAACACGTTCCTGCAAGATTCCAATATCCTCTCCTGGACCCTTCCCTCGAGCAGTCGCAACCCAGCCGTCGCCATAAGGTGGATCTCTGTCTCCCCCCACCGGCTCCGTGGCACCCTCCCTCTCGCGAAATCCAGTAGCTCCGTCAACGACTCCCCCGCCATTTCCGGCTCATCCGCGTACGCAGACAACCCCGGATTCACCTCATCGTGGTCGTCGCCCCCAGATCCAGCACCGGCACCCCGCCCCTCCCGACGCTATAGGCGAAGACGTGGATCCTTGTCCCCGTGCTCCCACCGTCGATAATGACCCCGAAAAGCCGATCGCCGGCAAGGAACTGCAACCGGAGGAAGAGGATGAGGAAGACAGTCGCGGCCGCTGAGGCGAGGAGGGAGGCACAAAACCCGCCGCTGCTGCCGCGGGGGTGCTTGCCTATGCGAGAGAGGAGGGAGAAGGCGGAGGGAGGGAGAGGGCGGAACTGGAAGGCGGGCGCATCCATCGGCCCCGCGGCAACTGATGTAGGTATAGTTGTGGCGCTCCGGGGTCCGAATACCGCCAGAGATCGGGCATTCAGCCGGCGCATCAATGCGGGGACATGACCAGGTATCCTGAAAAGCCCGGAGGTCCCGAGGGCAGGGACGCCACCTCCCTCCCCTGGTCATCTTCTTCCTCTTCCCCCCTCCCCTTGAAGGCCTGGGAGAAGAGGGGAGAAGGAGACCGAGAAGGTGAAAGGAAGCTAGAGAGAGAGAGGTCGTTCATAATTTGGCAACTTTTGTTTAGTTCTATAAATATATATGTTATCATATATACGTAGGGATTTTTTGTGGCACATGTAAGTGGTATATGTAAATAATCTTTACATGTCACATTGTACGTTAAGTGATGTAAGGATTTCTTCTGTGCATTATATTAGTTATTTGAAGTACCCCTACAAGTAAAATAGATAGATTAGCACACTCAAAATATGGATGAAAATGTTATAACATCATATTTCTTTCTTTGATTCGACATTGTATAAAAACAGGACATATATTTTTTTTTGACATATTTGTTGTAATCTTAAAAATGCTAAAAGTATTTTTAAAGTATACCATTTGAGTTTGGATAATCAAAGCAATTCAAAAAAGCATTGCTCACGGATGGTATTACAATTTTTGTTTGTCTTTGAAGATTAAAGTTGAGATCTATGGGTATTAACTAATAATGTGTTAAAATTATTTTTTATATTTTATATTAATAATATTTATCTAAAATATTTCCGTGCATCGCACGGGTATAGAACTAGTATATATATATATATGAGCATACAACATATCATCCTCATGGAGTTGACTCAACATTAGGGGAATGAATAAGTGAATGTTTAAATATTTTATCTCCATGGAGTCCCGCTCAACATGGAAAATATTTAAACATACAAACACATGAACACATAACATTTTCATCTCCATGGAGATGTTTAAACATAAACATTTAGATTTCATCCCCCCATAGAGTCCCGCTCAACATGGGGAGGGAGATATACACGAGGTTTCACATTTGAGGTCGACCTTGGCCTACTGAACACGAGCACGCCTTCTTCCGGAACCTTTCTGATCCCACGAACCTTTGGAATCGATGACGACCGAGCACCTCCGAAAGCCCTTCAACTTCAGAGTCCTCCGAAAAAACATCCCTTTCAGTTGTTCGGAGGGGTATATATAGTTTTTAGAGAGAGAGGATCCCTACTCAAATGGACGGTCCACTGAGTAGGGGGGGAGCTGGAGGGTCCATCCGAGTAGGGGATCCCCCTACTCAGATGGGTTGCCCATCTGGGTAGGGATTACCTACCCGGAGGGGCCTTCCCCTCCTCGAACTATAAATACAACCCCGGGAGTTTCACCGGGGGTTGATCTTGCCTCTCCTTGTGACGGGGAACACTTGAAGTTTTCTCCTTTCATGTCCTTCCGACGAAGACGAGGAGTGCATCGTGTTGTCTTGCAAGTGCTTGGTGCTTTCTCTTGCAAGTGAAGAAAAGTGTTGGACTTTATCTTCCCTTCATAGAGTTGGAGTTGTGTTCTTCTTCGAAACATCGGTCTTGTTGACCTTGTACTGTTGAAGAATTGTAATCTTCTCTGAAACGTTGTTCTTGTTAAACTTGTACTATGTCGAAGGATTTGACGTCGGCCTTCGTAATAAGCCCTTCTTTTGACTTAATAAAAGACTGAGATCCAATATAAACATTGGACCAATATGAATATTTTCCGACATTCCTATATAAATGCCCATCATAAATTTACGGGGTCCAACAACGCATCACAATAAAGAATTTTCAATTCCTCATGCATATGTTGCATGATCAAGGATTTACTTGAGCTGCCTCATTATAGTTGGTAAAGATAAATGTGGAAAAAGAAGGAGAAGAAATAAGAAGAGTCTGAGGAGAATCAAACCAAAAGCACAATCTATTGGTCAAATACTTACTCCAAAAGAAAGAAACATATCATGTTCACGAGGACTCAACCATAGACAGATTTACTCAATGAAGACTTAAAAAACATTCTAAACATTCTGCTGTAATATGGCACTAAAAAGTGTAATTCACAAAGGAACAGTGAAATAACTTAATCATTTACATGCTCGTTATAAAACCAAAGCAATTGAGCTTTACCATGTTAACACACAGGTTTGCAGAGCCTCTCCTACATAGATTTGTAGAAAATTGTATCCCCACTCTTGCACCACAAGAGAAGTAGGAAGCGCCAAATCATAGTGGTCAAAGACTCAAAGCAACCCAACAGAGCTCGGAAGCAAATAAACCATCTCCCAGTAAGAATAACAACTCAAAGACTCATAATAGACCTCATGGCACATGATTAGTCTATTTACAATTGGCCGACAAATTCTTAGGATGATGCAACCCTATTTCATTCTTCAATTTTGCTAGAATCCAAGTTCCTATAATGCTTAGACTCATAACAGACCACATAATAGAGCTCAGTAACATATGATTAATGGAGTACAATGGCCTGCCAATTAAATCTCAGACTACTGCAAACATAGTTCTTACTTCAATTTTCCTAGTCTCCTAGTTTCTATTAATGCTTAGAGCATCTCTATCCTTTTCCCTTCAATTTTTTTTCTTTTCTTTTCTCATTTCTTTTTCTCTTCATTTTGCAGTTTACAACTGTATAATTTTAGTTAACTTCATTTTGGATAGCATTTCTGCATTTTTCTTCCCCACTATTAACCAGCTATCAATGACTAGAGATTATAAGCACTGTATATCTAAAGCAAGCCATCCTTTTTCACATACCAAAGTGGTGATTGGTGCCATTTGACAATCAACTTGTAACATCCCCCTCTCTTGTGAGTCTCTTGTGGGTCAGCCACCTTCTGTTGAAGGTCGCGACGCATCGGGACATCGCCTTATGAAGGCGACAAGGTGGCTGTCGCGTTCTGGTTGTGAACGCGACAGGCATGTTGTCGCGTTCATCCCTCTAACCGCAGCATGCAGTTTGTCATTTTGTTGTCGGGACAGTTGGGACAAATGTCAACCTCTGACAACAGGAAGGCGACAATCAGATGTCGCGTTCTGGGTGTCAGGTCTACGAGGTTGACATGTGGCGTTTCCGTTGGTCAGGATAGACCAGGACTTGAGATAGCGACAGGTTGACCGTCGCGTTCAGTAAGTGAACACGTCAACTCCGAGGCTTAAAAGGTTGCAGGGCGCAGAACACTTCTCCTTCTTACCCATTTCGCCTGTGTTCTCCTTCCTCCGACCCTGTGAGCTCACCTGTCCGTGGAGGGGAGTTAGGAGCTTGTGTGTGATGCTTCCCCTTCGGTGAGGTTGGTGTGTTGCCCTTGTGTTTGGGTTGGGGTTTCCCCTTCTCGGTGGTGCTCTTCTCCGACTGTGGCGTTCTCCTCGTGTGATCCTCTCCATCGGCTTGTAGGAGGAGGAGGTGGTCATGCACACGAGAAGACCCCAACGGGTTGGCCCTTCTTTTTGAGATAGGGATGTCTTAACCTCCCCCTAGTTCTATCATATTAGGACTCCAAACCCCCTTCTCCAAGCCTAGAGACCATGCTAGGTTGTGCATGTATGTTATGGTTCATGTGGTTTGCTTGGATGGTTCTTGTGGCGTTTGTTTTATATTTGGAATGGGGTAAGGGTGTTGAGGGAATCCATGCTTGCATGTGAGTCTATTGAGTGTAGATCCTTCTTGGCATGCATGGGTGCTTATAAGGGTGGTTTGCACTCTTTTTATCTGTTATCCCCTTTATTTCTGCACTTGTACTTTGCTTACTTTGGGACTATACTAGACTTGTACTCTATGTTAGACTATTTCCTTCACTTGTTGGTACTTTTAGTGCGTTTGGTTGTTACTTACCTCCGTTACATATCTTGTTAGACTGGTCCGTTAGCCCTTCCGGGTCTCCGGGCCCGTGGACGGCAGGGCCGATGGTCGGATCCTTGGTGAGAGCCGGGGGTTCAGGTATCGGGGCCGTTACAGTGGTATCAGAGAAAGGGGTCTATCAAGACTTGTAATGGAAATAAGTGATAACGTAAAGTCCCTTAGGAAGTACAAGTACACTGCTAGCTGCCGGGTTATTTCGGTTAACTTGAATATTAGTCTGTGTCGCAGGACATGCCTCCACGTAGACGCAGGCAGGTTCGAGAGCTGATGGAGCATCAGGACACCGAACCGGACGAGTCGATTGCAGCCGAGCACGTGCCGGTTGATGCTCAACCTCAGCAGTTCGAGCAGCCTGGTGTTCCGTTACAGCAGGGAGCATAGCAGCAGCAGTGGTTTCCACCCCCACCCCTGCCAGACGTCATGGAGCAGTGGTGGAGAGCTATGTTCCAGGCCCCTTGGCAGTACCAGGAGATGCCGACAGGAGGTCAGCAGTTTGCAGAGATGGCAGCAGAGGAGTAGCCACCAGCGACCCCGCAGGCAACACCGGTTCAGCCAGAGGTACCACCGGTGGTACGGCAGCAGACTCCATTTGCAGCGGCAGCACCTGAGGACCGCACGACGCTTCTGGAGAGGTTTCTTCGTCTTCAGCCTCCGATGTTCTATGATGACTATGATCTAGACAAGGCAGAGCGTTGGATCCATGAGCTCGAGCGCACCTTCGAGACAATGGATTGTGCAGATCAGGATCGGGTCAGATTGGTGGTATATCAGCTGAAGGGGTCAGCCCACGAGTGGTGGAGGACAGTGAGGCAGACCAGTTTTCAGGGTAGGAGGCTGGACCAGATCGCTTGGGAGCAGTTCTTAGAGACCTTTCACGGCGAGTACTTCCCCGACTACGCTTGCCGTGAGAGGAGGACTAGTTTCACGAGCTGACGCAGGGAGAGTTGTCTCTGTGGCGCAGTACCACCAGAGGTTCGTGTAGCTTCTTCGACACGTCCCCCAAGTGGCCACTAGTGAGCAAGCTTGCACCGAGCGGTTCATTAGTGGGCTACGCTCAAAGTTGAGGTGGGTCATGGCTGGTCACCTCTGCGACACCCTGGGGTTGGCAGTGGCGAGGGCTACCGCCTTGAAGAGGGAGTGCGGTTCCAACCGCGCAGGAGAGGTTTAGTGAGGTCTACTCCGTACCAGCGTCCTTCGGGCAGTCGAGGGAGTGTGTTTTCTTCTTCTTCTTTGGGGACAGGCGGTGCTGGCCTGACCTCGAAGTTGAAGAAGTTGTTCTCTCGAGGAGGTAGGCGGCGTTACTAGCAGTCACAACAGCAGCGACGTCAGTCGGAGCAGCCAGTGGAGCAGTCTGTGCAGCAGGGAGCAGAGCAGAGCCAGCAGGGCACGGGTTGCTTTCACTGTGGGCAGCAGGGTCACTTCAGGCGGGACTGTCCGTTGAGGCAGGGGCAGCAACAGTTGGCACCGACCCAATACACTCAATAGGCACCACAGGCGCAGTACCCTCCACCCCAGCAGGCGCAGCATCAGCAGCACACCAGGGACAGTTTCAACAGCCGCAGCAGCGCCAGCAGCAGCCTCAGCGAGGACGTGGTCGTGGTCGGGTGATGAACATCACCAGAGAGGAGGCAGAGGCCTCTAATCTGGTCGTCGGTACGGTTCCTATCCTGGTGGTAGAGTTGCTCGTGTTTTGATTGATCTGGGTGCCACGCACTGCTTTGCTTCAGAGCAAGGTTCGACGCATCGGGGAATCGAAGTGAATCGGGTTTTTCCTGATCCGCCACGATTCGCCTGAATCGGGCCGATTCGCATGGGATCGATGGGAATCGGACGAATCAGGTTTCTCCTGATTCGATCCGATTCGGCCGAATCGAACCGATTCGATCCGACACGCCAAACCATGCTTCAGAGGAGTTCTTTAGTTCTTTGACTGAGTTTGCTCCGGAGCAAACCTGTGATCTAGCTGTTGAGCTTCCGACGGGTGACTACATGCGTACTCTGGAATACTTAGAGGGGTCACCGTCGAGGTATAGGGCCACCTTCTACCAGCCAAATTGTTTGCCTTGCAACTTCATGACTTTGATGCCATCCTTGGCATGGATTGGTTGGAGGCACATTCTGCGCTGGTGGACTGTCATTGGAAGACCGTGCGGTTCGAGATACCTGGAGCACTTGTGCTTTGTTTCCGAGATACACGGTCTACCCGTTGACCTTTCGTCTCTTTCTGTAGAGCTCGGCGCCTTATCCGAGACAGTTGTGTAGCTTTCCTTACTTCTGTGAGTTTCTCGGATTCTGGTGAGCTATTGTTTCAGATGTGCCTGTTGTTTGTGAGTTTGCTGACGTGTTTCCGGAGGATCTACTTGGTTTGCCGCCGGAGCGGGAGGTAGATTTCTCTATTGAGTTGCTTCCGGGGACGATGCTTATGTCCAAGGCACCGTACCGGATGGCGCCGGCGGAGCTGCAGGAGTTGAAGCGTCAACTCGATAAGCTACTCGAGTTAGGCTTCATTCGTCCGAGCCGTCGTCGTGGGGGGTGCGCATGTATTGTTTGTGAGGAAGAAGGATGGCAGCCTCAGGATGTGCATCGATTATCGGCAGCTGAATTAGGTAACAGTAAAGAACAAGTATTCGTTGCCCAGGATCGATGATCTGTTTGACCAGTTACAGTCAGCTTCAGTGTTCTCGAAGATCGACTTGAGGTCGGGCTACTACCAGTTGAGGATCCGGATCCGCGAGTCAGATATTGCCAGATCAGCCTTCTGTACCCGCTACGGCCACTTCGAGTTTGTCGTGATGCCTTTTGGGCTCACGAATGCACCGGCAACCTTCATGGAGTTGATGCACAGCGTGTTCCGAGAGTACCTGGACCGGTTCGTGGTGGTGTTCGTCGACGACATCTTGGTGTACTCAGCGACGGCGGAGGAGCACGAGGTTCACTTGCGGCTAGTGTTACAGGCGCTGAGGAGTCACCAACTTTATGCCAAATTCAGCAAATGTGAATTTTGGCTAAAGGAGGTGCACTTTCTTGGTCACGTGGTTTCTGGTGCAGGTGTGGCGATGGATCCCGCCAAGGTTGACGTCGTGGTTTCATGGGGCCAACCCACTACAGTTGCAGAGGTTCGCAGTTTTCTGGGGCTGGCAGGCTACTACAGGAGGTTTGTGCAGGACTTCACCAGGGTTGCTGAGTCGTTGACTAGGTTGACCAGACGAGACCAAGTTCGTGTGGACAGCAGAGTGCGAGTAGAGTTTTCAAGAGCTGAAGAGTCGGCTGACTTCAGCTCCGATCCTTGTTGTACCTTCTGGTAGCGGTGGCTTTGTTGTCTACATCGACACTTCGGGGACTGGTCTTGGTGCCGTGTTGATGCAGCACGGGCGAGTGTTGCTTATGCTTTTCGACAGCTGGAGAAGCATAAGCAACACTACCCGACACACGACTTGGAGCTTGTAGCGGTCGTGTTCGCCTTGAGGTTGTGGAGACATTACTTGTACGGCGAGGTGTTCGAGGTGTTCACGGACCACCGGAGTTTTACAGTATGTCTTCACGCAAAGAGATCTGAACCTCAGGCAGCGCAGGTGGGTTGAGTACCTGAAGGACTACGACTTTACCCTTTCCTATCACCCGGAAAAGGCTAATGTCGTAGCGGACGCTTTGAGTAGGAGAGCCCACTTGAGTTCTTTGTTGGTTAGACACTAGAGGCTTCTGGAGGACGCTACTCGGGGAGTGTTCACCCCGTCGAGTCTCTGAAAGAGAGTAGTGCTGACCAGCATGACAGTTCGTCCAGTGATTTATCAGCAGGTGATAGAGGCGCAGAGTGCAGATGCAGATTTGGCAGACGTGTTGCAGATGCTAGAGGTCGAGCTGGACGAGGACAACGAGGTCAGGTTCAGAGGCAGACTCTACGTCCCTGAGGACGTCAGGCAGGAGCTGTTTGCTGAGGCGCACATATCGAGGTACTCTGTTCATCCTGATTCCACCAAGATGTACCATGACTTGAGGGGACTCTTTTGGTGGCCTGGGATGAAGAGAGATATTGCTGAGTTTGTTGTTCGCTGCCTTACCTGTCAACAGGTGAAGGCAGAGCACCAACGTCCTGGTGGTGAGCTGCAGTCGCTACCCATTCCCGTGTGGAAGTGGGAGCACATCACCATGGATTTTGTTACTACCTTACCTGTACTTCGCAGGGGCACGATAGCGTTTGGGTGATCGTCGATCAACTGACGAAGACAGCTCGTTTCTTGCTGGTCAGAGCAGTGTGGTCAGTGGACAGACTTGCTAAGCTGTTTGTGGACAGAGTGGTGCCTTTGCACGGGACTCCGGTCTCTATCGTTTCAGATAGAGATCCGAGGTTCACCTCTCGTTTCTGGCGCAGTTTTCAGAGGGCACTTGGCACCGAGTTGAGGCTGAGTTCAGCCTATCACCCATAGACAGACGGGCAGTCGGAGAGAACCATACAGACCCTCGAGGATATGTTGAGAGCGTGTTGCCTAGACTGGGGTGGCACTTGGGAGTCGCACCTTCTCTGGTGGGAGTTTGCTTATAATAATAGCTTCCATTCCAACATTGGGATGGCACCCTACGAGGCTCTGTATGGCCGACCGTGTAGGACACCGTTGCACTGGCACGAGGTTGGCGAGAGGCAACTTTTGGGTCCAGAGTTGGTACAGCAGTGTGCAGACACAGTGAGGCTGATCAGACGAAGACTGCAGACAACACAGAGCAGACAGAAGAGCTACGCGGACGTTCGCAGGAGGCCACTTCAGTTCGAGGCAAGCGACAGTGTGTTTCTTCAGATCTCGCCCACCAAGGGCGTTCTCAGGTTTGGGAAGAGGGGTAAGCTCAGCCCGAGGTTTGTTGGCCCCTTTCCCATCCTAGAGCGGGTTGATGAGGTCGCTTACAGGTTAGCTCTTCCGTCTCAGTTGACAGGTGTTCACGACGTCTTCCACGTCTCGCAGCTGATGAGGTACATGTCAGATCCGTCGCACGTGTTGGGCTACTCACAGTTAGAGGTCGCTCCAGATCTGTCAGTGCCAGAGTACCCGGTCAGCGTTGTGGACCACAGAGTGCAGCAGCTGCGCAGAAGGCAGATCCCGCTCGTTAAGGTAGTTTGGGAGAATCGCGTCGGTGGTGAGGCCACGTGGGAGCGCGAGGACGAGATGCGGGAGCATTTTCCTTACTTGTTTGAGTGACTGATATGTGTACTTGCCTTCTTTCCCCGGGTTTCCTTTAATTTCGAGGACGAAATTGTTTTTTTGTTGGTTAGATTGTAACATCCCCCTCTCTTGTGAGTCTCTTGTGGGTCAGCCACCTTCTGTTGAAGGTCGCGACGCATCGAGACGTCGCCTTATGAAGGCGACAAGGTGGCTGTCGCGTTCTGCTTGTGAACGCGACAGGCATGTTGTCACGTTCATCCCTCTGACTGCAGCATGCAGTTTGTCGTTTTGCTGTCGGGACAAGTGTCAACCTCTGACAACAGGAAGACGACAGGTCAGATGTCGCGTTCTGGGTGTCAGGTCTGCGAGGTTGACACGTGACGTTTCCGTTGGTCAGGATTGACCAGGACTTGAGATAGCGACAGGTTGACCATCGCGTTCAATAAGCTATCGCGTTCTCAACTCCGAGGCTTAAAAGGTTGCAGGGCGCAGAACACTTCTCCTTCTTCCCCATTTCGCCTGTGTTCTCCTTCCTCCGACCCTGTGAGCTCACTTGTCCGTGGAGGGGAGTTGAGGGCTTGTATGTAATGCTTCCCCTTGGGTGAGGTGTGTGTGTGTTACCCTTGTGTTTGGGTTGGGGTTTCCCCTTCTCGGTGGTGCTCTTCTCCGACTGTGGCGTTCTTCCTCGTGTTATCCTCTCCATCGGTTTGTAGGAGGACGATCCTTACTCGTGGACGGCGTGAACGTGGAGCTTGGAGTGAGGAGGAGGTGGCCATGCACACGAGAAGACCCCAATGGGTTGACCTTTCTTTTTTAGGTAGGGATGCCTTAACCTCCCCCTAGTTCTATCATATTAGGACTCCAAACCCCCTTCTCCAAGCCTAGAGACCATGCTAGGTTGTGCATGTATGATATGGTTCATGTGGTTTACTTGGATGGTTCTTGTGGTGTTTGTTTTATGCTTGGAATGGGGTAAGGGTGTTGAGGGAATCCATGCTTGCATGTGAGTCTATTGAGTGTAGATCCTTCTTCTTGGCATGCATGGGTGCTTATAAGGGTGGTTTGCACTCTTTTTACCTGTTATCCCCTTTATTTCTGCACTTGTACTTTGTTTACTTTGGGACTGTACTAGACTTGTACTCTGTGTTAGACTCTTTTCTTCACTTGTTGGTACTTTTAGTGCGTTTGGTTGTTACTTACCTCCGTTACATATCTTGTTAGACTGGTCTGTTAGCCCTTCCGGGTCTCCGGGCCCGTGGGCGGCGGTGCCGATGGTCGGATCTTTGGTGAGAGCCGGGGTCCGGATATCGGGGCCGTTACAATCAACTGAAGCAGCTAATTGGTAGTTTATCATCCACGTCATGGGCTAATCCCTCATTGATGGGATAGTGCTCTTATAGATGATGACAATAAAGAATTAAAAGAAGCATCAATGACAAACAGTGCTATGGATGCCAATCTTCCAATTTCTCATGCGGGATTGTGTACATTATAGGTTCTATGTATCAACAACTACCTTGTCTTTGTGCTCTTTCTGGAGAATGGCATGAGGTGCTTATATGTGAATTTAATACTGGCTCAAGTTTTGAACTAAGATGATTCGCACATATCTGTAATGGAAATGCCCATGTTTGACGAGCAGAGTGCCACCACATATCATTTACATAAAATATGACAGGATATGATATCACAATGAAACTGCAAATGACACGTCTGAGAAGGGCAATCGGATCATATTAATCTTCTCAAAGAAAATAAAAGTGCGTCACTTTCTGGGCCAGTTGTATATAATCATGATCAAAAGCTTGTCAATTTTTCCACGACACAATGGTCATATCCTATTTCCCAAAGTTATGATGTTCCCATCCGAAACTGCACAAACAAGGCAATCACTGATGTAGCTCCATCATCATCGACATAACACTCGTGAAATAGGAAACAAGGTGCTCCAAAGTGCATGGCCAAGGAAACCACAAGCTTCGGATGATGATATGCAGAATGTAGAACCAATCAACTCTCTAATACAAGTCTATTTGCCAGAAGGTGAACCAGCCCAACCGTCAACTAGACCGAGTAGCTCCACCATAAAATTTGCTGCTCTCCCAATGGGGATAACAACTCCCTGTATCGCGTGAACCGCATCTACAACTCAAGGCGCCATCAAATCCAGTTCCAAGTGCCCTTTCCCAAAGTGTTTTCTTTCAAAAGAAGAAGAAGAAGAAGAAGAAGAAACACTGAAGAGCCATTCGGCTCCATTACAGACCGCAAAAACGGGACCAATGCTCTCTGATCCGCAATTTCAACTATAGAAAGAAAACCAAAACACAACCACAGCGATCCCGATTCCGTACCATAGGTCATCCGAGCAAGGTCCTCCGCCAATTTAGATCAAAAATGGCGGCGCAGCGCGAGGCAGAGTGGCGGATGGATCGCAGACCTCGAGCAGCAGAGATCGGAGAGGAGAGAAGCAGGCGCCGGGCTTCGCCCGAAGGAGGGTCCGTAGGAGGAGGAGGAGTCCGCTGGGCCTCCCCACGCTTCCACCCCTCCCCGTTTTCCACACCTCCCTCACCTCTTACTGCCTTTTTCTTTTTCCCTTTCTTTTCCGGATATATTTTAAAACCTGCTTGCTCTTGCAGCTCCCGGAAGCGGGTCCTCTACGCCGCTTCGGCGTCGCCCACGACCTCCTCTTTATGCGGAATGGCATGTTGGTAAATAGACATCGCAGCCGTTGCCGCGGGGGGGACTGGTGACGACTCGCCGCTGGCGGCCGCACGGCAGGGTCGATCCCGCCCAGTTGGTCAGCAGCTGGACTGGGCCCCAGCGCGGCAGGCGCACGCGGTAAACGCACGAAGTATCTCAAACGGATTTTTTTTAAAAGCAACCTTCTTACATTACATATGAATGTTATTTTTCAAATTTTATTTTAAACTTTTATTCAATAGGCATACTTTTTTCTTAATATGCTAATTATAAATTTAAAACATATTTTTTACCGTATAAATATAAATGTAGCAACATGTGTCATTAACACTCTATTTTATGATCCAATTAGTCTCCGAGTGACTCTAACAATCCAAATATGGCTGCACTATTTGGATAGGAGAAAAATTTATTGTATTGACTTCACTGTAATAATACCAATTTTAAATACATTTTAAGAAATTAGTTGGTCCATCTCGTGTGTTTGTTGCGCTGCATTTTGTCACTTTTTTTTATTTTGGAACTTAATTTTTATTTTAGAGCTCATCTTTATTTTTTGGTGCAATGAGTTGAAATAGGTTCTATCGGAGGTCAAAATAGAAATTTATGTGTCAAAATTTAAAAAAAATAGGCTCTAAAATAAAAAAATGATGCAGTGTGGTATAATAAACTGCATGAGGTGGATTAATAAATTTCTTAAAGTGTATTTAAAACTGACATTATTATATTGAGATCAGGACAGTAAATCTTTCTCTTTGGACTAACTTAGAGCCCGTAAAATGACATATCATCATTTTTGTAAGACAATATGTTATTAAGATGATTTTATTTTAATTATAAAACTTTTACAATTACGCACATAAGAGAATTATTTTGCAGAACCCCCCGCGGCCCTTCTGTCAAAAGAAAACTAAAACGCATCCCATTTGTGCGACACCACCGTTTCAAATTACTTGAGAACTCCGACACCACCCTTTGCGTCAAATGACGGTACTACCCCCCCCCCCCCCTTGCTGCGTTAGCACCACAACCGTCGTGTTGGCACTTCACACCCGAGCTTTTGAGACCATGACATGGACCCAGCGAAAAGTTAATAATGGCGCAGTTCGAAGTATGGCAAGCTCCGTAATTTTGAACAACGAGGAAGGTGTTTTAGAAAAGATGGCCGCTTCGACTTCGTTGGCAAGCTACATTTTTGGGGGGGTGGCGGGATTCGTCAATCAAAAACCTAACCCCTTTCTTGGGAACTCCGAACCCCGCCACTGGTCTCCCAAGCCCAAGACCTGACAAAAATTACTTCGTTTAAGTTAAATGCCTGAAACGCCCCTTTCCGACCTTCCCCAATGACCCCCACCCAACAACCGCCTACTCGTTGTTTCACAAGATCCGCTTGATCCGGATCAGACGGCCAGAGTCGCCTTACGTCCCTGCGCCTTAGAGGACACGTCGGAGCAATGTTTTCAAAAAGAGAAATATTTATTATATTTTTAGTGAATTTTAGACCTCCCTCGTTAACAAAATACCACCGATACATTATGTCCATCTAATAAAAATCCTAAAGCATATTAAAAAGCGCAATGAACATATAATCCCAAGGATTCCTGGTGTGGTCTGGTTTCTTCTGATTGTTTCAATGAGGGTTTTATATTTGTCGTTTTCCGAAGGTCTTGGATTTGGTTTTGTAGCTTGACGCAGCAGTTTGTAAGCCCAAAAAAAAAATTAGAGGGTGGGTCTGAAATAAATTATTTGTTTTAAAATATAAATTTATCACTTTGTATTTATACTTGCCCACACGTCAATGGAAATGATGATTTAAGTGTAGGAAGATCACAAAAAGGCCTCTTGTAACTTTTTTTTTGTTGCCAAAGGCCAGTTGAATGTCAAGGTATTAAGCTTCAAATTTTCTTTCCCACCACTTAATTTTAAAATCAAATAAAAAAAAGGGAATGTGACAAAACTTAAAACAGTATGAATTGACCACCCTCTTATAGTTGAAGTTTCCAAGTTTCTTAAACAAACGAAACGCGGCCAATCTTTTGATGAATCCGACCGAGAACCACATCGTTCCCCACCTTTTTTTGCCGGTCCAGTCCGGTTCATTCGAGGAGAGAGGATGCGTCTGCCAAACGGGAAAACAACCCTCTTCCTTCGCTCTATCTGCACCGTACGTAACACCTTTCGGGCATGTCGTGTGCGTGTGTAAACTGCTTTCCCTTAGTTTAAGGTCTGCTAGGCTTTGTTTAAACCTTCAACTGTTTACTATAATAACGTAATAAGGAGCTCGGTTTAAACCCACACTTGCGGGTTCATCTTATCCTCTTCAACAAAAAATGGACGGTCGATAATCCCCAAAATTCCCCTTTTTGGCGATGTTTAGCTTCCCAGCGTCCACAAGATATATAGCTTTTGGTAGAGGTGTCAATTGGGTCGGGCCGGTCCGGAGGCCCGGAAGCCTGGCCCGATTTTAACCGGATTTAGGTCAAAAAATGAATCCGCTACAAATTTTTGGTCCGGCTCGGTTCGGAAAAAATAAATATAAATATAATTTATTAAAATATAAAAATTATATTTAAAAGAGAAATATATATTTTTTTCTATAATAAATCTACTCAAAAATATAATCTTTTATAAATTAAATGTTAATATAGATATTGTGGTGGCTATTTCTAGCCACCATCGTGCACTGGGCCTATCATGGCCCGGCCCAGTTCGGCAGGCGGACGTGGCCCTACCGCAAGACGTCACGGCGTTTCAAGAGCAGCTTCAAGGACCCATGTCCGGTTCCTGCATTCGGGTACCAACAGGACCCAAAAGCCGCCTCCGGGCACCCCCCAGCCTGTTCGGACAAAGGTCCTTCCTTCCGAACAGGGTCTGCTCGGCTTGCGCAGAAAACTCCTTCAGAACGGACAGCACTTCCTCCGTTCCTCGGATCAGGTATCTGACAGCAAGCCATGCCTCCGGACACCAGGTGTCGAGCAGCGGGCTTGGCTACCGAACAGTAGGTCTGCCTCACCGAGCAGGCTACCTGCTCGGTACCTTCCTTCCAGGACGCATCTAAGCGGCCCTTCATCACCTTACGGCAGTTACAACGGCTACGCCGCGCGCGCCCCACGATCAAGTGGTGCGTTAACTGCCCAGCTCCTCAACGGGCGCCTCAACGCGTAACCCCCCGTGGAGGACGCTAACAGGCGCGCCCTTTGCGGCATTGATCAGGGACGTTCCGTCCCTCTCCCTCAGCACTCCAGCCTATAAAAGCCACTGGTAAGCCTCCATGCAGAGGTACGTGATCCAAGGCACCCTTGCTCATACAAGCCTTTTTGCGCTTCACACACGAGAACCCCCTTTCTCTCGCGTCTCGTACTGACTTAGGCATCGGAGGGTTCTCCCCGGTTCTTCAACCGGGCCCCCCTGATCCGCTTCTGGTTTTGCAGGTCTTCGTCCGTTACCGGCGACCGTCTTCTTCCCTCTCAAGTGTAGGCCCACGGGCTCCGGCCCAAACGAGAAAAAGCCTCCACACTTTTGGCGTCGTCTGTGGGAAGCGACAACAGCCATGGCTCGCGGACGATCCTCATACCGGAACCTGGGGAGCCGTATGACGAGGTCCCGCCAGTCGCACGCGGACTCCCGTCAACGTGCTCCCCCCGTCGACGTCGCTGTAGCTCCCGCTGCCGCGTCTGGGGGCGTCCCGGCGCCCGCCGCCGCCGTCGTGCCAGCAACTGCCTTAGAGATGGCCGAACTCCGGGGACAGATGCAGCAGCTGACCGGCATCTGTATGGGCCTCCAGGCCCAACTTGCCGGGCAGCCTGCCCCGGCAGCCTCCGTTCCACAGGAGCGCCAGGCAGAATCGTCTCACCGGCGATCACGCGCACCTCCTGCCCCGGCAGGATCGATTCAGGAACAGCACGCTGACTCGCCGCGGAGGTCGCACCGCGCTCCGTCTGGTGAGCGAGCCCCGGAGCGCCGCGGCCGTTCGCCCCGTCGTTCTGCGGCGGTCTCGCGCCTGCCGCGCTCGGTCGTGGGAGCCAACTCCCACAAGTCTGGCCGTGCGGACTCGGCCCACTCCGAACAGGAGTTGGCCAGGCGCTTGCGCCGCGTCGTCGACCTGGAACGTCGTGTGGACGCCATGGTCCAGCGCGCTGAGGGAAAAGCTCCGGCCGAGGAGGACCTGAACTTCCGCTCCCCATTCACTGTGGAGATCCTGGAGGCTCGGGTCTCTCCCAAGCTCCCTCTGCCCACCATCGCGACGTACGACGATACTTCTGACCCCGCGGATCACATCCACGGGTTTGAGTCGCATATGGTATTCCACAGAGCATCTGATGCGGCCCAAATACCGGGCCTTTCCGGCTACCTTGAAGGAAACTGCTCGGGCTTGGTTCGAAGCCCTCCCGTAGGTTCCATCTCTTCTTTCCACCAGTTGAAGAAGTCCTTTCAGGACAACTTCCTGGGCGGAAGATCGCAACCGCGCACCGCGGCCTCCCTTCTGGCTGTACGGCAAAAGAAGAGAGAAGCACTCTGGGACTACATCAAGAGGTTCCAGACCGAGGCGCTCCGCATCCCGCGCCTCGATGTCCCGCTAGCCACCAGTGCCCTCATCCAGGGTACTCGTGATGGCTTCCTGCAGAGGACACTGGGAGTGCAGCAGCCTTCCACCCTTGCCGAGCTCCTCTCCACTGCACAACGCCATGCGGCGTGCGAGGAGAGTCTGGCTGCTGGGCGAGCAGAACAGGGAGAGTCGTCAGACAAGAAGAGGCCTTCCGATAACGGTTCCGACCGAGATCGGAAGAAAGGACGGCGCAACGGAGATTCGCCGCGCCGACCACCCCCCCACGACTACGAACACCTCTGACCGTGGCACCCGAACATATCCTGGCAGAGATCAGGGACGAACAATATGTTCGGTGGCCACAGAAGATGCACTCCGATCCCCAGAGGCGCAACCAGGAGAAGTATTGTCGCTTCCACCGCGACCACGGCCACGACACCTCCGAGTGCCGCCAGCTCAAGGATGAAATCGAGTCCCTTATCAAGCGCGGCTACCTTCGACGGTTCGTGCGCCAGAACGAAGACCGCCCCAGACGCAGAGAGCGGACTCCCGAGCAGCCGATCAACAACGAGCCCAACGGGCAGGAAATCAACGTCATCGTAGGAGGGTTCGGCGCAGGCGGAGAGAGCACTCAGAGCCGACGCGATTACGCAAGGCGAGTGCATGTCGTGGACAGACCGCCGGTACCTCGGCCGGCTCCTTATCCCCCTAATCCCGCGCACGCACAGTCTGAGGGGGCCATAACCTTCTCAGACGAAGATCTTGTAGGGGTTACCACCCCGCACACTGATGCGTTGGTCGTTTCGGCAACCATCAATCATTGTAATGTGCGCAGGATCCTGGTTGATAATGGAAGTGCCCCCGACGTATTGGCTTACGACTGCTATCTCCTTATGGGCCTAAAAACCGACCAGCTCACCCCTGTTGACTCGCCTTTGTTCGGCTTCTCGGGGGTGTCGGTTCAGCCTATGGGTAGAGCTCGCCTCCCGATCACCCTAGGGATGGCTCCGAAGTGCGTGACCAAGGTTGTGGATTTCTTGGTCATCAGGAACATACCTGGATACAATGCGATCCTCGGTAGAGGTCTGATTGGGCGGATCAAGGCGGTGCCTTCGTCCCTCCATCAGAAGATGAAGTTCCCCACCCCGTGTGGGATCGGCGAGGTGCTCGGATGCCAGCGCGAGTCTCGACGGTGTTATGTCCTTTCTCTAAGGGACAAGCAGCCGCTCGCGGCTCCAACACCTGTTCCCCCACCAGCCGACCAGCCTTCCACCAGCTGCGGAACTCCTGCCGAGGACCTACTTCCAGTCCAAGTGGATAACGACCCCGAACACGTCCTATACATTGGTGCGTTACTAGCAGAAGCAGAGCAGCAACGGTATAGAAGTTTCTTGCTAGCTAATCTGGACGTGTTAGCGTGGTCCGATGGCGAGCTACCAGGCATTCCTCCAGAAGTGATGGTGCATCGCCTCCGCCTGGACTTGCGGGTCCCACCAGTTCAACAAAGGAGGTGACCCGTCAACCAAGAGCGGCAGACCGTGATCCGTGATCACGTTGTCAAAAGCCGGGCAGTAGGGCTCCTCCAGGAAGCCCAATACCCAAGATGGAAAACTCGCCCCCAAATGGGAAGGACCTTATCAGGTCATCCAGGTCCTCGGAAAAGGCTCTTACAAGCTAACTACTTCTAGTGGCGGGGCCATACCCAGAACCTGGCATGTATCCAACTTGAAGGCTTACTATTTATAAAAGCCTTCTATTCGGCATCCTACTTCTCTCCTACCAGTTCTTTATGGTCGGCTAGAGACGAAGTCCAAAACATCCTTATCGCAATACCTTTAGCTCACAAGGATGTAGCGACATCTCCTAGTATGAAGACGTTCCGCAAACACCCCAGGTTAGAACACCTGCAGTTCATAACAACCTGTGCGGTAATTGCGAACGCTTCTAAACGACCAACGAACCCCGGTTCGAACAGAACACTTGCAAGGTAAGGAGATAGAAAAAGCGAAGCCGTCATTTTTTTTTAAGATCTATTCAGATTTTGTACAAAAGCTCGCTTTGGCCGAGCCACCAAACAAAAAGGGAAGGACATTTAAGGGGCCTGTCCGGAGGTACCGACGCCATCGTCTACAGGAGGCATTCGCCCTGACTGGAACCGGGCAAACTGCACTCCGTCCAAACGCGCGTCCTGGGTACGACGCCGGCACTCCCTTACAGCAGCCTCGAAGGCTTCTCGGGCGCGTTCTGTCCAAGCAAGCTTCTCCCCGAACTCCTTTCCGGCTTCGAGGCCCACCTTATAACAACGGGCCCCGAACTGTTCCAAGTCCTTTTTAAAGTCAGGACCTTCTTTGTACTCCGCCACTCCTTGGGCCCTGGCTTCGGCTAGCACCTTCGCGATTGCCTCCTTTTCGGCTCGGGCGACGGTCAAGTTTAGCTCAGATGCCTGGAGGGCATCTTGGAGGCTTTTCACCTCCCTTTGCAGCTCGGCCTCGCGAGCCCGGTGCACCGTCATCAGATCATCGCAGAAGGCCGTTTCCGCCTCCCACATCTGCTTTTGATTCTGGGCACGTAAGGCGAGCTTCTTCAAAAGGACCATCGAGCTCGTAATGCCGTCCACCAGCGCTCCCACGTCGACGTTGTCGTCTTCGTCGTGTTCGGAGAGGTGCCCTGGGCGGTAGACCGCACTGGAGTGCTCGGAAGTCTTCTCCGGGCTCAGGTCTTGACACCGCGCCATCCTATCCAGGTAGGATGCGGACGGGCACGGGGGCAGAACCCTTGAAGCATCGCTCCCAAGCCTTCCCAGCGTGGCTTCCAGCATCGCCTGCGAAGGGAGCTCAGGCAACTTCCCCTTCAGTACTGCGGAGAGAGGTCTCCGGTCCTCCCCAGAGCTGACGGCCTCCTCAGCGGCGTCTGGTCGCTCGTTGGAGATTTCCGCCCTCCTAGCGGGCTCAGCAGCATCAGCAACCTCCCCGCGGCCCTCTGTCACAAAGGCCATCTCCTCGGCCCCTTGCGCAGCTTCTCCAACTTCCGTGGAGACCAAAGTGGTTGACGGTGTCTCCACTACCGCAACCATTTTTGTGGGGGGCAGGGGGGCCACGACAACTTCAACGACTTCCTTCTGTGGGGCCGGCATCTCCCTGGTAGGAGTGGCCCCCGTAGCCGAAGCAGCCGCCTCCTCAGGAACATCCTTCTCTGGCACCTCAAGGCGCGGAGAGGTCCCCTCCCTTGCAACGGAGGTCTCTTCAATACCTTCGCCCCTTCGAGCAAAGGTTTCTGCAGCGTCGCCAACAACTTCCTGTTCGACGACTCCGGTGCTCGACGCCGCTGTTCGAGCAACCTCCTCTTCGCGGCCCTCGCTGGGGCCCGGTGGCGTGGACACTCCCCTCTGCTCTTCAGCAGAGCTCTCTGACCCGTCGCTTACCACGACGAGCCCGAGCTCGGTCGCCATCCTCTGCGCGACCACAGGACGGACCACGGGGGGCATCCGCGGTGCATCCTGTTCGGCCGATCCAGCGACCTTGCGCTTCTTGCACAACAGCAACTGCGCCTCATCAGCCTCCTCTTCGGTCCCCTCCTCACTGTGCTAAGGGGCAGCACAGACCAGCCTCTTCTTCTTCCGAGCTCGGAGCTGGTCTGCGTCCTCTGCACCCTCGTCGAGCAGCGTCGACCTCTTCTTCACAGCGGCGGAAGGCCGAGTCGCCTCTTCGCCCTCCTCGAACGAAGGCCGAGCTCCTGCTGAAACCACCTTGATGGTGGCCTTCTTCTTCAAACGAATCTTTTCGAGCCCCTTCTCAAGGGCCCGTGTGCTTTCCGGGCGTCCCTTGGCGGGTGAAGGCGCCACCAATGCGGTCGTTACCGCAGTACCAACCCTCACAGCAGAGGGGACCCGGACAACATCAGCGATGTCGTCGTCCTCATATACCATGTGGGCCATAACTGGGATCTGTTCGGCGAAATTCTTGTTCGCCTCTTGATCTCTCCCAGCTTCCAACTCCGCAGCGGCTGTAAAAAGGAGGAAGTTGTTAGAACACAGTTACCGAACCGGCGCGCAACAAAACAAGTTCGAGCACTTACTCCATGGTCTGCTCAGACCATGCCGAACAAGCGAGAACTCTGTCAAATAGCCCTCTCCATTTCTCACACCGGCTCAGAGTAGGCTATTTGAGGCCCTCGCCTCATCTTGGATCTGCTTGGGGAAGCTTTCCTTCTGCGCTGATCGGATAATGGTGGGGAACCCCCACTCTGCACCATCCCGACGTCGGACAAAGAACAACATGTTCATCCAACCTTTGTTGTTGGAATATTTGCCGGACAGTTGTATGTGCATCCTGTCCGTTCGGTGCTTGGCGTAGTAGACGTCCGCCCCCGACGACCGTGAAGCAGAAAGCTTAAAATGTGCTCGGAACACATCCGCTGAGCCTCAGATCTGCTTTATTCTGCAAATAATGCCGAAGATGCATATGTATCTCCACGTATTTGGCATCAGTTGGATCGGAGAAACTCCCCACCGGTTCAGCAGCGCCTTCGCCACCTCCGGCAGCGGCAGCCGGAGTCCCGCCTCCATATGATCCACGGAGAGGGGGAGGCAACCTGGTTTGTTCACCAGGTACGACTCTCCTTCCTTCATGTCGATGATCTCGTATTCGTCACCGATGCGGAACAGCTCCCGGAGCCCGCTGTAGTGGCAGCATCGCGGCCCGCGAGCCGCAGAGACGGTGACTCCGCTCGCCCCGGCGATCGTAACCGCCTTCCCCTTGCTCGCCATCGTCGTAAGTCGTGGAGGGGAACAACGAACAGGAGAAGGCGCGAGGAAGAAGACGACTGAGAGCTTGAAGGGGGCACGAAAGCTCTCAAACGAGGAAGCTCTGAGAAATTTCGAAGGCGTGGCTCCCGCCTTCGCCCCTCTCCTCCCTTATAAGGAAATAGGGGCGCGAAATTCGAAGTGGGCCAGAGGCGGTGTTTCCCCCCACTCCAAGTCACTTCTCGGGTGCATCATTGGCGACCGTTCGTCTGGAGCGCGCAGCGTCCATGGTGCGACACGACCCCCGCACTCATCACGAAAGCTCTGCGTTCGAGGGAAACTCCCAAACCATGCCGCCATGCAGCCATTCGGATCTCCGAGGACGATACCGCATTTACGACGGAGATGACGCCCTGGCGAGTCGCCGCTCCCAACCGCTCCGGTTCCCGAACCGCTTGAGAGCGTAGGGGGCAAGTGTGGTGGCTATTTCTAGCCACCATCGTGCACTGGGCCCATCATGGCCCGGCCCAGTTCGGCAGGCGGACGTGGCCCTACCGCAAGGCGCCACGACGTTTCAAGAGCAGCTTCAAGGATCCATGTCCGGTTCCTGCATTCGGGTACCAACGGGACCCAAAAGCCGCCTCCGGGCACCCCCCAGCCTGTTCGGACAAAGGCCCTTCCTTCCGAACAGGGTCTGCTCGGCTTGCGCCGAAAACCCCTTCAGAACGGACAACACTTCCTTGGATCAGGTATCTGACAGCAAGCCATGCCTCCGGGCACCAGGTGCCGAGCAGCGGGCTTGGCTACCGAACAACAGGTCTGCCTCACCGAGCAGGCTACCTGCTCGGTACCTTCCTTCCAGGACGCATCTAAGCGGCCCTTCATCACCTTACGGCAGTTACAACGGCTACGCCGCGCGCGCCCCACGATCAAGTGGTGCGTTAACTGCCCAGCTCCTCAACGGGCGCCTCAACGCGTAACCCCCCGTGGAGGACGCTAACAGGCGCGCCCTTTGCGGCATTGATCAGGGACGTTCCGTCCTCTCCCTCAGCACTTCAGCCTATAAAAGCCACTGTAAGCCTCCATGCAGAGGTACGTGATCCAAGGCACCCTTGCTCATACAAGCCCTTTTGCGCTTCACACACGAGACCCTTTCTCTCGCGTCTCGTACTGACTTAGGCATCGGAGGGTTCTCCCTAGTTCTTCAACCGGGCTCCCATGATCCGCTTCTGATTTTGCAGGTCTTCGTCCGTTACCGGCGACCGTCTTCTTCCTTCTCAAGTGTAGGCCCACGGGCTCCGGCCCAAACGAGAAAAAGCCTCCACAGATATAAGTAAAATGTATATTTTTTTATAATATATTATAATAGATATATTAAAATTACATATTATATAAATAAAATAATAATTTTCTTATTTTTTGGGCCGGGCCGGGCTTTTTCTGGGCCCAACGGGCCACCCATACCGGGCCTACCTCGGACCTGGCCGGCTCTTAAAAAACCGGGCCTGGACCGGACCTAGCAAGGCCAGTCCAGGGCCGGCCCATTGACACCCCTAGCGTTTGGTGGGGATGTGGCAACTTATCATATTAATGGAATGGGACTTGTCTTTTTTAATAATAGGTAAACGTGGCAGTACCACTTTGGGCCCGTGGGTCAGTGGTTGATCCATGTGTTTATTGAAGTAGCCCCAAGAATGTAGTTGGGATCCTCTCGGCCCCCGCAGGAGGGGGGGGGGGGGGGGGGGGGCGGTCATTACATGAGGTGGGGGGGATTTTTTCATATACCTCCATGTGTAAAACATCAAAAGAGAGGATGTTTGAGGGGTGAAATGAAAAATCCCCCCCCCACCCACCCTTGGTACTGATCGGCCCCCCCTCCTGCGGGGGGCCGAGAGGATCCGGATTCCACAATGTGCAGTTATGGTCCGTTGGGATCACCCAAACGATTGGCAGGCTTGGATCAGCAAGAGACGCCCGCATCTGCTTGGGGAGGATATAAAAGACGAGAGAAATAATAGTTTTAGTATTACACTTTATTATTGTATAACTTGAGAGTCTCTTATTAGTCAATATACTATACGAGGTATATTGAGCTCTCAAAAGTATAATAAATATATTTTTAAAATGTAATAAATATTTCTCATCTAATTTTATTACATTTTATTCACATAAATGTTATATGATAATTTAAATGGTGATAGTGAAGGGATGGGGCAACCGGCCCCGATGACAATGAGAACAAATGACAATGATTGGTGGCAATAGCAACGGAGATTGATGGCAGCGTAATGATGATTGACATTGGTAATGATAGTATATATAGATATATATATATATATATATATATATATGGTCTTGGTAAAACACATCCATAATAATATTTCTCATCAAACAAATTAGTCGATATAAATAAAAGTCATGTGAATTTTAATGAGATAGACATAAAATTCACAACATATCATGTTGAAAAAATAGAGTCACCACCAAAATCTAAATATTAATGGGACAACCGCAACAAGTCCACTCTCAAATTAAAAGACTATTCCACAGTTTAAGCTTGTAAAAAGTACCAACTTCCAAGAAAAATCCTACACCATGAAACTGCTGCAGAGTGCAAAGGCTTACCAATCAAATCATGATAGTGAGAATATAGCTCAAGAAGAGACAATAAAGATTTCGAAGGGCTAAAAGATGGGAAATTACTATTTGAAATTTAGCACCATGGAAAACATATCACTGCGGAACACAGATAGCAAGGTTTTGAAATTTTGTTCAGGCTGGATTGGGCACCGTCTAAAGATGGAAGTGAGTTGGTCATGGACAGCCACACAGTCAACATGTCCGACACTTGCTTACTTCATTTCATAACCAAAATCTTTAAGCATCTTTTTTCAGAGGGTTGTTTTATATATGATCTAAATATACAGATGACGACATTATCTTTCTGTCATCAACCTGAACCAAGGTGACTCAAAAAGTGTGATTCAGGTCGCATGACTTGGAGTATGTTGAAACACCCATGGGGTTCGATATCGTTGGCCTCAGACCAAGTGGGGCCAGGACTGGGTCTGAAAGATTGGTTTAAAATCCTAATTCTGGACGTCATAGCAAATAACCATGAGGGATAATTCCAGCCACAGGAAAGACGGCGCCCTGATGATCCAGCAACATCCAAACTATAACAGAGCATAGGATAAATAAAGCACAGATTGAAGGAAGTAAGTTACAAGCTTAGATGTGCAAAGGAGAAGAAATTATGAAAAGAATATATTGAATCATTAAAGTGTAATGGATAGAGATTCCTACATTGATGAATGGAGGCATTCGCATCCATGTGCAAGGAGATGCTGCAAAAGCTAGCATTCCCATGCCACCAAAAAAGAACCGAGTACAGAGAAGGGAAAAGAATGGTGCAGAAAATGCAACTAATCACAAATTTGACTGCACATATCCTCAACTGAGAAAGGTACCGGAGCTCATGCAGATGCCCAGAAGTAGCATGAGAGAAGTAAAATCTTCAAGACCTCGGTTCTCAAGAGCTGGTGAAGAATTGAGAATATATAATCCTTTTAACCAAGCACTTCAACATTATGCATCGTGCACTGTAGTTGAGATAAATGCAAAGGATCCTAGGAAGCTTTTTTTACAAATTCCCATGAAACACCCAGAAATGCAATGCCATCATCAGTAGAAATGCAGGGCTATCACTCAAGAAACAAAGAAGATGGTATCATCTGTAGCATAATCCAAAATTCTCTACCGTTGCCACTAGGGAGCATCAGTTCTTATTGCAACCTTACAGTTCACTGGGAAGAATAATGTTTGGATTCCTTATGTGTGGGCATAGCAGAGCCAGCTCTCTCCATTTGGCCTCGGTGCCACTAACACATGAAGAAATGCTCCAAAACATATCACTTGCCTGCAGTTTTTCGTTGTCCCCTTGCAAAGATCTTAAAATAGCTTTTGACTTCATGAATGGATGCTTATCGTTCATCCCCATTCCACTTGCAAGCAGCCATCGATAACCAGATTGCTCTTGGATAGCAGTGCCCCAGAATTTTTTCTTACCAGGACTAGTTTTCAAACCTGCAACATGCATGTCAGTGATTCTAAACTGAGCAACAACCTCTTCTCCTCTATTCTCCTCTTCTTTTGACGATTCATGTTCGATCCTTGGCGATTCATCTCGTTCACTGCCCAATTTGTTAGAAGCAGGGCCATATATTAACCCAGGCTTTGGAGGAATAAAGAGCCGCTCTGCTTGAATTAGAGCAAACATAGGTGTGCCGACCGGCTCATAATTCCTTAAGGGATCTCGAAGCTGCACCATCAGTGCTATCGTGAAACTGTTCCCCAAAAGTCCCCACTTTCTACCTGGGTTCTTGCTCCCTTTCCTTTCTCCCTCCCACCCACCAGTAACCAGCAGCTCGGCACTAGCATGATGAGCTGCAAGGATCCTAGATGTTCTGCTACTGATTTGGTCGTCTTCATCTATTAACCCCGCGTCCAGTTTCATCCATTCATCCAGAGTAATCGATAGACCCAGTAGTCCATCAACGTCCTCACTGCCATCTTTAACATCCAGAAGCTGCAATCTGGTAGCACTCTTTGGTCCCGAGGGCCTGCAGCCTTTGGCACCTTTTCCTTCCAAGGCAGAAGCTTCAGTAACTGACTCAAGGCTAATACTTGAAGGGGCATCTTCGTAGGACATTCCTGATTGTATCCTGAGCCCCTCAATCGATAAGGCTTCAATCTTCTCCATCGCCAAAGGTAGAAGGTCTTCCAGAGAAACATAATTGGAGGCACTTGGGTTTGAGATTTCCCCCATCTTTCCCTTGCTAGCATCGTTTTTCCCAACTCCCGACTCGCCTTCTGCCTTGAAATGCTGAAAGAAAGGCTGCCTGAAAAAAACAAACAGGAGCATGTACACAAAAGGAAAAAGGAAAGAAGAAACTAGAACAAGAAAATATTGAGAAAATTTAAAGACAGGAAGTGTCACCAAACCTCTCACACGCCTCTAGAGCGGGAAGGGTTTCCCATGCAATCTGCTGCATAGTTTTTCCAGTAATCTCTTCTAAGGGCATCACTTTACTTGCCTGCTCTGAGAGCTTCTCAATTCCACCAGAGGCCAGATGCCGCTGTATTTCGATGATGCTAGAACCCATCTCTGCTGGCAACACTACAGGACATGAGATATGCATAATCAAATTCCCTTTGTTCTTAGAATTCATGAAGAGTGATGAGTTCATACACCGCAAGAATCCCCCATCCCTAGTCTGAACAAATGGACCTACGCCATCACCAAGGGTGAGGTGATGGAGTGGGTCACCATGGGGGAGTTCTATAGGACTCCCAAACCCACTTGCACTACCAGGTGGGGAGTCTTCAAAGGCCTTCTCATTCAGACCCCATTCGCGCATTAATGCTTCTGTCTCTGCATCTTCCAGCATTCTAGCCCTTGTCCTACTTTTAGTTGAATCAAATGCATTTTGATGCTCTGTTTCAGAAGAATGAACAACCGAGCACAGATCCATGCCCTCTCTGCAATGCTTCCAGCCCAGTTCTTCCTCCTTCTCGATATCAACACCAAAGATGCTACCCTTGTTGAATAAGGATTCCCTCTTAAACTGCTTCCACAAGCGTTCCCTAGGTGATTCTGGGTCACTATCAGAACTCGATCCCAATAGAATGTGCTCTATGCCGAGCATGCTCAAGAACTCGCTGGCAACTGATTCTGTGACATCATCCAAGCTTAGGGACCTGTTTGCCTTCCCTTTCTTGCAATTTGACTTGAACTCTTTGTAATCCAGTTGTTCGGGCACCTGAATCTCTGCTTTTACAGACTCCAAACCCAGTGGCTCCAAGATCGACAGACCTTGGAAGGCAGATTCTAGCTCTTCCACGACTGTTTCGGCAGTAACTACATTGTCCTCTATCGCATTGTCTTCTAATTCGTGTTTGTCTCTATTGCCAACGTTCCTCGGCTCAACATAGTCTCCCAAATCATCACGGTCGTCGATATTTTCCTTCTTGACGACCTCTATTCCCTGTTCGATCACTGTGAACTCAGCATCATCATCAAACTCTAAATCCACCATCACCTGTTGAGACAGCGCCTTAGACCTCGAAATGGGTAACCCATCCTGTTGTCGTAGATCTTTAAACGCGGCCTTTGATCCATCCGCATGATTGTCCGTCCCGCACTGGTAACAACTCCTATTGACTGGTAGCTTCCTGACATCGAATAAGCCCACAGGCTCAGAACCAGAAGTTGGCAACAACAACTCATGAACAACCTCGATATCCTCCATCGATCGAGATCGTAGCCGCCAGCGTCCTTTCGATTCATGGCTTGATGCCGGAATGCTCCCCATCCTCTGCAACCCACGCAGCTTCCCTGCCCCCTCCACCGTCCCAACTGCCTCTGCCAATAGAAGCTCAGACGCCGTCCTGCTGCCGCCCGGTTCCACCATATCCTTCCCACCTAGCAAAGAGAACCCAAAACTAGCATTGAGCTCTGCTCCCCTTGCTTTTCCTGAGAGCTTGAAGGTGGTATTCCAGCTCCCGGAGGCCTCCCCCTCCAGCTCCTCCAGCGTCAGAGGTAGCAACCGCGTGAAGTCCACCACATACTTGCCGAGGTCCACACTAGGCGCTCCGACCACCAACGGATACACCACAAACTGCCTCCCCTCGTACTTGGCTGCGCGGTGCGGCCCGCCGCCCCTGCTGCCGTACACCGCGCACCTGTGTTCCAGCGTCTCCTCGAACTCGGCAACACCCATGGAAACGCGAGCGGGGCGGGTGCGAAGGCCGATCTCGGCCTCGTTGCGCTTCCAATGGACGCACAGACTGTCGCCGTGGAAGCTGGGCGGGAGGCCTTCGATGGAGTGGGCGTGCAGAGTGAACAGACAGTCGAACCGGCGGTGGCGGATGCGGGAGAGAGCCCTGAGCGGCTTCCAGCTCCAGATCGACGAAAGAGTCGCCGTCGTCGACGAAGACGACGGCTTCTTCTCCTTCTGTGCCGGCTTAGACGGCGACAGGGGATCCGTCTTTAACGCCTTGGACTTCCAGCGACGGCGGGCCTTGGGAGGGACGGCGGGTCTCCCCGTAAGGGAAAGCGCCCTGCCCAGGGCCTCTATCTCGGAGAGAAGGCGGCCGCCATTGCTGGGTTCCCTCCCAGGGACCGCCCGCTTACCTGGGTCGGGCTTCCGTAGCATGGCTGCCTTCCAGTCGATCAAAGGCTCGGGCTTTCCTCCCCAGAGTCCGCGGGAACCAGAAGATCTCAGAACATGGAGGAGGAGGACCCAGGTTGAGGCTGGCGAGGGAAGGCGAGAGAAAAGCTTACCCCGTGGAGGCTGGGGATTTCAACCTATAGCGCCTCCGTTCCTGCCTTGGATCTGCTGCTGCTGCGGCGAGCAATGGGGTGTTGCTGGATATGGGGAGGACGAGAAAAAGGCGAGAGGACCGGGGACGGCGAGGGAGGGAACCTGCCCGTCCTTCCCTTTTCCATTCGTTTCCCTCCTCCACCGACCTGACTACATGTGGCACTGAAATCTTGGGGGAAGGTGCGCTGGAATGTTTGAAATTTAAATGGGCAGGTCGCCCTCCTACTAAATTTTCCGACTCCTTTTCCATTTTTATCTATATTATTTTAATAAAATTTAATTTTTAAAAATACACGTGACAGAAGCAGAGACTATCTAAATCCGCCAAATTTGATATATGCTTTTTTCCCTCTATTTCTCTTCCTCCCTCGATGCTACCCCTTCAGCTTTCTGCCATACCTCTTCGATTCTCGATGAAAAGCTCCAGACGTTTCGCCTTCCCATGTCTGCCACGTAATTCCCGGTGAAGATGGTGTGGGTAGATGCCCCCATCCCTTGCAGCTTCGCACTCCGCCCCGCATCCACCCAGTCGAACACCTTCGACCGATTTTGAACTCGCCCTCGCACTCTCCCAGTCGCAGCATCTTTACCGCCCTTGCGCTCGCCCTCCCCCTCCCCCTTGCCCTCACGCTCACCCTCGCAGCCTCGCCCTCGCAAGTTCCCCCTCGAAGCCTCGCGCTTGCAGCCTCTCCCTCGCATCCTCGACCTCGCAACATCTTCGAACGCCCACGACCTCGCAAGCTCCCCCGCGCAGCATCGCGCTCGCATCTCGCTCTCGAAGCTTCGCCCTTGCAGCCTTACCATCGCACTATCACCGACGCAAAGAGACAGGTGCTAAAAATTATTTCCCTCAATTTCAACTGCTTCTCCCCTTATTTCCCCCTTCTATACGCCTTCTACTATATCTGTTACGGAACAGAACCTTCAAAGTTTTTTAATATGTATGTTAAACATTTCTGCCCACTTACTCGCTGCCTCAACATTTCTATTTCAATGGCTTCTCCCCTTATTTCCCCCTTCTATACCCTTCTATACGCCTTCTACTATTTCTGTTCAATTTCTTTTTCAACTGCCGTCTTAACCATCTTGCTTTAACAAGACATTTAAGAAAAGCCTTTTCTTCCGTTTCAACTGCGGTTCTTAACCATCTTGCTTTAACAAGACATTTTTTAAAGCCTTTTCTTTTTCTTCAAACAAAGTTCAAAGTTTTATGAATTTGACACACTCTCTGTGCACTAAAATAGTGCTTCATGATTAAGTACATCTAGAGGTAGTTAGTTGATATATATTTCGTTTTTTTTTTTCACTGTCTCAAACACAGATTCTGAACTTTCAAGCATAGATTATGTTGTTGCATTTTATTTTCAGGCACAGATTTTGAACTTTTCCATCTATATTTTTTACTGAATTTTTAAAACTGGATGTTACAATATTAGATGTTAAGGTTTTAAAATAATTTCTGTTTTAAAACCATAGTACAAGTATTAGTCAAATAGAATTCATTTTATTTCTCTGAAAATTGGAGCTTTAGTTTTTTATTTCAGTTTTTTTATTGGAACTGCCAATCCCATGATCCAATGTTCACAACAGAAACATGAGTTCACATGGATTGTCCAATATTAGCTGATATATATTTTGATTTTTTCTTCACTGTCTCAAACACTCTCTAATAACTAAACTAGATATCCTGATTTTCTATCAACTGTTTGTTTAATATGCATGTTTAAAAGGGCAAGTCATTGGTTCTTCATCAGTCCTTTCATTTCAATTTATTGTTTATGGTTTAGGAGTATGTCAATTATAATGGCCAGACATATTTGATTTCTAACTTTGGAGTGTTTTGGAATTTCCAATTTTCATGTTGTTGCATTGATTTTCAAACACATATTTTGAAAATTTCCATCTATATTTTTTTACATGATTTTTAAAATTGGATGTTACAATATTATATTAAGGGTTTTAAATAATTTATGTTTTAAAACCATAGATACATTAGAACTGGATGTTATAAAACATCATATCTAAATATATAGTGTTACAAGTTTTTTTTTATATGGAACTGGCCAATCCCATGATCCAATGTTCACAACGGAAACATGAGTTCACATGGATATGTTCTACAAGACTCATGGTTCATGGGATTGGCCAGTTCAATCAACATAAGGATCATGAGCATGCTATCCAATCTTAACAAGGCTTCCAACTTTACTTTTTGTTTCAATTTTTTTTTTTGAATATCATAAGATAGAAATATAAAACATGACAGAAAAATCTAGAAAAACATTGTTGTTTGTTGTGCATAGCACTCGGTACAAGTATAGGAGGCAACTTTCTTAAATAATATATTATTTTCTCACACTCTCACCTTCACCAAAGTTAAATCCTCACATCATAACTTTTGCTTTCATAATCCTACTAAATTGAGGAAACTAATTATTGTGATTATGAAGGTGTTATTTACTGTATTTTATTGTGCATATAAAGAACAAATTGGAAATATGTTTAAGGTGTTATTTACATATATTTCAATTTTAGATTATATACAGATGTTCTCTTCCAATGTACAGATTATTGAATTTAAGCTACTAAATTAAAACTTCCAATGTACAGAGACATTTTCAGTGAAATTATAATTTTGTGGGTTTGATATTTATGGATTTTATATGTTTTAACTGTTTCTGAATTTTCTGAAGTCTGTATTATAGAATTTTTGGTTAATTGGTCATTTAAATTCTTTTTTTTATATTTCAGATTGCCTATATACATACTGTTGTTAAATTATTATTCAGAGTTGCATCACAAGAAACAAGTTCTACTTCAAAATAAATAGAGACAGTACAATCAAGAGTTATAAAAGAGATTCATCTTCCTAAAAAAAAACCCACCAACATAAAAAAAACACATATTCCCTACTATGTCAACAATTAGGTCTCCACAACACAAATGGAAAAATACTATAGAAAGACTTTAATAATCCTAGAGTCATGTCGCTGCGCCACAGTCCTCATCTGATTATGCTGGGACAGTTGGAAATCTCCTAACTTGATCTTAGTCACCAAAATTAGAAGAAAAAAAAAGCCCAAGAGTACACCAACACAACTCAAATCTTTGCATCTAATCATTGTTGTCAAGGCACGTACCTAGGTGGAAAGTATGTAATAGAAAAAGTACAACTTTCCATGTTTATTACAAGGGTTTTTTAAATAAATAATCATATTATATTATATTATTTATTTAAATAATCACAAAATAAAAATAATTCCCAAAATAGTCACCAAGTTGCCACGTAGGCAACTTGGTGACCGGGTGGGGGACCCCAATGCCGTCTTTGGAGCCGGCATTGCCAATGCCGACTCCAAGCTTTAAAAAATAAAAAAAAAATCCATCAGGCCGCGCTCTGTGTTTTCACAGAGCGCGGCCTGCGGGCTGTGTTTCACCGAGACACAGGGTGTTTTGCCTGTGTCTCGGTGAAACACAGTGAAACACACATAGTTGTGTTTCTAATTTAATTTTGAACAAAAGATAGGAAATGTAGATAGTGAAATATTTTGAAGAACATATATAAAAAATTTTCAACTCAATTTTTAATTTTAGATTAGAATTTGAATCTTTAAAAGATAGCAAAATAGATTATTCATAACAAATTATATGGTTGTAAATATACATCTATTTATTTTAAATATTATTTAATTTTTAAAAAAATAGACATCACCTCCCCTGTTTCACTTATATTTTTTATTTGTACATGTTCCTGTATGATAGCATTTCATATATGTCAAGGATAATCACAAATAACATGTCATAATATTTGTAAATGTCTAAGTCACAAATACATCATGTCTAAGTCACATATATATCATGTCAAAATCACAAATACATCAAAATTACATATGTATACAAGAACACAACTAAAAAACATCAAGTACATAAATCATCTCAAAAAAACTGTGGAAACCATCTCTTCTTTCCCTTTCTAGATGCTCGACCTCGACCACGACCACGGCTGTGACACTGCTCCTGTGCATCAACCTCGGTCTCCGACTGTGGCAGTGTCTCATGCACTAAGATAGCATCACATGACTCTGCCCGCTCTGTCTCAGAATCCATGTCTTCTGATATACTGTCTAATGTCTCTCCAAGTAGGTCAGACTGACTCTGCTGTGCTAGTGTGCTACTCGAACCTCTGTGACGTTGCTGACGACGATATGTACATACCGTAGACTGTGGTGGCTGTGTATCTGTCATGCCCTCATCTGTCAGTATCTGTGAAGCTCCTACATCATATAGACCATACTGTGAAACTGTCATAACATCTGGAGAAAAGTGAGATGGTCCTGCATCATCTGGCTCCTGTGGTGTGCCTGCACATGGCTCTGAAGGTCCTGCATGTGATGTAGATGAATCTGTCCGCTGAACCTGAGATAACACACTATCAATATACATCTGCATGGATATAAATGTAGACTGTGCACTATCCGATATCATCATGAAGGCCAACACTAGCCATCATATGTAAAATGCTTCATACCGTCTACCAGACTCCTCTCTATGTGATCTCGCGGCTCATAACGCATATCATAACTGAAACCTGGCCGAGCAATGTACCGCCTAGTGATAGACCAATACCAAGCCATATACTCCCCTCTACCAATACCAAACAGTCTCCTCATCCGGGGTATAATGTAATCTGCCCGATGATGCCACATCTGTACAAAATGTGCAAAATATCTAGCCCAATCAATATGCCACGTCCCTTTCGGGTGACACGATCTAATACCTCAACAGGACCAGGAATATGCTGTACTCTACCAAACTGTCTAAGTACTCTATCTGGAACATGCATCTCAACAATAGAAAAAGAAAGGAGAGGAACTCGAGACAACCAAAGATGAGATGCCTGCCTAGAAATAGCTGGTAACATCTCCAATATATCAGCAGTGTATGGCTCCCACCTAATCTGTATCGAAAATACAAGATGTAAGTGTCAGTATTGTATCCTCTGTGTATAATATAATAGGTTTTCATTATGTTTACTTGGTAGTCCTCCTGATGATCAAACTCTGATCTGTACAATCTCAAAACATGATGAGGATTATTTATCTCTGCTCTTCGAACATTCCACCTACAATTTATTTGTGACTTAGTAACATTCATATAAATAAATAGTCACACAAAATTTAAATGTACCTGTGTCCCAAAGGCATGTCTTGTGACAAAGGATGCATCGCAATGTCAGGACGTCCCACATGAAGTCGCTCCCAAGACCACAACTGCAAAAAAAAACAAATACTTAGAATATGCAACCACATGCAAGAGACAAATAAATATGCAGTAAATGACAATTACCTGAAGAAGAGTCAATGAACCACAAATGGCCTTGGCACCCGACTTGCATGCAATAGACAACTGCCGATATAGATAAGCAAGTGTCGCACCACCCCACGAGTATCTACTAACCCGATCTAAGTCCCCTAAGAGGGGTAGATACATAAGTGGCACTGAATTTCCTGACTTTCATTGAAAATAGTGCATCCAAAATATGTAACAAGTATGCCCGTATATGTCTAACAACCTCTGCCGATGCATCCTCTGCAATAACTGCAAATGTCTCTCGCAACCAAGATAATTTTATGAACCTCGTTCATCGTATCCGGAACATCACCTAAAATGGTCATGCAAGATCTGTCCAATCTAAAGTAGTGTCTCCTACAACAGCATCACCATCAATGGTATCCCATCAAAATAGCAACATCCTGTAATGTGATACTCATCTCTCCATGTCTAAGGTGGAATGTCTGTGTCTCACTCCTCCATCTCTCAACAAGGGCAGTGATCAATGCCAATCTAACCTAATCCACTGAACCTGAGTCAATGAAATAAACCAGATCTATGTACATATTCTACAATGCGAGGGTCAACTGTCCATGCACCTAAGGTCCTGTGGTGCTCCCAACATTTTAGAACATATGTTTCCTGGAAAAAAAAACTTGAATCTATTAACATTAAATTTATGCACAAGTAACAACAACAATATCAAAACAATAACAATACCTGGCCAGCGTGAACCAACTGTGATCTATGAGAACTCTGTGCATATAATACAGAAGTATCTACAGGACCTGCAAACTGCTCCATCTCTGCAAAGCATACATATAAAAAGAATGATAAGTATATAACCAACATGTGTAAACAAGACATGATATACATGAGATGACATATATATGCAATGAACATAAAAAATACTTACTAGTTGTGATGAGGGGTTGTGGCCCCTGGATATGTACTTCTATAATGTCCTGGTTGGCCACAATGACTACAATGATTATGAGATGACCACAATAGCGAATGCAAGGGGGAATAACCATCATCTGCATCTACACCAGTAGCAATCATCAAAACACCATGAATTTTTCCATACAGGTGTGTTCCATCAACACTTATCAATGGCCTACAATGTGGAAACCCCTGTATAGAAGGTGCAAAAGACCAAAAAACTCTCTGAATCGAAAGACAGATTGTTTTGCATAGGTGAACTGCACAACTGTCCCTGGATTTGTCATTTGAAGGGCCTCTAGATACCTGGTAGAGTAGCATATGATGTTTCCCAACTGCCGAATATTTGTTTCATAGCCAAACATTTTGCAATCCATGCTTTCTTGTAAGAAATTTCAACATGATATTCTCTAGTATTCTTCTTACAATCTCTTCTGGAGTATTGTTAACTTTGTCTTCACAGTTGACAAAATCAATCTTTGAACAAAACGAGATGTGCATTGGCGATTGGAAACTTGCAATATGGATTCACACACGTATGAGGTCCAGCATATTTTGTTACTTTGAAATATTCAAATCCCTTGACAACTGATGCATGAACCCTCCATGCACATGTATCATGAATGCATTGAGCTGTAAACATCTTCGTGTGACTTGTGTCACTTATATTAGACACTATGTTTAACTGAATATGTTTGCAATGCATATATCATATTCTTCTTGTTTGTAAAATTTGTCCAACATGAGGCTCTTCACCCTCAAAAGTACAAGGTACATCAATGCCTTCATGAGAATTATTCATTGTGGCTTCATCTATCCAGTGATCAGAAGTGAATACATTGGAGGGTCTTGCTCATATTCAATTTCTGTATTATTAACCCTAGCAATATCAAATAATGGTTCATCATCTCCTTCTTCCATATTCTCATTGTCATCTATATCATCTTGTAATCTATTTCATCTTCTTCATCCTCCTCAATCACATGTTCTTCTGTTACATGTGCCTACATATCAATCAAATATGACATAAGATTTATGGTATGTTATGTGAATACATCAAAATAATTTATGAAATGATGAAATCACTTACCCTGATGAGCTCGCACTAGGAAAAGTATGTGAAGGATCAGTGATTGAATGAAAGGATACTGTGAGGATCCACCTCCATAGCCATAGACCTCCAAATAAAAATTATAAAAGTTAACAAAATTTTCTCACACTAATGTATATTTCGTACAATTATGGGAGACAACTCACCATGTGTTATAATCTGTAGGTAAAGTGTAGTCATATGATTCATACCGGACATCTCTCTCATTAGCAGAATAAAATCCAGTAGAATCAACATCATCATTCAACATACGTGTGAAGTGTCCAGTTGGTTGTTGATACTCATAGTGTTGAGTATGCAAGTTGTCATCAATATGACCATGTGTTTGCACTTCATCGTTGCTTGAATAGATATATGATCTATATCTTCTTTCTCCAAATATAATTGTACACTAGATACATGAGAAGGATACAAATCGAACATGCTTTCAACAGTTTCATCATCTTCAACTCTCACAGCAATATATTCACCCATAGAAGTAGGCCACTTGCATGTTATACCAATCTTAACATGTCTTTTGTCATATTTCGTCAAATTGTACAACTTTCTCATCAACTCAGTAAAACTTGTGTCTTTCTTACACGCAAAATGCGTACAATACCTCCTTCATATTGAGATTATGATCCTCAATATGTAAGACACCATCATAATAGCACATTAAAGAAATGTTGGAACTAGTCATATCTGTCATTTATAAGATAAATAAATTACATATGTCAATAAGATATTCAAACAAATCACATTTGTTAAATAAAAATAATTAAACATATTCTATTTGTCAAACAACAATCATTAAACAAATTACAATTTTCAACCGAGAATTATTAACAAATCACATTTGTCAAACACAAATATTTAAACAAATTACATTTATCAAACAAGATTATTAAACATTATATTTCTCAAACAAACATCATTAAAACAAATTAATTTTTAAAACAATTTATAATTGTCAAATAAAGATATTTTAACAACTAATATTTATCACATAGAGATTCATTAAACATCAAATTTATTTGTATCTAATATTTATAAAAATATACATCAAATAATATAATAAAATTTTAAATAATAAATATATACCTAATGAAGGCGGCGCCGGACCGGGTTGGTGGGAGGGTGTGGAGATGGCGTGGGGTGGGGGATGGGAGGGAGGAGGTCTTCCGGGTGTGGGGGGGGGGGGGGGGGGGGTGTGAGGAAGGAGGCGGAGGAGGCTGGCTGCTGGCGCTGGCGAAGGAGCGGCTGCTGGCGCTGGCGAGGGAGCGGTTGTTGGCGCTGGCGACGGAGGGGACGCTGGCGCTGGCGACTCCGGCGGCTGCAGGGTGGGTGAGGGAGGAAGAGAGAGGGTTCGGGAGAAAGGGGCAGGGAAGTGGGGTTTCGCCGCGGCGGTTGGGTTAGTGGGGAGGTGTCGGCATGAGAATGCCGACACCATGTCGCGTTCTCAATGCAGACTTTAAAGTCGGCATTGAGAACGCCGACTCTATTATCGGCATTCTCAATGCCGACTTCGGAGTCGGCCTTGTGAATGCCGACCCTATCTTGCACTGGTCCCGCCGGTCACCAAGTTGCCTACATGGCAACTTGGTGACTATTTTGGGAAATAAATTTAATATGTGATTAAATAATTAATTAAATAATAATATGATTATTATAATAAAAAACATTGCATTGCATAAATGAATTTTATTTTTTCAATTTTAATATATATTCCTTAAATTTTATATGCTTTGGTTTCTTTGACTGCTTTGGTAGACAAATACAAAAATGGCTGGTTTTGGTAGGACCTTGCAAATTTTATTCATTGTAGTTTATTTTTTAACTTACATAAATCATGATAAATATATTTTAAAGTTATGTTCTCATTTTTAAGTTAAACTGATTACAATTTATTTAACTTGATAGAAATGGACCAACATGCTATCATGGATGATACGGTGAGAGGACAAAATGAGGATTATAAAACTACAACTCTTTTCAAACGAAAGATCTTGCGATGCGATATACGAAGATTGCATGTGGACTTATTGTGGGAAATCGAAAATAAGGAAGATAAGAAGATGTTAAGTGCAGACAAGCGCCAGAAGTGAAAGACAAAAAAAGAATCATCATTGTTGTACAAGATCATAATGGACAAAGATATTATCTAATCATTCGTCCAAGTTGGGCTGGTCGCATGTACATGTTAGTGGTTGGGGATGAAGAACAGTTTATAAGTTATTCGTATGACTGAGATAACAGTTTAATTGAAGAATATTTATCTTCTTCAATTGTAATTATTAACTGAATTACATACACTTATTGTATTTTTTTAGTACTCAAAGTAATATATTTGTCTTATTATTTTCAGGAATCAAATGAAAATCTTGAACTGGATTGATGTGGATATTGTAAGTGCACCTATAAATTAATTTACATATTTTAATTTTTAAAGTCAAAAGTATTAAATTATAGAAAGTGTCATATTAATTATAAAGTGACATTAATTAAATTCTCTATCTGTGCTTCATGATACCTTTTCAATTACATGTTCTTCCAGTAGCATACTTCATTGAAGAAAAGTATTCCAGACAATGATCGTGGAGAAGATTTATCTGTTGACATTGTTCCTGCACAACATTTATGCAGCAAGATGAAAAAATTAAAATTGAAAAAGAAGATGTTTGAAGTTGAGATGTCATCTGTTGTTATGAATATTTGTGAATTAAACTTACATGACACAGGGAAAACTTTTGTGAAGATTTTTTATGTCATGACATTTTGGATTTATCACTATATACATTTCTATGCTTCTTACTATGTTGTTAGATATGTTGTTTTTTTTTTATATACATAAAGATGTTGGGAAAGTTGTATTTTCTTGACATCTAACTTGAAAATTTATATTCATATAGAATCTTGAAAAAAAAATTACAGCCATCGTAAAAAAATTATTCAGACTAAACATGCAATTCATCCAATTTCAATATACAATATTTATATATAGAAACAACTAACTATGTTAACTTTTTTAGATATTTATTTATTAATTTTAAATATTTAAAAATTTTCCGTGCATCGCACGGACAAAGAACTAGTTAGAACATGAATACACAGATATGAAAGTCTCGCAGTGTAGACTAGATTGGAACAAGTTATTTGGGTCCGAAAAAAGAACGATTTGAGTTCATTTTTTATTATTAATTTTGTAGCGTGTGATGAAAGCTTTGAGGAATAGAGTTAAGAAAAGATATTGAGAAAAATTTATACACTTACTGCACTTGTAAGTGTAATAAAGTGGCACATATCTAGCATCCAATAGGATATCACATGGGATGCCACCTCGGCAAATAGAAAGTAGTAGGCAGTGACAACGGTGATTGACGACGATTGACAATGGCGACGATCGATAATGACCGACGATTGAACCTAAAATATAAATTTTAGACTCCAGACTTCAAATATTATCCATAGAGTTTAAAAATATTAATTAGACTTTTAATATCTGGACTCCAAATACACATCTTGGGCTTCAAAATGTAAAATTTGGGCTCCAAAATATTATCCTTAGAATTTAAAAATATTAACTAAATTTTTAATATTTGGGTTCCAAAATATAGACATTAGACTCCAAAATATTTATTTGGCTTTAAAATATAATTTTAAGTTTTAAAGTATACCCTTAAGCTTCAAAAATATTGATTAAATTTTAATAAAAATTTTGAACTCTAAAATACAAATTACGGCTCGAAAATATAAAATTAGACTTCAAAATGATGATTTTGGATCCCGCCATCATTGGTTGCCACGACCAGCCGTCACTCTCAACCATCGTCGCATATTGCTCCATATTTGTTGAGATGGTAACCTAGCTATATGATACTATGTTCGATGCCACATAGACTGACATCCTATTCATATTATAGTTACTGCATTATGCAAGTACAGTAAATCTTTATCAATGTATATTTCTCGTTTGTTATGTATTAAATTTTGAACCAGATCATGCCATTGAATTCTTTGTCCAACCTGTCGGTCCTTTATTGGGTTGGCATTTTATCAATGAGAGGGAGTTGTAGTGTATGTCTAATGGTGTGTTAAATCTCATGTTAAAAAATAGTATTAAAAATTATTTTTCATAAAAATGGAAAAATGGGGTAAATGTTTTATATTTTTTACTAGGGGTAGTAGGGAGGGGGAACTTGGGAGATGGGATTTACAACGACTCTGAAAAGTGCACCTCAACACATCTCGGAAGTGCCCCCAAGAGCCGCTGGGAGACATCTACATATGCACCCCCCAAATATATGACAGAGCGGAGCCCATAGTTGGATCACCTCATTGAGGGCCTGGAAAACCGGGAGCCACACCTCTGCCAAGTAATGACAAGGTGGATATTGAACTCTAGGCACCTTTGCCAAAGTCAAAGGTCATGACAGTTGCGGCACAACTGCACAGTCAAATGGGGTGAATATTATCCCTAGTGCGAGCAATAGGTTTAATGCGCTCATGTTTTGTAACACTTGCCTATGAAGTCTCCCATTCCCATTGGGAATGTGTAAAATCAAGATGTTATAGTAGGGTTTCGTTTGAAAATGATAATTCAATGGAGAAACAAATATATACTTTTTTTAAGAAATGTTTACTATGATAAAGATGATATGACTTGACCTATTAGTTGTCATTTATCATTACCGATACGTGGCGGATATAGAAATTTTGTTCAGTGAGTTCACTCGAACTATTATTATAATGTTCGAGCAATAATTTATATTTTATATAAAAAAATATAAAGTTTAAAATATGTACATTTACAACAAAAAGATACATTTCAATAATGATGACACATTGCATTACAATGAGTTTTTCACTTATAATTATACTCGATGAGTTTTTATATTTTGAAACACTTCAATAATAGACTCATCAGTTACACTCTCAAACAAATCTTTCTCAGTGTATGTCACTAAACAATCATTCATCTAATCATCACACATTCGATTCTGTAGCTTGCTTTTGTCGAAAATCATTGTCGAAATACTCTTTCAACACATGTTGTAGCCACTGGAAGAAGCAATGTTAATTTTATAAGCGAAAATACCATTGGATACACAACATATTTCTTTGTCTCCACCAATTTTTTTACAAGATCACCAATATATTTTAAGTCAAAAAATCTCTCATTTGATGTCACATCAAAAATATAATTTTCAGTTGATTATGAAGTGCTACAAGATCAACAAAGTTAGAAATTCATTTAGATAAAATCTAGCTACCTTAACCAAATTTTCCTTGTCAAAAACTAAAATGAATTACAAGTATTTAAACTAGCCACACAAGAAGTAACTCAATGTTTGTTTCATTGAAATGATTGTTCAACTATTGCAATTGTATATCTAACATAGTGTGGAACAATTCAATCTGATAATGATATAAATTTGTGAAATAAGGAGTTCTGCGTTGAGATTTTCCAGGAAAAAAATATCGATGGTGCATACTAGGAATATGAATCTCTTCTTTGTCACAAAACAAACATATTTATTTAAAAAGATCATTCCAGCCTTCATCCCTCATAATTTGCAACCATTATTTAGAAAGATTCACAAGTGATATGACATTAACTATATCTTAATCTTTTTTTTTTTCAAAGCTATTGATAACTCATTTATGATGGCTAATACTTTTGTCATCAAATGTAAAAGAAATACAAAATCAAAGGTTTTAATGCAAACAATAAGCCATGTGCTTCATCTTTCTATTCTAAAGTTCCTCCTTCATGATAATAATATCAAACACATGTAGGTTCCAATATGTAGTGATGGTAAAATCTAGAAAGGGTTTGAATAGATTTGTAGTAGAAACTTAATTAATTAAAGTATTATTTTAAAATTAAGTGTTCTATTCAATTACAACTCCACAGATCTGATGCAATGTGTGTGATTAAAATGTGTGAAACATTTTATCAAATAGTGTGTGTGTATGAACAAATTGACATATATTGTGTGAACAGAAATCCTATGCAAGCATCTATGCGATTAACATTACAATCACACAAGCAAACCACATTGCACATGATATTTTTAGGTGGTTCGTAAATCACCTCCAGTGACTCCTACGTCCACACCTCACACAGTGAGCTACACCTACACTACTCAAAACTTGAGTACAACATACCCACTTGAGCTCGACAACTCAAACACACACCTGAGCACGACTACTCAAACCTGCTAGATCTGGTCCACAAGAAATCAGATCCTCTAGCTTTGATCTGACTTATTCCACCACACACAAGTGCTTTGTTCTGCACAGAACATTTGCACAGATCACAACACACATAGAAATTGTTTGAATTAAAAGTGGTGTGGAAAGGAAGAAAGGTCTTCTCTAGCTTTCTTTCGAAATGCTGCTACTACTATTTGAAGCTTTCTTCTCAGTAGCATCATCTTCTCCATCTTCTTCTTCTTCTTCTGCCCTACTTCTCTTCTTCTTCTGATAGCGACTTCTTTTGTCCTCTTTCTGAGCGCCCACTTTTAGGTTACTTCCTCCTCTTTTTGGCCGCCTCTTTCCACGCACCTTTCCAGAAAGGATAAGGGCATATTTATAACCCTAATCATGTGACCTAGTAGTTGGAGATGCGTGAGTACCAAGTACTTGAAGTGAGACACGTGCCAGTCACATGATATCTTGCACAAACAGTATTTTTATATTTAGGAGAAAAAACAATTATATACTTCGATTGATATCAACAATAGATGTGAAGCTCACAACAATCAATATAAGACTTAAGCAATCGGTATAGACATGGTAATCAATGTGAAGCTCACAACAATCGATATGAACCTTAAGGACAATCGATGTGGATATGATAATCGATGTTCGAAGAATTACTTGACCAATTGATGTGATGACAATCAATGTTTAAACATGAAGCAATCGATGTCTAACATGAGACAATCGATGTTTAAGTTGATCAACAATCGATGTTTAACATGAGCAATCGATGTCTAACTGAGGTAATCGATGTTGAGCTTCAATTGGCAAGACTATAACATGAATACGAAGTGCCATTGCTTCGACTGACCAAGTGTAAATGTGAACATCTGAAGTCACAATGACAAATTTATCTTGATCAGTCGAAGTGACTTCCTCATATCCGAAGCTTCCACTTCATCATATCTGAAGTTCAACCTCGTATATGACGAAGCTTTACTTCGACTGACAAAGAGTATAACAAGAATTTCCAAAGTCACAATGTTAAATTTGTCTAGATCAGTCAAAGTGACTTCGTCATATCCGAAGCTTAGCTTCGTATATGACGAAGTTCCACTTCGTCATATCTGAAGTCCAACTTCGCATATGATGAAGTTCTACTTCAACTAACAAGACTAAAATTGTACATCTGATTGACTATGCTTCGCTGACCGCGACCAAACATGAACATCTGATGTTCGTTTAAGCAAGTTTTAAATGTGGTCATTTTGTCTATGATTTTTTAACATTAATCAAGAGATGTTCAACATGAAAGCACTTATGATTTATCATCAAAATATTGTGAATGTTGTCATGATCAATATATATACAATATAAGATGTGTACAACAGGTCATTGTCAAATTATGTACAATATATATATATATATATATATATTATATATATATATATATATATCATCATCATCCAATACACAACACAACAATCTCACACATATATATATGACATCATCAGATTGTGTATAATATGTCATCATCAAAACACAACTCAACAATCTTTCCCCTTTTTGACGATGACAAAACATGACAACATTCTTTCATAGAATAACATAATTTCTCCCCCTTTTGACAACATAAAAAAGTGAGATGAACATGCAAGGTACTATGAATTTCTCCTCTTTGTAAATTTTCTCCCATTAAACAATTCCCCCCCAATCAAGAGTATGAACAAAACACATAGATATACTAACTCTCCCCCCTAAGTGAAACAACTCTCTTCTGTTGACAAATCGGAGTTGTCTACCACCGACTGTAAGGACCAAAATAAATGATGTGAAATCAATAGTAGTGATGAAACTGATTGATTAGAGCACGAAATCAGAGATCAACAATAAGATTGCTCCCCCTGAATATGAGATAGTATTGCAAGGAGCATGAACAATTTGATTTTCAAGGAGTGTGAAGATATCAATGTACACATTGATTTTGGTATATGAAATAATATAATAGTACCTTTTATAATGTGCAGCAAGGATTATAAAAAAAAAATACTTCAAAATTTTATTTACAAATGTGACAGGATTTTTGTGACCTAAATTGAGTTGTCAAGAGTGTATATCATTAGAAAATCAAGGTTTTAATTTTAACACAATGTAGAATAATAATTTAACATTTTTGAACAACATGAATTCTATTTTAGGTTAGCTGCACTTTGTACATCTTTTTCTTTTTCTATTTATTTCTTTCATTTGAGATATTTTAGAAATTTTAGCAAAGAAGATTTAATTCATACTTTTCTGTGCAAGCACACACACTTATCCATTGCAAGAGTACCTGACTACTATGCATGCTAATTATTGTTTACTTCTTTTGAATATAGATAAATTAGCAACACTTTTTGACTCAAGTACAACCACATCTCAGGTGGAATATCCTGGTTACTTAGTATACTAATCATTATTCTATAATTTCCCTTGAAATCTTTCTTTTTCCTAAAATTTTCTTTCAATCCTTTCAATACTTTTCATCAGGTGACAAATAACATTTTTCTTTGATAGATCATAGTCTTGAATTGTTAAGATATCATTCTTAGCATGTGTTAAAAACAAAACTTTAATATCACATATGATATAAAACTCAAGACACTCAAGTGTCTACTTAAAGTGTTTTGCAATAAAAGTTCTAAAATAAGTTTTGAGGATAAGGATCGACACATGACTCTTAATCTTATTTTTTATCTTCATGGTTAATCCACGAGCATAAGTATTCTAGATATTTAAATTTATTTCTCATATAAGAATATCAATGGAACCTTCAATGGGTTTGAATGAAACATGAAAAGATCAAGGATAGCCAAGAATTTTATAACAAGAGTCGATTTTCAGATTGAATCCTTTACACACAAAGTAGAGATGTATGAGTTTATTCCAAATGAGAACAAACATATAAAAATTCTGATCAGATATCTTTGAAAGTGTTGATGATTGAGATTCAAGAGTGAACATGATTATTTTATTTCATGTAATATGAACATCATCAAAACACCACAACAATTTCAAAATTTTAGATGATTTACTCTCAATTCATTATTTAAGACAAATTCAAGAATAACATTTATGAATACAAAATTGAAGAAGCTGTGTCGACACATGATCTTCAATGTGTCGACACATGACATTGAAAACTTATTCAGAATGTAGCAGCAATAGATTGATGTCGACACCAAGTCAAATGTGTGTCGATTTGCTTATGAACAAAGTCAAATTTTTTGAATTTTTGAAGTTTAACAAGTGTTGACTTTTATTAGCAACTTTTTCAAGAATCATTTTTCCCTTTTCAACATTACTCCCCCTTAGCATGTGCATGATATGAAAAGTTTGCAAGTAATTCAAACATGATTATGCACATAAATCATGGGCACAGTTATGCAAGTATGATAACACAACATTATTCTAATTATTAAGGCAAATTGTCATTTGGGGAAACAACATAGCAAACATGGCAAATTCTTTATTTTTCATTTATTTCTCAGAGAAAACTCTAAGAGTTTAATCTAACCAATCAACATAATTGTGAAAAGATAAGAGAATTTACCTACGCAGTCTTTATTTTGTTTTCAAAGATTTTACTTGTGGTCTTCAATTTTTCTTGTCTTGCATAGCCATTCTTTTGATTATAGATGGAAAGGTATGGCTATAAGGCATATTAGCTTGCTGATCAAGCTAGTTTTGAGACCCATACTTGTTTAGGTCCTGCAGTGCACATAATGTTAATATGCAACATTGATTTTTGAATCCAAAATAATTTTATTTTTAGTATAGATACATTTTTATTATAATGAAACCCTAAGCATTGGTTCTAGACTTTCTCTTTGTCTTGTTCAATGCATCTATGTTTTTATGAATTTTCTACTTTTAAGATTTTTATCATGAAAAACAGAAGACTTCTTTTGTGTAACAATTTTCTTCTTGTACACATGGAATTTCTGAACTATTTCAGTATGAACATGATTTCTATTCCTATGTGTATGAGCATGACACTTGGAAACATGCACAAGATTATCATTTCTATGCCAACAGTCCCTAGAGATATGACCATGTTTATGACATATAAAGACTTGGACATACTTGGCATATTTATGGAATTTTTTTGGCAAGATGGTCAAGTTTATTGCAATTAAGGCAAAAGAGAATTTCTTACCTGATACTTACCTTGTTCTAAATACTTATGCTAGAGCCTCCTTTTCTTTAGGGAGCAGCACTTACTGAAAATGGATGAGGCTGTATCTTTTGGTAGCTCCTAGCTTGATGTGAATGTGAAACTTGCCTTGGAGCACTTCTAAAGTGTGGAAAAAATGGAGGAACCATGTGCAAAGTTTTTTTTTTCTCTCTATTTTCATTTTATGGTTTCTCACATAAACAAAATTCTTCTTCTTAGCACATTTTTATCCTTTTATCATTTTATTTTTGAACACTTTTCAGAACAAGAATTTTTACAGGTTTTTATTAGAAATAGAAGTGTTCTTGTTAGCTGCAACTTCAACAAATGTTATTTTATTTTTCTTTTAATTTTTCTTATTTTTCATAGAAGCAAGACTTATGTTTCCAGCAGTGTTAATTCATTTTGAAGCTTATATTTTTCAACTTTTAATGCAACAACAATTTTTTCTGAAATTTGAAGTTTATTTAGCATGGTATCCAAACCATTTTTCATCTTATTCTTTTCATTGTCAAATTGTGCAATTTATTTTTCCAGATTAGCAATTCTATTCTTTAAATTGCTACAATTATTGTTCAATGGTCTCTCATGCAATATGCATTCAATCTTCTTCTTAAGATGATGATTTTCTTCAACAAGTTGTTTGTATTTCTCATTGATTTTAGAATCTTGAGCCATATTAGAAACTTGATCTTTCAATTGACCTTTCTCTTGAGCAAGTTTTTCAATATGTTTCTCTAACTTATTTTGCTCATTTTTCAATGTAAAGATTTCAGTTTCTAATAACTTATGATCCTCATTAAGCGTATCAATTTCAATTTGATTTTCTTTATTTTCAGACTTCATTTTTCATTTTCTTCATGACAATTTTAAAAATATTTTTCAAATCTTTATTTTTACTGTTCAACTTTGCATTAAAATTTATACCTTCTCACAAAATTCAATCAAATCATCATAAGACATACCTTCATCTGAATCTGAATCAGAATTTGAGTACATAAATGGGTTTGGAATTGGTTTACCTGACCTTGTAGACCCATTTGATCTCTTGGGTTCTGAAGGATAAAGAATGCTCTGAACTCATTAAATGTGCTATGAGAGCTAGCATTTTTTGGTTTGCCAATTTTCTTGAATCATTCACTATAAGAAAAATCGATTATCGAAATTGATTTTCTGACCAAAATATTCGGTTGCAAAATTGGTCTCAAACAGAGACCGAATAGCAACCGATTTATTCGTCGCACAATTGAGACCGTATAGCAACCGAATAAATTCAGTCACTAGATTTCAATGATTGAACTTATTTCGGTCACTATGTAGTCTCTGTTTGAGACCGGTTTTGAGACCGAAATGTTCGGTCGCCAAATTAGTCGTTATAGTCCTAATTCCCCCCCCCCACCTCGTTCCCTCTCGCACTAGACCACAACACTCACCGCCGAGGACACCTGCTGCCGTCGTCGCCGTCGAGGATGTCTGCTGCTTTCACCGCCGTCGAGGACGCCCCGCATGTCGTCGTTGACATCGCGGCTGCCTGTTCCTGCCGCCTCCCCCTTGCCAGTAAGCTTTCTTCCTCTCTCTCCGACACCCCCCATCCCCTCCGCCGTGGCCTTGCCCTCCTGCCCGGCCCCCCACCCCCTGCAGTGTCGAGCCCCCATCTCCCCCTTCTCCTCTTGCCCGACCCCCCACCCCCCGCAGTGCCCTCCACACTTCCCAGCTCCCATCTCCCCCTTCTCCTCCTACCCTCTCCCCACCCCCTGCAGTGCCCTCTGCACTACCCAACCCCCATCTCCCCCTTCTTCTCCTACCTGGCCCCCCACCCCCCGCAGTGCCCACCCCCATTTCCCCATTCTTCTCTTGCTCGGCCCCCCATCCCCCACAGTGCCCCCCGCAGTGCCCAGCCCCCATCTCTCCCTTCTCCTCCTACCCGGTCTCCACCCCCTACAGTGCCAACATATCTGATGAATTCAATGGGCGTTTCATCCTTTCTATGCATCCTTTCGACTTGACAAATCAAGGTTCTCCGGTAGATATCTTAAGAACCATATCGATCTTAAATAACTAGGAATTCAGAGCAAATGAATAATGAAAAAATGGGAAGGGAATGCAATCCTACATGTTTGGTCTGATAATCTTGCATGACATGTTTCCTATGATGTGTATAGAGTTTTTATAATACCTATTTTTGTGTTTTTAGAATGTGCTATTATCATGTCAATATTTAATTAGTTGGGTGTTGTATGTGATCTGAGATGCGTGGATGCAATCTAACATTGCATGCAATTAGGAGAGCGTGTTAAGCCCGTGTCAATCAACCTACCCGTTCAAGACTTTGGGATTGATGTACACGTTCTCATTTTGAAGGATAGAATATGTATATCTAACTCAAAGTCTTGAATTGTCCCGTTTGGACAGTCTGTGAATATTTGATCGCACTTAGGTGGTTAATTACTAGATGTGTTTGTGTTGTTTGTTAAAAAATTTGGTCGCTTCTTGTTACTCCTCTCTAATATATCTTTATTAATTTTGATTATTTTCTTAACCACTTACTAGTAAACGTTTAAGAACATTTCTTAATCAATAAATATTTTGTGGTATATCGGAAAGGTGTGGGGAGATGCTGCCGGAATTTTTAGCAAATAACACAACACATATAGTAATTAATCGTGCAATTAAACATTCACAGATGAGTTAAAAAGTGAAAATCTAAACAATATTTCCTTCCTATTTAAAATGGCAGAGATGGACGATGCAAGGAAAGGGTTGGACCTTTTTTTGTTAAACATGTTAAAGTTTGTGTGTTAACATTTAATTCACACATGGAAAATGTCTGAAGATCGTTCATGGATGTACAGTAGAGTAGTTGACCAAGCGGTGTCTGTGGAATTTAAAAATGGAATTGAGATATTCATTCAGTTTGCATTGAGAAATCCTATTGAAGCTATAGATTGTGAGGGCTGTATCCGATGCCCTTGTGTAGTCTATAAGAACTTGAAGCGGCTTACAACATGGGATGTACAACGTCATTTATACAGAAAAAGGGTTTGTTGAAGATTATACAAACTGGACATGTCATGGTGAAACATTGTGGTCCTACGAGTCTGCCAATATTGGAAGTGGAAGTTCATACGTTGGACTCGAGGTGAAAGTGACTTGTAGAAACTGACGAAGACTAAATTGGACTCTAGGTTTAAGCTCGATGATCAAATTTACATTTTCTAAAAGAACTTAGTTTAAAGTCAATAAACACAGGTTTAGGAGGGTCAAAATATATATATATAGGTCTGATTCTGTGATGCCCCAGAGTGTGTCGACTTGGAACAAGAGTGTGTTGACCTGCTTAGTGGTTTTCAAGAGGTAGGCCGACCTATGTCAGGAGTGCATCGACCAACTTGAACGGTGCATTGACCTAACTTCAGGTTGCGTCGACCTAACTTCAGGTTTTTGTGTTGACCTACTGATCATGTTGCTTGACCTATCTAGCCTTCCAAAATAGATAAATGGGTTTTACCTCGTTAACCATGCAAATTGGACTCTAAGTTTGAGCTTGATGCTCAAATTTATATTTTCCAAAACAACTTAGTTTAATGGAAATAAACATGGGTTTAGAAGGGTCAAAATAAAAAATGTAGGTCCGATTAATTTGACAATGATTCCAACACGACCGAGAAGGTGAGAGTGACTTGTAGAAACTGACAGAGTCTAAATTGGACACCCGATTTGGACATGGCAATCAATTTCTTATTTCCTTAACTAGTTTTGTTTAAAATCTGTGAACTTGGATTTGAGGGTCCAAAATTTAAAATATAAGTCCATTCAGTCTATCGGTTGTTCCAACATGACTTGGGAGGTGAAAGTAACCCGTAGAAACTAATGGAGTCCAGGTTTGAGCTCGATGCTCAAGTTTACATTTTTTAAATGAACTTAGTTTAAAGTTAATAAATATGGGTTTAGGAGGGTCAAAATAAAAAAATATAGATCCAATTAACTTCTCAATGATTCCAACGGACCGGGAAGGAGAGAGTGACTTGTAGAAACTCATGGAGTCCAAATTGGACTCCCGATTTAGACTGGGCAATCATTTCTCATTTTCTTAACTAATTTTGTTTAAAATCCATGAACTTAGGTTTGAGGGTCCAAAATTTAAATATGTATCGAATCAGTCTATCAATCGTTCAGACACGACTTAGGAGGTGAAAATAACCCGTAGAAACTGATGGAGTCCAAATTGGACTCCAAGTTTGAGCTCGATCCTCAAATTATATTTTATAAAAGAACTTAGTTTAAAGTCAATAAGCACGAGTTTAGGAGGGCCAAAATAAGATATAGGTCCGATTAATTTTTCAATAATTCCAACACGACCGGAAATGTGAGACTGACTTGTAGAAACTGACGAAGTCCAAATTGGACTCTCGATTTGGACTAGACAATCAATTTCTCATTTTCTTAAATAATTTTGCTTAAAATCTATGAACTTGAGTTTGATGGTCCAAAATTTAAAATACAATGTTGAACCATTCTTTTGGTCATCTCATGTTTTGGTGATAACTAAAACTCTTGACTAAATAAATACTATGTTCATATCATATCATATCATGTCTTGATATTCATCTAAAAATTCATGCATTTCATGTAGAAGTTTGACCATTCAATGAGTGCATAACCATCTGCATATATAATCTTCAAATGCACTATACTAGTATCACAGAAAAAATATATTTTATATACACTATGTTTGAACAGTGGCTGTCGACAGATGCTCATCGGCTATCGACAGGTACTGCAGTATATGTGGTTTCCAGAACTGTATTTCTGTATTGAGGCTAGGTCGACGACAGATGCAACCTGCCTGTCAACAACTGCTGATCTCCTTAGATTTTTTCTAAGTCCACATCGACTCCAGTCTCCGACTTTAGACAACATCAATTTCTCCTCACATCGATTATTGTTTAAGTTCACATCAACTATCTTTAAACATCGATTTCGTTTATAACATCGACTTCAGAACATCGATTTTGGCTTAAACATCGACTTCTCTCTTCAAACATTGATTACCTATATGAAACAACGATTATGCTTTCACATCGATTACTGTTCAAATCAACATCGATTATGCCTTCACATCGATTTCATCATCAACTTAACTTGAACATCGATTTCATCTTGAACATCGACTCCATTTAACATCGACTTCTGTTGAACATCGATTTCATCTTGAACATCAACTCCATTCAACATAGACTTTAGAACATCAATTTCATTGAAAACATTGATTCACTCACAACATAGATTACAATGAATATCGATTACACCTAAACATCGACTACATACATGCATTACATTGAAACAACGATCACATTGGAACATCGATTGTCTTTCACATCGACTCTATTATACTTAAACATCGATTTCCTCTATACTTCAAATGTTTCAAATTGTCTTTGGTGCCCAATGAAAGTTCAAATGTACCTCACATGTCTATCCTATTATTTTTCTGTCTGACAGAAGATCTTCTTCTTGTCTATCCTTCAGGGTAGGTGAGATATTGTCAGCAGAAATCATGGACTTACACATAAGAAGGTATGGGCTATTTGTCAGAAGACTTTTCTAGTCTAACATTCTCTTCCATGCATTAAATGTATGCAGGACTATTCTACTCCTAGTCAAAACATCTTGGACCTGCTATTAGCATCCGTTAGACACATGAGATGTCTGTTAGAAAGAAGAGGAAGGAAAGGGATGAAGAAGAAGATGAGCAACGACTAAGTCTCCAACAGATTCAGAACTCCAACGGCTATCTCTCAACGGATCTATTCAAAGCTGCTCATATAAAAAGATGAAGCAAGGTTGAAGAACAAGAAGAGAGTTTTCTTGAAGATCATTCAAAGAGTGTACATCCTGTGAGAAGCCTCAACGTCATATACACTCAAAAGGAAGAGAGAAAGAGCTCGAGCCCAAGATGAAGAGTGCAAGCAATCATCTGAAGACTTCAAGCTTCAAGCTCCTTTCCTCTCTTCACTCTCTCTATGCTGCAACTGTAAATTCTGGGAGAGTCTTTCGGCTAAGAGCTTTTGAGTTAGTGTGCATATTGTCCGACTCTCAGTCAGTTCTTTCTTTTCTAAGAAAGATTTCTGTCCAGCTGTAGGACTGTATAAAGTGAGCCTCTTTCTGTGTGAAGAGAAGGCCAGTGGGGTTGTTGGCGGTTTTTGTCCAGCTAAGGGACTGTTCTTAGCACTTCCTTAAGGGAAGAACCTAGCTGGGGTTAGTGTCAGCAGAACTAAGTTGGGGTTTGTTCCAACAGAACCGCACTAGGGTTTGTTCTAGGAGGTTAACTTCTTGACCTGTAATAGAAGTGAGTTTCCTTCCTACGGAAAGGAAGAGGACCAGCGGGGAGCTGGGGGTTTGTATATCCTTGGGAGGATTGTACCCCGGTTAGTGAAATCCCAGGACTTGCTTGGGGACTGGACATAGGTCTTCCTTCTGTGAAGTACCGAACCATGATAAAATTCCTTGTGTTCATTTGTGTGATTGCTTATATTTGCTTCCGCACTGCTACTCTCTATCACACACTATCACATTCACTATCCAAAGTTTTTAAGTTTTGATTTCTATGTTTTAGTTTCAGAATTTTTGTAGCTATTCTATTCACCCCCCCCCCCTTCTAGAAAGCTTGCTGCCATAATCTGTGGGCCAACATACAGTTCCAATCAGCCTATCGATTGCTCCAACACGACTTGGGGGGTGAAAGTAACCCGTAGAAATTGATAGAGTCCAAATTGGACACCATGTTTGAGCTCGATGCTTAAATTTACATTTTCTAAAAGAACTTAGTTTAAAGTTAATAATATGGATTTAGGAGGGTCAAAATAAAAAAATATAGGTCCGATTAATTTGTCAATGATTCCAACACGACTAGGAAGGTGAGAATGACTTGTAGAAACTGACGGAGTCCAAATTGGACTCCCAATTTGAGCAAAATGTTCAAACTATCATTTGCCAAATTAAGTTAAGTGAAAAACATCTTGGTTTCAACTTTAAAGAAAAAATAGTTTATTTATTAAGTATTTGATTTTTTTTATAAATACAGGATCATCCATCACGAGGTGTGGGGGAGACGAGGACTAGGATGACACATACGCAGAGGATTTGTGATTTTGTGATGGATGTATATTATGGTTTGTGATTTCTTCTCAGTTGTGTGGATGTTGTAATTTTTATGATGGATGTGTGATGGATTTGTGTAGATGTTTGTTGTGATTTATGTGATGGGATATTGTGTAGTGGATGTATTGTGGTTTTGTTTTATTGTCATTTATACTTAATTATTAAAAAAATCTGATAATAGCGACCAAATAGCGACCGAATAAATCGGTCGCACACGATCGCCTTTTGCGACTAATATAGTTAGTCACAATGTTTGAGACCGATTGACGACTGTTTATTATTGGTCATTGTTTGTGACCGATTCTGCGACCGATAAAAATTGATCGAATAATAGTGACCACAATATAGCAACTGATGAAGTCGGTCTCTGATCGATTGCAATTCGATCACTAAGCCCTCTGCGACCGAATTGCGACCGATCAGCGACCATTATGTCGGTCACTATCAACGCTTTTTCTTGTAGTGATTAGAGCTCTTCTGTGCCATTGAGCATTTATGAATTCCCTTTGCTCATTTTCTTTGTGAATCCACTGAAGAATTTTGCAATTTAATAGATGACATTGAGCTTGAGGTTTTCTTTGAAATCATAGCAAGAAATTCATGCAAATTGAAGTAACTAGTAATTTCAGCAACTGCTCATTATAAACAATTCTCTAAAACTAGTAAATTAGGTTAATCAAAAATTAGATTTGATTTCAAAGCACTTGCTTTGATATCAATATAGGATCACTTCTGATCGTTAGATCAACCAGTGAGCACACAATTGGTGATCAATTCAAGTAATCAAACAGTTCAAGCAGATCAAATGATCTTTCCAAGGTCAAGTTAGAGATCCAGATGTGACGGACCACATCATTCAAACTCGTTAACCTGATAATGAGCCTGACACGACTCCGTCTCCCGCGAACGAGCCGAAGCTTCGCAAGGGATATCATTCACACATGTCCGTTGAAATATAAAGGAAACAACTGAACAGAAGTAAACTTTCCATTCCACAAATATTTACATGAGATTTACATAGCCAGTTCCTAAACTAAAACCATAACTAGTACAACAGAACCTAGGGCATACCTAGAGGTGTACAAAGAGAGAGAATTACACTGCTGGTGGTGGCGCAGACCCTGCTCTGCTACGGTGCGGCCCGGAACTAGAAGACGGATGGGAAGCCTCCTGCTCTCCTTCACCTGAAAGGAGTAGGGGGGTGAGCCTCGCTAGTCACTGGCTTAGTAGGGAAACTCCCCCAAAAGAAACCGAGCAAACCACAACTCAAGTAACTAAGCAGGAAGCTACACTATAGTAATTTATAGAATTATCTAAGAAGGATATTAAAGCTGTAACTTACTTACCGCTTGCTGACCTCGTATGTAGTTTTTTAATAAATAAATGGAAAACCCAAACAGGTGTACGAGCTAAAGTAGGTAAATGCCAAACTCGGGTCGCGTAGCCTGGCTCGCGACACCAGCAACCGACCCAGACAAACACATAGGTCTACCTCTCAGTCTTGTAGCCACGAACGAAAGGTCCAGCTGCCGTTCCACTAAATCAAACAAGAGCTGTGGAGACCAACCAAACCACCACACCTGTAGGTCACACACCCTGCAGGCCCATGCCTGACACCTTTAGGGACTCTGGCCCAAGCTCCCTAAAGTGAGGCACTGGAAATAGGACTAGCTGGGGTCCAGTATGTCTACTGGTGTTTGTCCCCCCAACTACGAGCACGCTACAAGCGACTAAACAACAAACTCACACAAGTCGCTGTCCCTGCCGTCTTTCCCTCAGTCGGATGACAACTCTCCTCGAGAGCGAGGGTGTCCATGAAGACGACAAGACCCTGACGGTACCACTGTACCGGGACAAACCCTGAGCACACCCACGTGCCTGGCTCACCTCGGAACCTGGGGCTCCCAACTGAAGATGTAACCACGGAAGGCGTAACACTACCTGCCACGCACACGAAAACTCGTGCATGCTACACAAACCATGTGAACACACACGGGTCTCTGAAACCAGTCACACACTCACAACCATGTGAGCCTGCAGCTCACCATGTGAACCGCATTCCCAAGGAGCACAACAGTGTCGAAGCACCGCTAATCACTTCCACACACATCGGTTAACCATGCCATGCATCGGTTAAACAGAAACGGATACATACATTAACATTTACATGAAAACAGTAACCCTCGGCTGTGATCGCGACAGAGGCCCTGGTCGTGTTCAGGTAGCGACGCCCCGACATGTCGCAACCAAGAGCGCGAATGCGACGTGTCGTCCTGTTGCGATCTGATCATGACAGGGGAGACTGTCGCCTTCGCAGGCGACAAAGCCTAACCGGATCCCCTTCGCCAGAAAACCCCATAACCCGGTCAAACCTGGTTTTCAATCCATTTTTCATGCTCTTTATGATGTTCTAGCATGCTTTCTATGGTTCTTAAAGCATTAAACACATCACACACCACACATCCACGAAATCCATGGAGAAAAGGTAGAATCTCCCTACTTTCTATGAAGAACACAGAAACGGGCGATAATCCGGCGTTCCTTCCACTCTACACGCGATCCTCGCGGCAAGGACACACCCATACAACGCCCATAAGCTCGAATCGCCCAGCATCCCTCGAGCAGCTCCTCCCCTGGACGAGCAGAGCTTGTGAAAGCTCTGTTCTACCAGGGTTTCTTAAAAACATAGCTCGGTTGGGAACGCGACGTATCGCTACGTCGCGACCAGGTCGCGACGCGGCTGCCCGTCGCGATCAGCCTGTCGACGTTAGCACACTCGCCCCGCGCGCGACACACGGTGCGCATGCAGATGATGAGCCAAAATAGCGGCAACCAGAACACGACGTCCCCGGGTGTCACGATGAGAATGCGACGAACACCTCTGTCGTGTTCATAGACAGAGAACAAGCAAGCAATTTGAGCCAACCAGCCGGCCCACAACGCACTGGAAACCTGTGTAAGCACCTGCTACACACAACATGGGCCACACACTGGCCACCACAACTGATATAAGACGATTCGAACAGTCGATACGCTACACCAAAAGCTTAAAATATCCAATATCAGATCTGTCAAACCAACACCAATGTATAGTGCATCTGCTCTGATTTCAAATTGTTGAATCAAAACAATTAATCACACAATATGATTAGAAACATAAGATGCACTAGATTTTCAAAATCAAATTCGATTTACAGAGCATTGGCTCTAATGTCAATTGAAGGATCACTTCTGATTGTTATAATAAATAGTGAGCAATCAATTGGATATCAATTGGTGAGCAAAAAAGAAGCAATCAAATTAGAGTCATACATCAACTTGCTATAATACCAATTGTTGGATCAGAGCGATTAAGCACACAAAAATATTTAACAATAAAGTAAAACAAATCTGTCAAAACACAATCGATGAACAGAACACCAGGCTCTGGTACCAATTGTAGGATCGAATATGTGGTGATGGCAAAATCTAAAAAGGGGGTTGAATAGATTTGCACCGGAAACTTAAGTAATTAAAAAAATTACTTTAAAATTAAGAGTTCTATTCAATTACAACTCCACAGATCTGATGCAATGTGGGTGATCAAAATGTGTGAAAGATTTTATCAAATAGTGTGTGTGTGTGTGTGAACAAATGACATATAATGTGTGAATAGAAATCCTATGCAAACATCTATGCGATTAACATCACAATCACACAAGCAAACCACGGTGCACATATATTTTTAGGTGGTTCGAAAATCACCTCCAGTGACTCCTACGTCCACCTCTCACATAGTGAGGCCACACTACTCAAAATCTTGAGTACAACACAACACTTGAGCTCGACGGCGCAAACACACACTTGAGCACGATGGCTCAAACCTGCTAGATCTGGTCCATAAGAATTTAGATCATCTAGCTTTGATCTGACTTACTCCACCACACACAAGTGTTTTGATCTACATAGAACATTTGCACAGATCGCAACACACACATAGAATTGTTTGAATTAAAAGTGGTGTGGAAGAAGGAAGAAATGTCTTCTCAGGCTTTCTTCCGAAATGTTGTTGCTGCTGTTTGAAGCTTTCTTCACAGTAGCATCATCTGCTCTATCTCCTTCTTCTTCGTATCTTCTTCTTCTTCTTCTTATTCTTCTTCTTCTTCTTCTGCTCTGCTTCTCTTCTTCTCCTGGCGGCGGCTTCTCTTGTCCTCTTTATGAGCACCCACTTTTAGGTTACTTCCTCTTTTCTGCCCGCCTCTTCCTCGCACCTTTCCAAAAGGGATAAAGGCATATTTATAGCCCTAATCATGTGACCTAGTACTTGGGGACGCGTGAGTACCAAGTACTTTAAGTGAGGTACGTGTCAATCACATGACATCCTGCACAAATAGCATTTTATGTATTTAGGAGAAAAAGGTAATTATATACTTCAATTGATATCAACAATCGATGTGCTCACAACAATTGTTATAAGACTTCAGACAATCGGGATAGACATGGTAATCGATGTGAAGCTCACAACAATCGATATGAACCTTAAGGACAATCGATGTGGACATGATAATCGATGTTTGAAGAATTACTTGACCAATCTATATGATGACAATCGATGTTTAAACATGAATCAATCGATATCTAACATGAGGCAATCGATGTTTAAGTTGATCAACAATCAATGTTTAGACAATCTATGTTTAAACATGAAGTAATCAATGCCTAACATGAAGAAATCAATGCTTAAGTTGATCAATAATCGATGTTTAGATAATTGATGTTTAAACATGAAGCAATCAATGTCTAACATGAGGCAATCGATGTTTAAGTTGATCAACAATTGATGTTTAGACAATCGATGTTTAAACATGAAGCAATCCATGTCTAATATGAGGCAATCGATGTTGAGCTTCGACTGGCAAAGACTATAACATGAATATACAAAGTGCCATTGCTTCGACTGACCAAGTGTAAATGTGAACATTCGAAGTCACATTGTAGACACGCCATTTTGGCAGCATATCGAGTAAATTTCATATTACAACCGCAATGCCTCAAAGTGGCTCTCTTCAATTAACCTCTTGAGTGTTTTTCCTATTTTCTGGATTTTTCTAGGATTTCTAGGAATTTTTATAATTCGCGTCCAATAAGGCCGCCGCTATTAAGAGTTTCCATTTTTGAAATATGGCAATTTCCAAAATCATTTTTGGAAAGATTTTGTTGCTAATTGAAATATATCTGCTCAAGCCGACGCATTTCTAACCTTCCTTTGAAAAAGATCGATTTCCCCTCAAAGAACGATTTAAATTCATTATTTCCATTTTTAATATTTGGCAAAGAATCGTTGCAAATCGGAAGGTTTAGAAACGCGACGGTTATAGTCGACGCAATTCTAAAGAAGGCTATAATCGATTTTTGGAAGCGCTTAATCGTATCAAGTCAATCTTTGAAATCGCGGTGCTTTTGTCAGACGCAATTCAATAGATAGGCGTCCACTATATCGGATGCGATTCAATGAATTTTTTCTATAAATAGACAACCAAGGCCATTATTTTGAGGATCATTCACACACTACGGCAAAGCTCTGTCGGATTGAAGTCTCAGCTGCGAACTAAGGAGAAGAACCCCTCACTCCAAGCCACTCAAGCACGCCCAATTCATGAAGTTCGGAGCCTCTGTTCCTCTCACGCACATTGGAGCGAGGCAGGAGGAACACTTCTTTCACGTCGTCCAATACAACCACAGCGGCCCATATCGCCATTCTCCCACTCTCTTCACTTCTTTTATTTCACTTATTGAATGCATTCACACTATTTTCACACACACACACATCATTTTACTCCTTTCCCACAATTTTTTTAGGGGTTTAACACCACCCCACAAGGTGTGTTAATGCCCATTTAATGCTTTTCTTATCACTCCGTTTGAACTTTTTACTACACCCTCAAGCCTAATCTTTCTTTCACGTGTTTTTTCTGTCTCTTTTTTTTTGCAAGGTAACCCGGAGCTAATCTTCTTGCCGCCGGCCGGTGGAAGAAGTAAGAAGAGCCCACACACACTCTCCTGCGATCTTCAGGTGAAGGTAAGTACCGCCTCTTTCTATTCGCCCATCTCCTTTGACACCCTCGCGTGTCTGGAGATCACACCTCCATCCTGTTTACACACCCACTTTTGTTTTCCTTTCCACCCCTTTTCGCCCATTCTTCTTTCATATTTTCTTACATAAAAATCTTTTTTTTAAATCATTTCTTGTGGGAGTGTTTTGAAAAAAAATGCTTCTACAAATTAGCAATCACGGTGGGACTCTTTTCATTTTAGTTCTGGTTACATTCCTTCGGCACCCACTTGTGCCCCTCCTTCGACACCCACGTGTGTCTCTCCCTTCGTACCCCACGCAGTACACCCTCCTCTTTCCGCACCCCACGCGGTGCCCTTAAGACTTTCCATTGCCATTACCAAGTTGTAGTTGTGTTATTTTCTCTACACTTCTTCATAGAATTTGATTTTTTTTTAAAAATCATCACCATCTTGTTCCCCTCCTCACTTACTGGCCTTTACTCTAAGAAGCATCTTCATTTAGCTCTTACTTCATCTTATTTGATGGTTGAAAGCATGAGGAACTGATTTTTATTTGTTGATTCGCGTCGCCTGATTTGTTGAGTTGTTGTACGGTGGACATATCCGACGTGCTTCTTGACAGATTCCGGAGGGAGTCACCGCGGCGCTTACAACTTTTGTGAGCTGTCAGATCCACGGCCAACTGATCGGACGCGATTTATCTGAAGTGTGTCCACTATACTGGACGCGATTCAGTGTGTCACAGAGGGCTCGGTTTTTCTACCATTCTGCATTGTGCATTGCTTACAGGGCATACCTTCGGCTGAGGGACCTCCTTCCCTCCTGTTCCTAGGATCCACACACCTCTCTCAGTGAGGGCTATCTCCCCATTGGGCATTCCGTCTCATTGGGCTAGAGAATCCTCATCGGGACCTCCGTAAGTCTCCGTACCCCGTGGATTCCCTCACGGTGGACCGAGTAGGTTGTACCGCCCCAGAGACCCGTGATAGAGCACCCGTTGCATGTGAGAGGGAGTTTTCTTAGTGGGCCCGAAGTTCTCATCCTACCTACTTAGGCCCATACCCAATTGGAGTGACACGTAGCAATTAAAATTCATCTTGAACTTTATTGAACATTAATCGGACGTAAGCATTCTCAAGTCTTTGATTAAAAGCCATTAACTTCTTCTCTCAAACTTCGTTGAGTAGTTGTCTACTAATTGCTTGTTAATCAAACTTGTTTGTTGAAGTTTTATGCAGCTTCGTTCAGGCCGATCTCTCCCATGGCCGAATGCGAAGACATGGGCTATGACGACACGTATGATGTGGTGTATGAATCTAATCAACAACTCGCCCAAATTCACAATCAACCTCACATTGATCCATCCACTTTGCATGTTCATGCGGTGGATTCATAACTTCCCCAACTCTCCCCGAGGCATAACACTGCAAATGCCTCCACCTCTATTGATCTGTCTCAACTTGTGGACATTCTTCAAAGCCTACAGGCTTCTCAGCTTCAGGAGGTTCAAGCTGCCTTAAGGGGAAATCTGTCACGTCCCGACATTTAATATATCTATAAATGCCGAAACGTGAACGAACGAGAAATTAAGAGTAACACTTAAACTAATTGTGCATAAATTTTCTCAGAGCTTCACTAAATAACAAGTATTATTTGCCATTCAATAGGTGTTACATGATTCCTGATTTACAATCTCAAAAGTAAAACGCCGCCAGGTCTGTCTCTCCACACACAAATCCCAAAGTCCCGCCTTCTAGAACTGTAGATTACCTGAAAAAGTGGGATTTGATGAGCTAACTAGCCCAGTAGAATTCATTCCTTTAAATAAAAAAGGGCTCAGATATATAATCTCAAGACAAGGACATGTACATTGCTAACACTGATTGTTCAAGATAATGAACAAATGAGCCAATTCGATAACATGTAGAACAAGAATAGTTTAGAAGCAAGATCAATAACTCAGGATAATACTTGAATTCAGAATCAGAAACATTTTCACACACACAGTATGACATGATGACTAATCAAGCAGAAAATGATGTATGCCACATCCAGGTGTCCTCATTGCCCCCGCGCGACCACTGACAAATTCGGGTGCTCCTCCCAAGACTGAACCAGCCCCATTTGCACAGGCATAATTCTCAAATGAGCCCAAAGAATCACAACTTGTCATCATAACACACTCACTCTGGTAATGGCTCAAGGGTACACATGTACTCCAAATCTCTCATACAACAGAACTTGGGGACTATGTTCACTGACCACAGAGGTTGATAGCTTCGCAAAGGCTGATTACATTTAGAACTTTTAAGAAACAACTCAAGGTAAGGATGAAATAAACTTGAGTAAATCTAGTAGGTATTTAGGTGGTAGAAACATCTAGGAATGAGTGAGCATTTAGCTAGATCATTTGGGGTAGTTCCGATAAAGAAATGAGTCAGGTAAGTGCTGAAATCCGGACTGGCTGTGCCTATCGACAGCCAGGAGGTGGCTGTCGACAAATGCTGTCTTTCCAGAGGCTAGAAATGAGATCTGTCACTGCTTGTCGATAGGCCAGAATCGACTGTCGACAGGTGTTATGTAAATCTTCAGAAGTTGTTCAAGACTACCAAGGAATGTACTTCCAAGCTTACCTACAACTCCTATCATGTTTATGACATTACATAGATACAATCTAAGCCTCAAAATACTAGACTAATAACACAAAAGAATTAGTGAGGAAGACTTAACATGGTGTACGTAAAAGTAACATCCTTAAGGAAGAAGACTACTGAAGGAGTAGTTCTTCTAAGACAAATTCCTTTCTACTCTAAAAATCAATACTCCACACAATTGAGAGTATCATAAGATTAGATGAATCAACTTATGGAGATAGAAAAAAAGTAACACACAACTTTCTCCAAGACTGAACAATGCTTTACATGATGAAGAACTCAACTTCTAGCATGGAGTTCAAGAACAAGATACAGGAAGAGGAGTTTGTGGAATGAATCCTACACATGATTAGCTTAATATTTAACACAACGTGATATCGGAAGAACACTTCTATAACAATAATTAGGTACTCAACAAGAAGTTTTACAAGATGAACACACACACTTCCGTGGGTGTTTACAGAGTCAAGGCAACGGTTTGAGGGTTGGAACATCTACATAGGAGGTTTCACAACAAGTCAAGTGGGTAAGATTGAGAGAGAAAGGAAGAGAATTCTACCTGACTTGAAGAGGATGAAGAAATGACCACAATTAAAGGAATAAGCAGTCGTAGCTTGTTGTTGCTCAGCAATAACACCACCCAGAACCACTACATTGGCTTCCCAGCTACACCCAACAACAGCTTGAGCAAGAACAAGGGTGCAAGAAGGAAGAACAGCAGCTCCAGCTACACCCCAACTGTAAAGCCTTGAAAGCATAGCAGCAACTCGACAGGAAGGCTTGCACGCTGGGTGTTGGGATGGCTTTTATAAACCCAACAAGTTTCTCACGCAGAAGGCATGTCGGCCTTTAGGTGTCACTGTAGAAACCATTTGGTTTCCATGGGCAACACGTTTCCCATGCAAGCCCCAAAGCTTTACACATAAGGTAAAAGCGTGTAAGCTTCTACCCCATGTGTTGTGGCCTACCCAACACCCTCCACGTAACCAAACTAAAATTCCCAGATAATTCATCACCGTAATTGGCCCTTAATTCAGTTGGCTCAATGATCCACATTTTTATGTATTCAAACGAGGTCCATTTGTGTTAAAATTTCAACCATAGACTAATGTGATGGTTTTACAAATTATGATGATTTTAGTTTAATTTTTAGAATTTATTTTACACTGGGTGATAAATCGCCCGGAAAATAGTTGCGTCGACTTAATCTCGTAATCCGTACATCAACAAATCTGGATATTTACATTTCTGATACCACCATATTTTTCTAAAAATTATGGTGTTCTCGAATTTTATTTTCGTTATAGTTTTTCGGTGTCGCCTTGTCGGAGTGCGCACCTCAGCGTACGTCACTGGGTAACGTTTATTAGCACTAATTAATCCTAAATTCTAATTATTTCAATCCAATGATAATATTGTGTATTAACCATACTATTCATACTTTGCTAATAAATAAATTTTTTGGGGTGTTACAAAATCGATCCCCGAGCCCATCCAAACTCTCCACCCAAACGCGGGTGTTCATACTCAACTTGTTCGCAACCCGACGGTCCGAGCCTCTCCTGCCCCCTCGCGGGCCAATTCTGTTATTCATTCTCGCCCCCACAGCCCTACTGGGGGGCCTTCTCATGTCCGACTAAGCCCCAACGCCGCAAGGCCCACTTACCTTCCTCGGGCCCCGGCCTATGCTTCCGCACCCGCTGGCACCCCTCCCCTTCACCATTCTACTCAGGTGAGCATACCCCACATCTTTCTTCTGGGGTACCCCCAAACTGTCTTCTGATCAACTCACCCAAGCCCTCCTGGTGAAGGTGAGTCGTTTAGAGCAAGAATTGAAGAGGGTGTCCGCACCCAAGGACTCTTTTGAACTGGCCCTCCCTTCCATGCCAATCTTCCACCTCCCCCCTTTCGAATTGCTGGTCTACCGCCGTTCCAACGGTACCGGCAACCCGTTCGTACATATCAAGGAATTCATGTATGAATCCCCCTTATGGCAGAATGATAGTCGTGCCCTTACTTTCCTTTTCCTCCGTCTTTAGACGGGCCCGCCCTTGAGTGGTTCTATTCTTTGGAGCCCTCGGATGCTGAAGATTTCTAGGCGGTACAGAAGAAGTTTTTTTAAAGGTACAGGGACAGGGTCGGTCCGGCATTGTCAATTACCGACCTAATGGCCGAAAGAATGAAGGCAGATGAGGATTTATGCACTATGCTGACAGATGGATGATAACTGCAAAATTTTTTGTGTTAAATTTCATACATATAGTTGATTTGAGACATCATTTATGTATAAATAAAATACATTCTACCTTTAAATTGTTTTTCTATTCATGTATAAATTTTTGAGCATATTAGTTAAATTTTTTGGTAGAACACATAGTTAGATTCTCATTTAATAAAGTCGATATCTTTTGAATAGTTCTTTTCTCTTTTTGCAGGTATATTGTACATAAATAAATTCTTGGTCTTAGATTTTCATAAACATTTTCTAATAATTCTTGTAAATATTAGTTTGTAAATAAAGCAAATTTTAAATAAATTTTAGTTAAATAAATAACCTTTACTTAATACCATCATGCCACATACCCCCACTCATAAGTGGCAATATTTTTTACCACCATCGATCCATTTCACCACTACTCTCTCATCTAACCAAATTTAGCCACATACACCCCTTAAACAATTTTTTTACCTTTTCTTTCTTCCCATTTCAGAAGTCCTGGAGGTGGCACAACAGAAGCTGTTGGAAGCGCTGGAAGCAGGTGTGTGTGCAGAACTCTGCTGGATGAAGCTGGTGCGTAAGCGATGGAGGCGATGCTGCGCAGCAGATGGCGGGGTGGTGGTCATGCAGAGCAGCTGGAGGCAATGCTGCGCAGCGACTGGAGGTGGTGCACAGGGGATGGCGATGGAGCTGGGCGCGTATGGAGCTGGTGCGGCTGGGATGTGTACAACTGGAGGCGGGAAGCGCAGCTCGTGTGCGCTGCCAATGTGTGAAGCAAGGCTGTGCATGCAGATCTGCTGAGGTGGATGGAGCTCGTGCGTGCGGATTTGCTGAGGCGATGGAGAAGGCGAGAAGAGGAGCTCTCCTTGAAGGTTCGGGCGCCTATAAAAGGACCCCAAGGTCCTCAGAGCAGGGGGCTTCTCTAGTTCGGATTTTTTTTTTGGGTTTTTAGTTTTCTCCTTTCTTCTGGTTCGGCTGCAGGGGAGGGAGAGTTAGAATTTTTTTTGGGTTTTTATGCTTCTCTTCTTGGATTCTGATGGTTGGGTGGTAGAGGTAGACATTTAAAATTTTTCTTTTCTGTGAGAGCTGCGGTGTTGGGGAGATCGAGTGCTCTTCTTCCATTTCTTCTGTGTTTAGTGAGATCAATCCAGTGAAACTTTCCATTTCGTCTGTGTTTGTGAAATCAACCAGTGGAGTTTGTTATTTCAGTACTTCTGTGTTCCAGAGGGCTTCTTCTTCCCCATTTTTTTTGCTTGTTCTGGGATCGTTGCTGCTGGAGGTAGGCGGAATTTAGTTTCCATCTTCTTCTGTGTTTTCCTCCTTTCTGCTGTAAGGAGGGCGACTGCAATTTTTTGTTATTTCTTCTGTAAGGGTTGGATGGCTTCTTCTTTGCTGTTGGTTGGGTAGGAGGAGATAGTTCTGCTCTTCTGTGGGGGATTAGTTCGGTTGTTGAGCTGTTGAGGTAGAGATTTTTTTTTCCTTTCTTCTGTGCTGTGGAGACTGATCCAGAACCATTGCAGAGTCGCCGCAGGGCAACCAAGAAGATCCCATTTCTTTGCTTGTTCTGGGGCTGTCCAACATCTGGGAAGGCGACGGTGTCCAGAGAGATTTCAGACATCTCCACAGTCCAGATCCCAAATTGAGTTTGTGAGATCCATATTTTTGTGTTGATTTTGTGAAGATTTTTTAGTCATTCTAGTCTTTGTCGAGTCATTAATTTTTTTCTATTTTCTATTTTTCAATAATCGCATGTAGATTCCAATTTAACAACAATAATTCCTTGTTCTTATTTCTGTCCGATCTGTGAGCCGTGAGGGTTTTGATTCGGTGTTTGTGGAGAGCAATTCTTATTGACTGTTCATCCCCTCAGCTGTAGGGGTACATTGGTTTGATAATGTTCTTTTGAGAATTCTTGTTCTGTCATCTCTCATTTCCTGAAGTTTCAAATCATTTCAGAATTAGAAGTGCATTTGTGTGTTTCTAGTTCCGATTGTTGTTTAGCTGTTTGATCCCTCAATTGAGAGGGTACAATGATGTCAATTCTCTTTTAATTTCAGTTAACCTTGTTCTTTCATTAAGTTTGATCTATCGAGATTGTGAGGGATTTGATTGGTGCAATTTACAGAATTAATTCTCATGCAATGTTATTTTGGTGAATAAGTGTTTATTAGAATTATTTCAAAAAGTAGTTTCTTAAGTCAAACTTTATTCAGTCTCCCTGTGGAAATGACATGTTCTCACCACTTTCTAGTTCATCTTTGCTACTTTAAATTTGTGAGACAGTTTAGAGAAGGTGAGCATTTTGACATGTGCGAAGAACTCTAGACAACGAAAGTGTACAGTCAATAATGACGCGTTCATCTTGGCGCCGTTGCCGGGGAGGCGTTAGAGTTTGATTTAAATCTGCTTTCATTTGATTTTATTTGCATTGTGCTCCTTATTGACTTGTTATTGGGCTTCTCATTTCAGATTTGCATAGAAGTGAACATGGAGATGGAGCTTGACATTTGAGCCCGTTGGAGAGGAGAGCTTGCTGATTTGCTTTTGCATTTTCCTTTCATTCGGAATTTAGATAGAAGAGTGTGAGTGAAACTTGTAGTGAGGATTTCATGTACTCTCTGTGCATGTACGAAGATTTCTTTCTCGTTGGCATGTAATAATTGGCCTTTTGGTGGTTTGAGTGGTTTGAAATTAGCTTATAGTATCACTTTATATTTTCTTTGTTAAGTTTCATTCATTTAGTTAAAAAAAACCAAATAAAAATAAAAAAATCTAAAATCTAAAAAAGTATCCAATCGCTCTTTCATGTAAGCCGTTTGTTTTGCAATTAAAAATTTCATCTTCTCAAGATTAGAATCACTTGTTTTAGGACATTCATCATTTTAATTTCATTTATTGAAGAGTGCAGGGGAAATATATGATTTCTACCTCTTGTTTCATGCATTAGACTTAGTATTAAAAAACCCTTGTTTGAACTTGATTTGTTGCACTTTATATTTGTAAAAGGGACTGCTTAAGGGCATCACCCTTTAGAAAAAAAGATAAGGTGAGGGATTTCATCACCCTTTCCTTTGCCCAAAAATCACAAAAAAATTTCACATTCTTGCATTTGCCTAAACTTTAATAAAAACTAGTAGACTTGGCCCTAGGGTTTATAATTAGATTTGTCCTTTCTTAAATTCAAACTTCTCTTTAAGTCTGGTCTCTAGGATTAGAGTTAAAAAGCTTATGCTTAAGTGAGCTAGAGGTTACTTAATTGGGTCCTTGCGAAAGTAAGGGGGGCCTCCCTCTACTCCACCTCTTACCTGGCCGGTACAAGAAGAGTTAGGATTGGATTTAAGCAAGCATAATTCTGATTTTGAGAAAAATAACATAAGTCCAAGGAACACTCGGTGTTTAGGTTAATTTGTTTTGAAAGTGTTTGTTTGTTTGTGTTTGTTCATAAAAATTCAAAAATCAATAAAAATCTAAAAAATTCAAAAATCATAAATAGAAGGCTTTTCAACTGTGCATACTTGGTAGACGCTCCCTGAACATAGATTTGGCTCAACCTATAGACGAGATTGAAAGATTCTTTCATAGGATGGCCAACCAAGACCAAAACCAAGTTGCTAGGAATGTAGAGGAGGTCGCACCCAGACAGATGGAGTACTTTATTCCTTCTAATTATCAACCTGCTACTTGCATCAGGCCGGAATTCCTACAAATCACTTTGAAATCAAGCCAGGAACCATTCAGATGTTGCCATCCTTCTATGGCAATCCCAATGAAGACCCCTATAAGCATATAGATGAGTTCCTAGAGATTTGTTCCACTGTAAGAATCCAAAATTTCACTGAAAATGCCTTGAGACTGACCCTGTTCCCATTCTCTTTAAAAGATAAGGCCAAACATTGGCTAGGAACCATAAGGAGAACCATTAGGACATGGCCAGAAATGCAGTAGGAGTTTTTGAAGAAATTTTACCCAATTGGCCACACTAACACCAGGAGAAGAGCAATAACTGGATTCTCCAACACCCAGAAGAGTTAATGCATGAATCGTGTGAGAGATTAAAAGAGTTGCTTAGAAAATGCCCCCACCATGGTCTGCCGAGGTGGCAAATAGTCCAAGCTTCTTATGAAGGAATGACAGAATCAATAGGCAGATAGTTGATGGTTCGTGTGGAGGAGCATTCATGACTAAGAGAGAGGATGAGACATATAATCTGTTTGAAACATTGAGTGAGAATTCTATCAATCATGCCTCACTCCACTCTTACGAGAGAGCATTAGGACCTGTAAAGAAGGCAATGTTGTATGAATTAAGAGGGAGAGGAGAATCAGATTCTAGGGTAGAAGATCTGTTAGGTAAACTTGATCAGAGATTGGAGCAGAATTGGAATAAAAATTTGATCAATTACTGTCTTTAACTGGGCGAGCCACACCCAAAATTTCTCAACCACCTGAAACTTGCTCTATGTGTGCTAGCTCAGCTCACCCTACCAATGCTTGTCCCACTACTACCCAATTATCCCATTTTATTCAAGAACAAGTCCAAGCTGCCTAAGGTTTTTACAAACCCTCCTATGATCCATATTCTAACACATACAACCCTGGTTGGAGAAATCACCCGAACGTTTCTTGGAAAAATCAATCTGAACAAGTGTCTCAACCTTCCTTTAAGCAATCCATGTACGGTCAATCCTATCCCAATCAGAATCTGGGATTTGGACAACCTTCTTACTCCAAACCTCCACAAGTCCAAGGAAATCAAAACTCCAATCAATTTGTTCATACCAATTTCCAACAACCTTCATATAATCAACCACCACCTCCTCAACCCAATTGGGAAGATAAAATAAATCAACTTCAAAACATGATGGTGACTCTATGTCAAACTGTGCAAGAACAACAAAGTCAATATCAAAATCAAAATTTTCAACAAAATTGGCAAGAATAGAGTCTCAGATTGCTGTTGTATGTCATAAAAGGGAATCAGATCAGCTGCCAAGTCAAACTGTAGCAAACCCAAGGAACAACCCTCTCGGATTTTATCAGAACCAACAATACCATCAAGCCCAGGGGTATAGACCACCTGCTCACCAAAATGCACCACCACCACCAAACCAACAACAAGCTTTTGTCCAGAACATTCCAGCACCACAAAATCAGAATCAACCTATACAACAGGACCATCCTCCTACCCAACTAAGGGCCCCCAAGTAGAAAACGTTAAAACCGTGTCTACTTTAAGAAGTGGAAAAATCAGGATAAATCCTCACCCACACATGTCAACATTGAATGAGGATAAAGAAATGAAATTGAAACTGAACTGAAGAAGAGATTGAAGAAAATGTTGAAAAATAAAAATCCAAGGGAAAAGAGAAAATGACTGAAGATCCTCTAGACAAAATCAAAATGAATGAAGACCCAAGCTGTTACATTCCAAGAGTCCCTTTTCCTGAAGCCTTAAAGCCAAAATTCAAAAACAAACCTACTAGTAATGAAGAACTCTTGGAACTCATTAAGCAAGTTCACATCAACATTCCTCTCCTTGATGCCATCAAGCATGTGCCTGCTTATGCCAAATTCTTGAAAGAAATGTGTACTCCAAAACGTGAAGTGAGGCATAAAACTGAAACAATCATTCTTTCAGAGACTGTGAGTACCATTGTCTTGAACCAACTCCCTAAAAAGCTTAAAGATCCAGGCACTCCACTATTCCTTGCACCATCGGTGGAGTCACTTTTGAAATCAGCCTTTTGGATTTGGGAGCCAGTGTCAATCTCCTACCTTATGCTATTTTTGAGAAATTCAAGTTAGGAGAATTAAAGCCCACTTCTGTTGTCCTTCAACTAGCCGATCGTTCTCTCACCACTCCTAAGGGCTTAGTTGAGGATGTCATTGTGAAAATCAATGATTGTTACTTCCCTGCCGATTTCATCATTCTGGACATGAACACTTCTCAAGATTTAACTCAGTCCACCATCATCCTTGGTAGACCTTTTTTGGCCACAGCTAGAGCTAACATTGATTGTGCTACCGGGATGATGGATATATCATTTGGGGTTAGGCGGGTTAGTATCAATATTTTTAGGGCATCCAGGCACCATGATGAAGGAGAGAGTTGTCTAGTGGTAGACTCCTTGGAAGAATCTTGTGGAGAAGAAGCAGTAGACCAACCCTGTGCTCTAGGGTTTGAGGGAGAGGAATGACAATTTAATTCCTTATTTCAAAATAATGATCCATCATTTCCATTAGAGTGTCCTCCTAAGGTTGAGCTAAAACCACTCCCTGCTAGTTTAAAGTACATTTTTTAGGAGAGAATGAGACTTGCCTGTTATAATTGCTAGTGATCTTGAGGAAGGGCAAGAGAAGAAATTGATTGAAGTTTTGAAGAGTCATAGGAATGCTATAGGTTGGACAATAGATGATTTGAGAGGGATAAGTCCTTCAGTGTGCACACATCGCATATACTTGGAAGAAAATGTTAAAAGTTCAATAGAAATGCAAAGAAGGCTTAACCCCAACATGAAAGAAGTTGTTAAGAAGGAGATTGTCAAATGGCTTGATGCTGAATTCATTTATCCCATTTCTGATAGCCAGTGGGTTAGTCCAATTCAAGTTGTGCCGAAAAAGTCAGGACTAACTATAATTCAAACTGAAAAGGGTGAGCTCATTCCCACTAGGCTGGCTACAGGATGGAGAGTGTGCATTGATTATCGCAAATTGAATGCGATGACCAAGAAAGACCATTTCCCCTTGCCTTTCATTGACCAAATCTTAGAGAAACTTGCAGGCCAAAAATTCTTTTGCTTCCTTGATAGATATTTAGGGTATAACCAAGTGGCTATTCACCCTGAGGACCAAGAAAGACCACTTTCACATGTCCATTTGGAACTTTTGCCTTTAGACGCATGCCCTTTGGGCTGTGCAATGCCCCTGCAACTTTTCAACGTTGCATGCTGTCTATTTTCTCAGACATGGTTGGGGATTACTTAGAAGTCTTCATAGATGATTTTTCTGTATTTGAAATGACTTTGATTCGTGCCTTGACCATTTGACTGAAGTGCTCAAAAGATGCAGTAATGCCAATCTTGTCTTAAGTTGGGAAAAGAGCCACTTCATGGTAAAGGAGGGGATTGTCTTAGGGCATATTGTCTCAGAGAGAGGGATAGAGGTAGATAAAGCCAAGATAAATCTCATTTCTGAATTGCCTCCTCCCAACTCTGTTAAACAAATTTGATCCTTCCTTGGTCATGCTGGATTCTATAGGAGGTTCATCAAAGACTTTTCCAAAATTGCAAGACCATTGACTTCTTTGTTAAAAGACACTCCTTTCATTTTTGATGAGGATTGTAATAAAGCATTTGAGGACTTAAATGACATTTTGACCAGAGCTCCAATTCTACAATCTCCAGACTGGTCATTACCATTTGAGATAATGTGTGATGCTTCAGACTTTGCAATAGGTGCAATTTTAGGACATAAAACTAATAAAGGATCTGTGGTGATTTATTATGCAAGCAAGACATTGAATGACACCCAGATTCGATACACAACCACTGAGAAAGAGCTCCTAGCTGTTGTCTTTGCCTTAGAGAAGTTCAGATCCTATCTTTTAGGAGCCAAAATCATTGTTTTCACTGACCATGCTGCCTTAAGGCATTTGCTTGCCAAAAAGGATGCCAAGCCTAGGTTGATCAGATGGATTCTCTTGTTACAGGAGTTGATTTGAAAATTCATGATAGGAAAGGATCCAAGAATGTGGTAGCTGACCATTTGTCCAGAATAGTTGCCCCGGACTCTATGCCTATTAGAGATGCTTTCCCGATGAGCACATTTTAGCTGTCTCCAATGTTTCATCTCCATGGTATGCACACATTGTGAATTATAAAGTCATTGGACGAGTATCGGAGATTGGACAAAAATGAAAGAGAGAGATTCTTTGCTAGGGACAAGTATTTTATTTGGGAGGACCCGAAGCTATTTTTCATAGGACCAGACCAAGTGATAAGAAGATGTGTCCCTGAGAGTGAGCATCAAAGTGTCCTCAAATTCTGTCATTCTCTTGCTTGTGGAGGGCATTTTTCAGGAAAGAAGACCGCTGCTAAGGTCTTAGACTCTGGTTTCTATTGGCCTACGTTGTTTAAGGATGCCCACCAATTTTGTAAGGCCTGTCCTAGATGTCAAATCATGGGAAACATTTCTAAGAAGGATATGATGCCTCTTAACCCCATTTTGGTTGTAGAAATTTTTAATGTATGGGGAATAGTTATGAGACCTTTTCCACCATCCTTTGGATACACGTACATTCTAGTTGCTGATGATTATGTGTCCAAATGGATAGAGGTCATTGCCACAAAGACCAATGATCATAAGGTAGTCATCAAATTTGTTCATAAAACATCTTTTCTAGATTTGGGTGGCCCAAGGCAATCATTAGTGATGGAGGACCACATTTCATTAATACTTAGTTTAGGACCCTCCTAAGGAAGTATGGGATCACCCATAAGCTGGCAACACCTTACCATCTGCAAACCAGTGGCCAGGTGGAAGTATCAAACAGGGAGATTAAGAACATTCTTCAGAAGTCAGTTAGGCCTGATAGGAAAGACTGGTCAGAAAGGTTAGATGATGCATTGTGGGCCTACCGAACTACTTTTAAGACTCCCATTGGAATGTCCCCTTACCGGCTTGTTTTTGGAAAATCTTGTCATCTGCCGGTAGAACTTGAGCATAGAGCCTATTGACTATTAAATATGTAAATCTTGATTTAGCCCAAGCTAGTCAACAAAGGACCTTACAGCTGAATGAGCTAGAAGAGCTCATAAATGAAGCCTATGAAAGTTCCAAGATTTATAAAACCAAAGCCAAAGCATTCTATGAAAACACATTCATAGAAAAACTTTTCAAGTGCATGATAAGATTTGGTTGTTTAATTCTAGGCTTCGTCTGTTTCCGGAAAATTGAAGTCCCGATGGGATGGTCCTTACACTGTTGTCAAAGCTGACAATGATGCTATCATTATTCTTGACCCTAAAACTGGACAATCATTCACTGTTAATGGGCAGAGATTAAAGCACTTCTTTGAAAGCCCACATTCCTTGAAAATTGAGTCTACCAAGCTAGCTGAGCCAAATGGAGCCTAATTGCGTCTGGCTGAAGACGATAAACTTAGCGCTCTTGGGAGGCAACCCATGTGTATAGATTTCATTTATCAGGTAATTCTCTGTCTTACTTTCTTTTCCTGTAAATACATTAGGAAGGATAAAATAAGCATGCATTCATAGTCCTTACCCTAACCAGTGCTTCAATTTTCTTTTTAGCTTGTACATATGCAAATAAAAATTTCACAATGTTTCATCTTTGAATAAAAATACTTGGCATTGCAAAACACAGACTATGTGTCTGATCTTTAACCATTAAAATTTTGTAGTTGTCACATTCATTTGCAAACATCCATGTTAGGTGGCCTCTAGTAAAGGATTACATGTACTCCTTGTCTACCTTATGTAAGGATTTATAGCAAGAAGTTTTTATACACACACTACACAGCCACTTAGATTAGCTGAACCCGAATGTAGCAAATTTGTTAAAGCTAGTAGGAGAGAGGTGATTGGTTTTCTCTCTTCCCCTTAAGTGAATTGCGAAGGAAGTGAAGGCATGTGATCAAGGAACCTGACTGCCTATCCTTCTCTTAAGAGGAAAAGAAAAGAAAAGAAAAAAGAAAAAAAGCAAAAGCAAAAGAAAAAGAAAAAGAAAAAAAAACATCCATGAAAAATGCCCCGGATTTGAGTAAAGTTGGACTCGCTACTCTTGAATAGTGATGGGTTATGCAGCATTATGGATGAAAAAGAAAGAAAAAATTCTGAGTGCACAAAGTACAAATAAAGGGGCAAAGTCCTTAACTCAGAAATCCTCAAGGAAGTTGGGCAGAATGGAACTGAGAGAAACAACCCAATCTGACTGAACAAAGATCTTATTCCACAAATCTTTTCTTCTCCCTCGAATTAATCTAATCTCAAATACTAGCTGAGGGAAAGAAGCTCCATGAGGGCTGATGTGAACTCTTGAGTGAGCTATCATTTGTGCACTAATTTCTTGCCATAAGCCCTTACAATTAGGAAAGACATATCTCTACATTAATTTTTACATGATGGTTGTTTAACATGAGACATGACATCTTCTAGTCCTACATTTGGAGTAATTTCTATTGCTAAGGGACTAGCAATGTTCAAGTAGGGGGGAGTGATAACTGCAAAGTTTTTTGTGTTAAATTTCATACATATAGTTGATTTGAGACATCATTTGTGTATAAATAAAGTACATTCTACCTTTAAATTATTTTTCTATTCATGTATAAATTTTTGAGCATATTAGTTAAATTTTCGGGTAGAACACATAGTTAGATTCTCATTTAATAAAGTCGATATCTTTTGAATAGTTCTTTTCTCTTTTTGCAGGTATATTGTACATAAATAAATTCTTGGTCTTAGATTTTCATAAACATCTTCTAATAATTCTTGTAAATATTAGTTTGTAAATAAATCAAAATTTAAATAAATAACCTTTACTTAATACAATCATGCCACACCCCCACTCATAAGTGCCAACATTTTTTACCACCATCGATCCATTTCACCACTACTCTCTCATATAACCAATTTAGCCACGTACACCCCTTAAACAATTTTTTTTTACCTTTTCTTTCTTCCCATTTCAGGAGTCCTAGAGGCGGCACAACAGAAGCTGCTGGAAGAGCTGGAAGCAGATGTGTGTGCAGAATTCTGCTGGATGAAGCTGGTGCGTGGGCGATGGAGGCGATGCTGCGCAGCAGATGGCGGGCTGGTGGCCGTGCAAAGCAGCTGGAGGCGATTCTGCGCAGCGACTGGAGGCGGTGCGTAGGGGATGGTGATGGAGCTGGGCGCGTATGGAGCTGGTGCGGCTGGGATGTGTACAGCTAGAGGCGGGAAGCGCAGCTCGTGTGCGCTGGCAGTGTGTGAAGCAGAGGCTATGCACGCAGATCTGCTGAGGTGGATGGAGCTCGTGTGTGCGGATTTGCTGAGGTGATGGAGAAGGTGGGAAGAGGAGCTCGCCTTGAAGGTCCGAGCGCCTATAAAAGGACCCCAAGGTCCTCAGAGCAGGGGCTTCTCTACTTCGGATTTTTTTTTTGGGTTTTAGTTTTCTCCTTTCTTCTGGTTCGGCTGCAGGGGAGGGAGAGTTAGAAAATTTTTTTTTGGGTTTTTTTGCTTCTCTTCTTGGATTTTGATGGTTGGATGGTAGAGGTAGACATTTTAAAATTTTCTTTTCTGTGAGAGCTACGGTGTTGGGGAGATCGAGTGCTCTTCTTCCATTTCTTCTGTGTTTAGTGAGATCAATCCAGTGAAACTTTCCATTTCGTCTACGTTTGTGAAATCGAACCAGTGGAGTTTTTATTTCAGTACTTCTGTGTTCCAGAGGGCTTCTTCTTCCCCATTTTTTTTGCTTGTTCTGGGATCGTTACTGCTGGAGGTAGGCGAAATTTAGTTTCCATCTTCTTCTATGTTTTCCTCCTCTGCTGTAAGGAGGGCGACTGCAATTTTTATTATTTCTTCTGAAAGGGTTGGATGGCTTCTTCTTTGCTGTTGGTTGGGTAGGAGAAGATAGTTCTGCTCTTCTGTGGCGGATTAGTTCGGTTGTTGAGCTGCTGAGGGTATAGATTTTTTTTTCTTTCTTCTGTGCTGTGGAGACCGATCCAGGAGCATTGCAGAGTCGCCGCGGGGCAACCAAGAAGATCCCATTTCTTGGCTTGTTCTGGGGCTGTCCAACATCTGGGAGGGCGACGGTGTCCAGAGAGATTTTAGACATCTCCACAGTCCAGATCCCGAATTGAGTTTGTGAGATCCATATTTCTGTGTTGATTTGAAGATTTTTGAGTCGTTCTAGTCTTTGTCGAGTCATTAATTTTGTTCTGTTTTCTATTTTTTAGTAATCGCATGTAGATTCCAATTTAACAACAATAATTCCTTGTTCTTATTTCTGTCCGATCCGTGAGCCATGAGGGTTTTGATTCGGTGTTTGTGGAGAGCAATTCTTATTGACTGTTCCCCTCAGCTGTAGGGGTACATTGGTTGGATAATGTTCTTTTGAGAATCTTGTTCTGTCATCTTTTCATTTCTTGAAGTTTCAAATCATTTCAGAATTAGAAGTGCATTTGTGTGTTTCTAGTTCAGATTGTTGTTTAGCTGTTTGATCCCTCAATTGAGAGGGTACAATGATGTCAATTCTCTTTTAATTTCAGTTCACCTTGTTCTTTCATTAAGTTTGATCTGTCGAGATTGTGAGGGATTTGATTGGTGCAATTTATAGAATTAATTCTCATGCAATGTTATTTTGGTGAATAAGTGTTTGTTAGAATTATTTCAAAAAGTAGTTTCTTAAGTCAAACTTTATTCCGTCTCCCTGTGGAAATGACATGTTCTCACCACTTGCTAGTTCATCTTTGCTACTTTAAATTTGTGAGACAGTTTAGAGAAGGTGAAAATTTTGACGTGTGCGAAGAACTCTAGAAAACAAAAGTGTACAGTCAATAATGCCACGTTCAATGGAGAGCCATGGCTGAAAGACTGAGGGATCTGTTGTCGGAGCTGGAGCAAGTAAAGATGGTCATGGCGAATGCCACGCCGCAATTCAGACATATTTTGGCGATGAATAAATAAACTACAATGGAGGAGCTGTATGAGAGATATCGGTACATCTAGACTCAATTAAGAACTCTCCAATCGTGGCCATGTTTGAGCCGAGGGCCCGAACATTTAAGAAAGGTAGTGGTGCTCCCCGTACTAGCGGTCCCACAACCGAGGGGGTTATGCAGAATGAGCAGGTGAGTGCTATGGGAAACCCTAGTCCTTCCACCTACCGCACCAACAACAACACCAAATCCCAACAGCCCCAATAGCTGACCTCCAACCCGAACAACCCTCCAATGTTTAGGGCACCACCTCAGCAGCCCCAACACCCTCAACAGCCTCAGCAATCCCAGCAACCCTAGTAATGTAGCATATTGATTGTTCGGATCATCGATATTAGTATGTGGAGGCCAGTGTGTGGCTGATGACATGTGTAACAGGTGTTTCCGCAGGTTGTGAGGCTTTGTGGGCCGGCAGTTTGGGCCCAAAGCACTCACTGGTTCACTGTTTGTGAATGCGACAGTGAGGAGCATCGCGTTCTGAACGCGACGGTCCAGGGTGTCACGTTCATGGAACCGCTATTTGAGTCATCGTCTGCATGCGGTCCGCATGTCGCGCATGGGGCAGGGCAGGCTGACGTCAGGGGTGAGAAGGCGACAGCCTCCTACGTTGCATTCAGGTCGCGACGGAGGGCTACATCGCGTTCCCAACCGAGCTTCGTTTTAAGAAGGGTTTTGGCCGGACAGAGCTTTTGCAAGCTCTACTCGGCCAGGAGGGTGCTGTTGCGTGGTTTTGTGGCGATTTGGCATTCCAAGGGGATTCTTGGCGTGTTCTCGCCGTAAGGACGTCGCGTGGAGTGGAGGAAACGTCGTGTGGATCTCGTACTTCGTGGGGTAGGGAGATTCCTCCATGTTTTAACGTGTGAATGGTGTGTGTGGCGTGTTTAATGCATTTACTACTTTACAAACCATAGATAGCATGTTAGGGAATCACAAGGAGCATGAAAATAGAATTAAACACTATTTTACAGTGTTTGTGTGGGTAATCTGGCGAAGGGTACCCAGTTAGGGTTTTTCGCCTGTGAAGGCGACGGTCTGCTCTGTCGCGTTTAGAACGTGACAGGCTGACCTGTCGCGTTCAGGTTGTGAAGGTGACATATCGGGGCGTCGCGTTCTAAACGTGACATGGTCCCCTGTCGCGTTCACAGGCTCCGAGGGCTGTTGCATGTGTTTGTAAACTTGTTTATCCTATTGTGGTTATCCGATGTGTGTGGTAATGATAAGGGTGCATTGGCACTGGTTGCGCTCCCTGGGAGTGTGTTTCACGTGGTGAGCATGTGGCTCACGTGGTTGAGGGTGTGTGTGGTTTATGTGACTTGCGCGTGTTCACGTGGTTTTGTGTGCGTGGCGAGTAGTGTTATGCCTACCGTGGATACCTCTTCAGTTGGGAGCCCCAGGTTTTGTGTGAGCCATGCACGTGTGTGTGCTCGGGGCTTGTCCTAGTACTGGGTACCGATGAGGTCTTGTCTTCTTCCTGGACACCCTCACTCTTGTGTAGAGTAGTACGTCCGGCTGAGGGAAAGATGGCAGTGGGACAACGACTTGAGAGAGTTTGTGTTTGTCGCTTGTAGCGCGCTCGTAGTTGGGGGTGACGGACACTAGTAGACATACTGGACCCCAGCTAGAGAGCTCGGGCTAGAGTCCCTAAAGGTGCCAAGCATAGGTCTGCAGCAGTGTGGTCCGCAGGAGTGGTGTTGGTTGGTCTCCACAGTTTCTTAGCTTGTGTTTAGTGGAGCGGCAGCTGGGCCTTTCGTCCGTGGCTGCGAGACTGAGAGGTAGTCCTGTGTGGTTTATCCGGGTTAGTTGATGGTGTTGCGAGCAAGTCTACGTGGCCTGAGTGTGGCGTTTTCCTACTTTAGCACGTACACTTGGTTGTGGTTTTGTCGTTTACTTATTACTGTTGTTTTACATTAAACGGCAAGCGGTAAGTGATATTTACAGCTTTATATCCTGTTAGCTAGTCCTATAAATGTTAGCGTAGTCTCCTACTTTACTACTTGTGTTGGTTTGCTCAGTTTCTAGGGGAGTTTCCTACTGAGCCAGTGACTCGTGAGGCTCACCCTACCCTCTTTCAGGTGAGGGAGAGTAGGAGACCTTGTACCCGTCGTCTAGTTCTGAGCCGCGCCGTAGCGGAGCAAGGTCTGCACCACCCCCAGCAGTGTAATTTTCCTTTCTGTTGTATACCTCGGGGTATGCCCTAGGTTGTATCTATTTTAGTTTGGTTACAGTTGAGGATTGGCTATGTTAATTTCATGTAAATATTTGTGAGATTGGTGATCTTATATATTTGAGCTATTTCCTTATACTTCTACGGACATGTGAATGGTATCCCTTGCGAGGCTTCGGCCCGATCACGGGAGGCGGAGTCGTGTCATGCTCGTTATTGGGTTAACGGGTTTGAACGACGAGGACCGCTACAGTTGGTATCAGAGCAAGGTCCGTATGAATATAAAGAATTGGAAATTGCATAGCACTTCTCTACTTTAGCCCCACTGTTGTATGACCCTAGTTTTGTATTGATTTATTGTATGTTGTGTCGTTGGAATGGTGTTTGTGTAGGATTAGACATGGCAGGTAGAAGGGATTGGGGAGGTGGTGGAGGAGTCTGGAGAGGATTCTACACAGCAAATGATAGAAAGAATATGGGAGAGTCTTACAGACATACGGATGAGAAGGATTAGCAGGCACCGGTACAACCAGCTGCAGCAGTGCCACCAGTCGTGGAGGAGGCGGTACCAGCAGTATCGGTTTTACTATCAGGAGTCGAGGTACCACCTTTTGTACCCATACTCCCAGTACCAGCACGACCAGTTGAGGAGCCTACAGCACTAGTAGAGGGTTTTTGAGGTTGCAGCTCCCTACGTTTTCAGGAGGCCCCAACCCAGACACGGCAGAGCACTGGGTGCATGAGGTTGAAAGAGTGTTTGTGACGATGAGGTGTGCGTCAACAGATAGGGTGATTCTCGCCACTTACCAGCTACGGGATTTTGCTCAGGAGTGGTGGAGATGAAGATGTATACGGTGTTTACAGGGAGGCCTGAGGACACCATTACTTGGCCGGAATTTTTCACAGTCTTCAACGATACTTTCTTTCCAGTTCAGGTACAATAGATGAAGAGGGAGTAGTTTAGGACATTGCAGTAGGGAATTTATCGGTGCTGGAATATCAGATGAGGTTTATGGCACTAAGTAGATATGCTCCATATATGTGATAGATAATACCATGATGGTGGAGTATTTCATTAGAGGCTTGAGAGCAGAGTTGCAGGATGCGATTATTCCGCCTATGTGCAGGACAGTAGAGGAGGCAGCACAGCGAGCAGCGATACTGGAGAGGACTGTTCGAGCCAGGCAGGGACAGTAATAGGCGGGTGGTTTAGGTAGTTTTCGGATTCCTCAGCAGTCAGCAGGCATCAGTAAGGGTATGGGACCCTCCGGAGCTTCTTCGTCGTCAGGGTTTGCAAAGTGGGGTAAGCAGATAAAGAAATTCTTCCGAGGAGGAGGAGGTCGAGGTCTAGGCAGACAGCAGGGCTTCCAGCAGGGTGGTTTCCAGCAGGTCGTGGTTATAGTCCACCAGCTTCAGAGGAGTCACAGCAGAGTACAGCAGGCAGCCCGCGGCATATCTGACTTTCAGATGTTATAACTGTGGGCAGCCAGGGCATTTAGTAAGATTATCCCTTCCTTGAGAGTACAGTTATGGCAGAGGGACCCAACAACAGTAGCCACAGAGCGAGGCAGAGGTGTACCGTACTAGAGAGGAGGTCGGGGTCGGGTGATGGCAGTTACCAGAGCTCAAGCAGAGGCATCTAATCTCATCGAAGGTATATTACCCTCTTTGATTTTTCTGCTAGAGTGTTATTGATCCGGGTTCTTCCCATTCGTTTATTTCCAAAGATTTTCTGGATAGCATGGTACATCCCCTAGAAGAGGCAGTGTGAGTTGGTAGTAGAGATTCCCTCAGGAGGGTATGTGCTTACTCTTTGTTTTCTAGAGGAAGTCCCCATAGTAATTCATAGAAATCAGATGCCAGCAAGGTATATGCTTTGACATTGAAAGATTATGATGTGATATTGGGAATGGACTGGTTAGAGGCTTATGGGGCATTGGTAGACTGCAGAAAGAAGAGGGTCAGGTTTTGCAGACCCGGAGAAGCAGTGTTTGAATTCCAAGGTATGCCTTTTTACACACCCAAGTTTATTATTTCTGCACTTAGGGCTAGAAGATTAATTAATGCGGGATGTGTAGCGTACCTTGTCTCGGTTAGTCTAGTTGAGTCTGGTAAGTCTGTAGATTCAGTGCCAGTGGTTAGGGAATTTGTAGATGTGTTCCAGAAGATTTACCTAGGTTAGCTCCACATAGGGAGGTGGATTTCACAGTTGAATTGCAGCCGGGCAGTATGCCAATTTCAAAGGCACCATATATGATGGCACCAGAAGAGCTAAAGGAACTGAAAAAGCAATTGCAGAAGCTGCTAGAAAAAGGTTTCATTAGACCTAGTCATTCACCGTGGGGAGCGCCAGTGTTTTGTTAGAAAGAAAGATGGCAGTTTTAGAATGTGCATTGATTATAAGCAGTTGAATAAAGTTACCATCAAGAATAAATATCCACTCCCCAGAATAGATGATCTGTTTGATCAGCTTCAATCAGCCAGAGTGTTTTCTAAGATAGATTTGAGATCAGGGTATCATCAGTTGCGGATCAGAGAAGAAGATATTGATAGACAGCTTTCAGAACCAGATATGGGCATTATGAGTTTGTAGTGATGCCATTTGGGTTGACAAATGCACCAGCAACTTTTATGAATTTGATGAATAGAATATTTCACTCGTACCTGGATCAGTTTATAGTGGTTTTCATTGATGATATTTTGGTATATTCAACATCGGAAGAAGAGCATGCAGTGCACTTGCGGATTACTTTACAGACATTAAGAGAGCATCAGTTATATGCCAAATTTAGTAAGTGTGAATTTTGGTTGAAAGAAATTCAGTTTTTGGGACATGTAATATCATGTGAAGGTGTTGCAGTGGACCTGGCTAAGGTTGAAGCAGTAATGAAGTGGGAGAACCAAAGACAGTGGCCGAGATCAAAAGCTTTTTGGGATTAGCAGGATATTACAGAAGGTTTATTCAGGATTTTTCCAAGATAGTAGCTCCGATGACAAGGTTAACAAGGAAAGAAGTCCCTTTTGTATGGTTCTCAGATTGTAGGCGCAGCTTTGCAGAATTAAAGAAATGGTTGACTACAACACCAATATTGGAGATTCCGTCAGGCAGTGGCGGATTTGTTTTGTACACAGATGCATCCAGGAGAGGTTTGGGTGCAGTATTGATGCAGCATGGGAAAAGTAGTAGCTTATGCTTCCCGGCAATTAAAGAAACATGAAGAAATTATCCAACACATGATCTAGAGCTAGCAGCAGTTGTTTTTGCATTGAAGATTTGGCGACACTATTATATGGTGAAAGGTTTGAAATTTTCACTGATCATAAAAGCTTAAAGTACATTTTCTCTCAGAAAGATTTGAATTTAAGGCAGCACAGATGGATGGAATACCTGAAAGATTATGATTTTAGTTTGACATATCATCCAGGTAGGACTAATGTGGGCAGATGCACTGAGTAGGAAAGCGTTTATGAATCAACTTATGATCAGAGAATGGAAATTATATAAAGATATAACAGAAAATTCGTTGTATGTGCCAAATAGTCAGCGACGCGCAATATTAGCAAGCAGTGCAATAGAGCCTTCCCTATACTGGCAGATAGTGGAAGCATATAGAGTAGATAACAGTCTGGCAGATATAGTAAGAATGGAGGAAGTGACCCTTGATGATGACAGTGTGGTTAGACTCAAGGGTCGGTTATATGTTCCGAGTGATGCAGTGATTAAACAGAAAGTATTAGAAGAGGCTCACAAGTCAAGATACACCATCCATCCAGGCAGCACAAAGATGTATCAGACATGAAGAAGCATTTTTGGTGGCCGAATATGAAAAGAGAAACTGTAGAGTTCATAGCAAGATGTGCAGTTTGTCAACAAGTGAAAGCAGCACCAGAAGCCAGGAGTATTGTTGCAGCCGTTACCCATTCCACAATGAAAGTGGGATGATATTGCCATGGTTTTATAGTTGTTTGCCAAGGTCAGCAGGTCATAATGGTATTTGGGTATTTGTGGATATATTAACTAAGGTTTGCAGATTGTTGCCAGTTAGTATGTCGTGGTACGTGGATAGATTAGCAAAATTATATGTAGAAAGAATTGTGCCTTTGCATGGAATTCCAGTCACTATTGTCTCAGATCGAGATCCCAGGTTCACTTCAGGTTTTTGGAGGAGTCTTCAGAGAGTGGTTGGCACAGAGTTAAGATACAGTTCGGCATATCATTCACAGACAGATGGACAAACGGAAAGAATAATTCAGACAATTGACATGTTGAGAACTTGCTGTCTAGTTTGGCGAGGTATATGGGAGCGTCATTTGGGCCTAGTAGAATTTGCTTACAATAACAGTTATCATGCAAGTATTGGAATGGAACCCTATGAAGCATTATATGCAGACCATGCAGGACACCATTAAATTGGCATGAGGTGGGCGAGAGACAGGTTATGGGTCCAGAGTTAATCCGGCAATGTGCAGAGACAGTGAAATTTATTAAAGAGAAGATTCAGATAGCGCAAAGTCGCCAAAAGAGTTATGCAGATACCAGGCGCAGGCTGTTGCAGTTTGAAGTCGTTTGAAGGTTTCTCCTACCAAAGGTGTGCTCAGATTCAGCAAGAGGCAAATTGAGTCCGAGATATGTTGGGCCATTCCAAATAAAGAAAGACTTGGTGAGACAGCTTACAGGTTAGATCTGCCATCAGATTTCACAGATGCACATGACGTGTTTCACATCTCCATGCTCATAAAGTATATTAAAGATCCCTCTCAGGTGGTCAACTATCAAAGAGATGATTTAAATCCAGATATGACAATGCCAGAGTATCCAGTGCAGGTCACAGCTCGTAGAACTTAGAAGCTCAGAAATAAAGAGATTGAATTAGTGAAAGTTAGATGGGAAAACAGATAGGGTGGAGAGGAAACGTGAATTAGCGGATGAGATGATGAAAGCGTATTCGTACTTGTTTCAGTAAGCGTTTAAAACTTTTAGGTGATAGTACCATGCTAGTTTAATTAAAGTTTTTGGTATTGAGTTCCTATTTTAATTTCGAGGACAAAATTTCTTTTAGGTAATAGTAATGTAGAGTATTGATTGTTTCGGATCATCATATATTAGTATGGGAGGCCAGTGTGTGGCCGATGACATGTGTAACAGGTGTTTCCGCGGGTTGTGAGGCTTTGTGGGCCAGCAGTTTGGGCCCAAAGCACTCACTGGTTCACTATCTGTGAACGCGACAGTGAGGAGCGTCGCGTTCTGAATGCGACGTCAAGGGTGTCGCGTTCATGGAACCACTGTTTGAGTCATCGTCTGCATGCGCGCCGCGTGTCGTGCGCGGGGCAGGGCAGGCTGACGTCAGGGTGGAAGGCGACACCTCCTACGTCGCGTTCAGGTCGCGACAAAGGGCTACGTCGCGTTCCCAACCGAGCTTCGTTTTAAGAAGGGTTTTGGTCAGATAGAGCTTTTGCAAGCTCTGCTCGGCCAGGAGGGGTGTTGTTGTGTGTTTTGTGGCGATTGGCATTCCATTGGGGATTCTTGGCGTGTTCCCGCCGCGAGGACGCCTCGTGGAGCGGGGGAAACACCGTGTGGATCTCGTACTTCATGTTTTTCGTGGAGGTAGGGAGATTTCTCCATGTTTTAACATGTGAATGGTGTGTGTGGTGTGTTTAAATGCATTTACTACTTTGCAAACCATAGATAGCATGTTAGGGAATCACAAAGAGCATGAAAAATAGAATTAAACACTGTTTTACAAGGTTTGTGTGGGTTCTTGCGAAGGGTACCCGATTAGGGTTTTTCGCCTGTGAAGGCGACGGTATGCTTTGTCACATTTAGAACGCGACAGGCCGACCTATCGTGTTTAGGTTGTGAAGGCGACATATCAGGCGTCGCGTTCTGAAGGCGACATGGTCCCCTGTCGCGTTCACAGGTTCCGAGGGCTGTTGCATATGTTTGTAAATTGTTTATCCGATTGTGGTTATCTGATGTGGGTGATAATGATAAGGGGTGCATTGTCACTGGTTGCGCTCCTCGGGAGTGCGTTTCACAAGGTGAGCATGTGGCTCACGTGGTTGAGGGCGTGTGTGGTTTACGTGACTTGCGTGCGTTCACGTGGTTTTGTATGCGTGGCGAGTAGTGTTACTCCTACCGTGGATACCTCTTCAGTTGGGAGCCCCAGGTTTTGTGTGAGCCATGCACGTGTGTGTGCTCAAGGCTTGTCCCGATACTGGGTACCGACGAGGTCTTGCCGTCTTCTTGGACACCCTCACTCTTGTGTAGAGTAGTACGTCCGGCTGAGGAAGATGGTAGTGGGACAGCGACTTGAGAGAGTTTGTGTTTGTCGCTTGTAGACCTCATAGTTGGGGGTGATGGCCCAGTAGACATACTGGACCCCAGCTAGTCCTATTTTTTTCCAGTGCCTCATTTTAGAGAGCTCGGGCCAGAGTCCCTAAAGGTGCCAGGCATGGGCCTGCGGCAGTGTGGTCCGCAGGAGTTGTGTTGGTTGGTCTCCACAGTTTCTTGGCTTATGTTGGTGGAGCGGCAGCTGGACCTTTCGTCCGTGGCTGCGAGACTGAGAGGTAGTCCTGTGTGGTTTTTCTGGGTTAGTTGATGGTGTCGCGAACCAGTCTACGTGGCCCGAGTGTGGCGTTTTCCTACTTTAGCACGTACACTTGGTTGTGGTTTGCCGTTTACTTATTACTGTTGTTTTACGTTAAACAGAAAGCGGTAAGTGATATTTACAGCTTTATATCCTGTTAGCTAGTCCTATAAATGTTAGCGTAGTCTCCTGCTTTACTACTTGTGTTGGTTTGCTCGATTTCTAGGGGAGTTTTCCTACTGAGCCAGTGACTCGTGAGGCTCACCCCTACCACATTTCAAGTGAGGAGAGCAGGAGACCTCGCACCCGTCGTCTAGTTCTGAGCCGCACCATACCGGAGCAGGGTCTGCACCACCCCCAGCAATGTAATTTTCCTTTTTGTTGTACACCTCGCGGTATGCCTCAGGTTGTATCTGTTTTAGTTTGATTACAGTTGAGGAATTGGCTATGTTGATTTCATGTAAATATTTGTGAGATTGGTGATCTTATATATATTTGAGCTATTTCCTTTATACTTCTACGGACATGTGAATGGTATCCCTTGCGAGGCTTCGGCCCGATCGCGGGAGGCGGAGTCGTGTCATGCTCGTTATTGGGTTAACGGGTCTGAACGACGAGGACCGCTACAGTAATCCCCCTGTTCTGAGGCCGCCGACTCCAGGCAAATCTCTTATTCTCTATGTATCTGTCTTGGAAGACTCGGTAGGAGCTGTCCTTGCACAAGTGGATGAACAAGGCAAGGAGGGGCAGCATACTACCTATCTAAACTTCTCAACCTCTGTGAGCAGAGGTACACCAAATGGAGAAGACATGTGCCACGCTCGTATGGGTAGTACAGAAATTGAAGCACTACTTTCTTGCTCACGAGGTCCATCTCATAGCCCACATGAATCCTATCAAATTCCTCCTCGAAAAATCTGTCCTTACTGATAGGCTAGCACGTTGGCAAGCTTCCTTTCCCAGTTCGAAATCACCTACATCCAGCAGAAATCGATCAAAGGCTATGCCATAGCAGAACATCTCGCTCATCTCCCTATTCCACGATTTGATCCTATTCAATCAGAGTTTCCAGATGAGGAATTAATGTCCCTTAGCCAATCTGATCCTATGTGGACATTGTATTTTGATGGAGCTCTGAATTCTCAAGGAAAGGGTATCGGGATTGCTCTACTATCACCTGAGGGTGTCACCTTCCCGCAGACTTATAAACTGGATTTTCCTGCCACCAACAACATAGCTGAATATGAAGCTTTGTTGGTGGGTCTTGGGTATGCCCATTTCTACGGTGTCACCCATCTGTGGATTGTAGGTGATAGTCAACTGGTCCTGCGCCAAGTGCTCACCAAATATCACACCCGGGATCCTAAGCTCAAGCCATACCAAGAACTTGTCTCAGCTTATGCCAAGCTATTCTCCAAACTTATCTTTGTCCACATCCCTCGTCATCAGAATCTTCTAGAGATGCTCTTGCCACCATTGATGCAACCATGAATATGAATTATCTCGAGGATTTTGACAGCATTCAGATTGAGCGCCGCCAAGTTCCTGTCATTCTAGATCCTACCTTCCTCTTTGGTTAAGGAGGTTTTGAGAAATGCAGAAAGGAAGAGCAAAACTGAGATCATGTTAATGGAGCTAGAAGAGGAATTGGAGGACGAGGAGAAGCTGTGGTTTTATGAGATAGCTAGGTATTGCAAGAATTGATCGTACCCTAAGGAAGCCACAGCTGATGAGAAGAAAGCCATAAGGAATCATCCCAGAAGTACACCTGGTTGGAAATACACTCTATAGAAGGGACTCACTGGAGTATTACTCAGATGTCTGGACGATGATGAAGTATGGAGGTTGTTGAGGAGGCTCATTCGGGTGTGTGTGGTGGCCATGTGAACAGCCAAATGCTTGCCAAGAAGATCCTTAGGAGGACTGCTCTATCTTTGTCCGTCGGTGTGTCAAGTGCCAACTGCACGCTGACAAAATCCACTCTCCATCCTCTACACTCTACCCAATATCCTCCCCATGGCCTTTCGCTATGTGGGCTTTCGACATCATTGGTCCCCTTGGTGATCCCAACTCTCAGAACAAAACAAAGTCATACATCCTCACTGCAACGAAGTATTTCACCAGTGGGCGGAAGCTGAAGCATACACAAAAATTAAGGCAACAACCATCTGCAAGTTCATCATGAGGAACATCATCACCAAATTCGGCATTCCAAGCATCATCATCATCGACAATGGACCTCATTTTATCTCTCAAGAACTGTGTGACCTCTACAACAGGTATAAAATTGCATTGCATCATTCATCACCATATTATCCACAAGACAACGCCAAGCAGAGGCCACAAACAAAACTCTAATCAAATTATATAAGAAAACCTGTGAGGCTAACAAATTCTCGAATTGGCCAGAGAAGCTCATAGAAGCTATATGGGCCTACCGCACTTCAATCCGTACTCCCACGGGCAGACACCGTTCACTCTCACTATGGAATGGAGGCTGCAGTACCATATGAGATTCTTATTCCCTCATTAAGGATCCAGCTTGATAAGGACTTGTCAATCGATGAGCGGTGTGAATCGCTTCTAGCACAACTGGAACTCCTAGATGAGAAGCATTTGGTCACCGCAGAACACACGAGAGCGTATCAAAATAGGGCACTCATTTTCACCAAAAGAAAGTTATTGAGAGAAAATTCAAAGTCAGTGAAATGGTAGTAAAAGAATATTTGTAAAACCGGTGGTCCCCGTTCAAACTCCAACCAAACTGGGAAGGGCCGCATGTAGTTAAAGAAGCATATCCAGGCAACGCGTACAGGCTAGTGAACGCGGAGGGTGAGGAGCTCTCTCACCCTTGGAATGGGCTAGTACTACCCCTAGTTAGGTGTTTGGATTTGCGTGGTCCCTAAAATGAAATGCCGTCATTGTTAATTCATTTCTGATTCTTGGTGGGTTTAGTCTGAGGTGTCGACACCCACACACTTACACGCCCACCGAGGCTAGAGGCACAGAGTCTAAAGAAGATCAATGCCAAACCAGAGTTTAGAACATTACCTGTCTCTTTCCTACTCGGTCCGCCAATAGAAAGGGAAACCTGAGGGATCGACCTTTGAATCTGCCCGAAGCTCAAACAGGTGTAGGGCAAGGCATAATAGGGTAAAAGGAAAAGTCAATGCAAATCTAAATCAAAGAGCCGAAACCAAGCAAATCAAATGTAAAAGCACGTCAAGAGTGGCAAAGTCCCTGCAGAGATCCAAATAGACCTGGTCGTAAGCGTGCCAAAACCCCACAAGCCAAAAGAACCAAACCTCGCTGAGTGTAAGGTTAGAGGAACGAGCATCTCCCCGGTCACCCAGATTATTGGCAGACTTCCTAAATACTTCTTCCCTTCTTCCCTACGGGTATGTCTTAGGGTCAAGGCAAGCAATGATCAACTAAGAGGACGTCGCCAAAAGCCACCTCAGGTGAAGGCACCACTCAAGCACGTCCAACCTCAGTCGGCACCCCAGACTTGTTAATGAACTCTTAATGATGGCCGAGTAATTGAAGAATCCAAGCACCATGTCTTTCCATCCATTAGAGCGGATCCCCTTCGTTCCGCATGTCCTTTTAGAAGGGACTATGCTGGGTTGCGGCCCTTATTTCAAAATCCAAAAAAAGCAGAACATTTTAAAATCCAAAAAAATAGAACATTTCAAAATCTAAAAAATTGAATATTCCAAAATCCAAAAAAGATTGAATATTTCAAAATACAAAAAAATAGAACATTTCAAAATAAAAAAAATTGAATATTTTCAAACAAAAAAAAAATCACATATGCCGAAACTCCAAAAAAATTGAATATCTCAAAATCAATTTTTTTTTCATTTGCTTGAATGCATTGAGTGTGTTCATCTTTTAGCTTTCCTGCTTGCTTGCATGTTGCACTTAATTGTGTCGTCTCTTTATTTTCCACCTTATTTAATAAAAGGCTCAGCCCCTTGATAAGATCATGAAGCCAAGACTGACCAAGTGCAGTGGGCTGAGCCAGAACGAACATTTAAGTGAATTTCAGGCATGAAGAAGGGAGAAGGCAAAGAAAATGTATATATATATATATATATATATATATATATATATATATATATATATATATATATATGGCCAAAAAGGGGGGACAGCCCTAAGTACATCATGAAGTACCCCACCGAGTACACATCATCAAAAGAAAGAAAGAAAGTACATGATAGGTGGCCTAGCTCTCGCCACTGCTCTCTGCTGATCGGAGCTGTCGCTACTCTCAGCCTCGCCAGGGTCCACTGTCGAACGCGAAGCTGGAGGCCTCATGGGTGCATGAGAACCGGTAGAGCCCTGGGTGGTGTGTCCCTCCTCGACATTCCTACGGTACTGAGAAGACGTCACGAGATATCTCCCGGAGTAGGCACTGGCTCGCCCCCTCCCACATGGCGCGCTTGCGCCCACGATGATACCGGTCCTCCGCCTCTCTCAGTAGGCACTCGAAAATGCCCAGGCTCGTACGGGCCTCCACAGCCTGCTGAGTCAGCCGCTCCCTCTCTTGGTCCCAGCGGCTGCGCTCCTCTGCCCACCGCTGCGGTCCCGCTCACGCTCCCGTTGCTCCACGGAGAGCGTGATCCGCAACTCTGCTGCCTCGCAAGGCAGATCCACATCCTGTTGGGAGACCTGAGTCCACAGCTCAGACAGCTACTACGAAAGCTCAGTCATCTCAGCACTCGTGCGCGTCTCCCGCGTAAGGGCACTCTGGAGCTCGTCTGACTGCAAGTAAAACAGGCATAGGTAAGTATAAAATAGTTCAATTCATACATCTACCTAATCAATTTACTTACTCGTGCAGTGAGGTTGCGCTTCGCCGCCTCTGCCCTGGCCACTGCTGCTGCCAACTGCTCCCGGAGGAAGGACGCCTTCGGGTTAGGCACACTCCGACTCGTAGAGGCACCTGCGGCAGAGGTGCGCTCCACGGTCCCCTGCGCTGCGTTGCATGCATTAAATACCCAGTTAGTGCAAGGTAAGGTAAATAAAGCAAATGTATGATTCATTAAACTTACCAATGCATCCAGTGCCTCCCACGCCTCCGCCAGCTGGGCATCAGTGCCCGCTAACTGGGCCCGCAGGGTGTCAATGAGGTCGTCCCGAGCATCCTGCACATGCACATGTTGTTAAAATATCATGCATATCATATTGAACAAGTTAAAGTTTAGAAGTGCATACCCTCACCGGCCTCATGAAGTCTCAGCCCCTGTACTCCTCCTGAATTGCTGGAGGTACGTGAGGATATCAGTAGCGTCCGACTCCACTAGCTGTCCACTGCGCTGCCAGTCGACGAACTGATCAGGGAATCGTAGATGCCAGTCTACTCACTTCGCCTTCCCCATGTCCTCCGCCCAATCCCCGGGCTCTGTCTCATCAATCCATGCCTGGTGCAACCGCAGGGTACGAGCAGCGAGCCGGAGGCAGAGCGGCTCGATCTTGTTCAGGCAGTGGACCCAGAGGTCATGCCCGAACCGAGGACGGCCGCTCTCACCCCACGGCTGGCCGTCGTCACCCATGCCCACATAGGGCTGCCACACAACCTGCACACGTGAATTGGGCATGTACCAGGAGGGCCGGAAAATCCCGGATGTCTCGATGCATGCATGTCGAGCTGGAGTGAGAAGGTGGCTGACGTCACGACTGGCAGCCACCTCCGAGCAAGGGGGAGCGCGTCAGGGTGCACCTCGGTAGCCCTGCCCAGGGGATATAGTAATATGACCACACCTGCAAACACGCACACACTGATTAGTTTACTAACAATTTTAAGTGTAGAAATTGCAAAGGCAAGGAAGTGTACCTGAAGAAAGGGTGCAAATCCACCCATCGTCGTCTCTCTCCCCGTGCCACTAGAGAGGTCTGCAAAGGTGTGCGCCAAGAAGGCCGCACCCCATGCATACTAAGCTACCCTCTCCAGGTCCTCTAGAATCTCCAGAAATCGGCAATGGATGTCGTCTCCCTTGGTGGTCAATAGCATCTTCCCTAGGAAGAATACTAAGAACCACCTCAAATCCCGGTCCGCCCTCTCCTGGTCTTCGGGGTCCTGGCCGTACACCGCCCGGCCAACCCCGCTGCGCGCTGCACAAACTCCTGCAGCGTCTCCTCCCCTCTCTGCCTCACTCCCCTAAGGCCCAGGCTCTCCAACAGTTCTACTCGGTCGACCATCCTACGGTCGCCAAGCTCATCCTCGCCCTTGGGCTCCAGCCCCAGCAAATCATGTATAAACTCCATGTAGTCGGCATAAGTGACACCGTCACTGCCTCTTCGTCCACCCGCAGTCCTGTGATCCGGGTCACATCCTCCAAAGAAGGCACCACATGCCCCCACTGGAAGAGGAATGCCCTGCTGACCTGGTCCCATCTCTCTCTCAATGCCTGTATCAGGAGGCTGTCCACATAAAGGGCTCGATCTCCAAGATCGGCCTGAACCCTATCTTCCGGACTCTCTCTCTCTCTCTGGAAGTCCGGGAGCCCCTGATACACTACTAAGACAAGAGGCCACTGGGTCCTTAGCTTCATTATTCCCTGCACAGACACCCACAAGTCAGCACATTCAAAAAGACCATAACTGTGCAAAATCAGGCCCAATTCTCCTCCTCAGGGCAGCTTTTTGAATCGCGTCCAACACAGTGGCCGCGGTTCAATTTTGAAGCGTCCGCTGCGTTGGCTGCATTTTAGTTTGAAACGTAACGACTTTAGCCGCCGCAATTTAGCTGTGTGAACCGCATCGACTGGAGTCGACGCGATTCACCCCTCTTCCGCTCTGGCGCCGAGGGCGCTTCCCACCTCCCCTCCACCTCAAACCAAAAGGGGGTAGGGTCTTGGAACTTACCGAGTCCGGTCGTGGGGGAGCTTCACGTCCGAGGCGACTGTGACGCCATCTCCTCGCCTCTTCCCCCACGTCTGCCGCTTCCTCTTCCTCTTCCATCGCCGCTGCACCACCTTCTTCCGTCGCCGGCGTCAGTTTTTCCTCCATCACCACCGCGAGTTCATCGCCGACCGCTAGGAGCTCGGCCACCATCGCACTCGTTCCTGATGTCTCTGTCATGGCCGATGTCGTTGATTCCTCCCTCACCGGCGAAGCCTCGCCTCGTCGCCGCTTGGATGTCGCTGCTTTCTTCATCTCCGGTCAGAAGGGGTTAGAGAGAGCAAGAGAGTGAGAGAACTGAGAGCTAGAGAGTACGGGTGAGAAAGAGAGAGCTTGAGAGAGATAAGGAGGCAAAAAGGGGAAAAGGAGGCACTCTCAGGCGTTTTGTAGCCTCCGACGAGATTAGAAATCGCATCCACTACAGCCGCTGCGAATTCTAACCGCCTATGTTAATTACGTCGGGGTAGTGGATGCGATTCAGAAGTCATCATTGCCCCGGTACTACCTTTAAGGCGCGTGATTTTTCAAAAATTTGAAGTACAATTAAAACGCGTCGGGGCCAGAGGACGCGATTAAAGTGAAAGGCGGCGGCTATGTTGGATGCGGATAAAGAAGATATCTGTGGCATCTGTAGTGGACGCGATTCATGGTTCACCTGAGGACTTGTTTTGAAGAGAAAATTCAATGTGTTTGGATGATACAATCGTGCATAAGGGTGTCATTTGGCCGTGTTAAGGATGCTATATAAATTTTTATTGAGGAATTAATTGCGGCGCTTACAAATGGCCACCTTGGGCCAGAGTTTCCTGAGCTCCCTTACATAAGCCATCCAATCATTTTCAACCTCCTCCACATTTGAGACCAGCCTCCTATAAGAACAGACCTTCCAGAGTGCCTTAATTGTGTCCGCCTCTTCACCATCGTTGTTTGTCTTGATTTCCCGCCTTTTGATTGATGAGAGGTGTGTCGGCCCTTCAAAGTTGCGTCGTGGAAGCCTGAGCTGAGGAAGGTAGCAGTGTGGATTATAGAGGACAAACTCAGATTCCCCGATCAGTCGCAGGTCCACATCGGGTGCTAGCTGAGTCCGCAGGTCCATGGTAAGAAGAGGCGCCAGAGTACAAGTAAAGGCGTTCCTGGGCATGCTTCGGAGTGATCACGCCAATCAGCCCGCATCTTAAGTTGTGGCACTCCGTTAGGCACACGCCCTTCTAAGCCGACTATGTTGTCCAAATGACGAAGCAGACTCTTGGAGAAGATACGAGACGAGCTAGTGACTTCATTGCTTAGATCAAACTTGAAGTGTAGGTCAGTCCAGCAAGTAAGTAAGAGCATTGAACCATAGGGAGCCTACCTAAGCTCGCTGTCGTCAGCCCCTGTAGAGGAAGGCTAGCATCGCCGGTCCCAATCTCTCGCCCTCCCAGATGCCGCACACTGCGCTCAGTTGATCTTCCTCCAGGATGTTGTCAGTTAAGGGGAAGAGAAGTGCGCCCGCCACGCAGATGGCGAATCCTTTCATCACTTGCTCCAGACTCTCACCATTATCTGCCTTGGGTAGTTCTTTCAATGTCCAAGCCGCCAGCTTTTGCAAGTTAACTCCCTTCTCGGTGCTGAGATCTTGGGCCGTCCGTGCATCCATAAGCTTTCCAGCACTGCCCTACTTGTATAGCTCTTGGGCATGATCACCATCTCATCTTCCTCACCTTGTTTCATCCGCTTCAAACCTAATAGCAACTCACCTCTTCCAATAGGATAGTGGCCTCAAAAGTCTTAAAGAGGAAAGTGTGGGTTTGAGGATGCCAAAGTTCAACTAATGCACCCAGAGCCGCCCAATCTAGGTGGATTTCATGATATCTCTTGGCATGGATAGTAAGGTTGTTGATTCCCCATCTTTTAAGGATATTGGTCATGTCAAGGCTAATGGCGAAAGTGAGTTTCTGGAGCCATGGGAGTCTCATGTATCTATGGTTACCTGGGAAATGTAACGACCCGACCTCCTGGACCCCCGCCAGGGCCCCGAAGTTCGCGTCGCCACCCACGGATCCGAAGATCCTGAAGGGTTATAAGGAATAGTCTAGTGAGATATGTACTGAATTCTAATAACTATAACATAGTACAATATACAAAAGTCTGTACAACACGCCCCAACCAAAAGCACAGGTACCAGAAGAAAGGTGCAGTCCTTAAGGGGCATACCCCGAGGACTTACAAAACACAACTCTCAGCTCACTCGGTACAAGAGCTCACAACACTCACTCTCACTGCTGCTGACAACACACGGTGCCACGACCGCCTGCGCAACCCGTCCGACACCGAGCTCCCGCGATGACGAGCCCCTAGCTGAAGGAAGTAGGGGGGGGGGGGGGGTGAACCTCGCAAACAAGGCCCAGTAGGGATTACCAGTCCCTCACCGGCCAGAGCAGTAGGAACTCCAAAAACAGAAAACTACACTAGAAAGCTGTAAAGCGAGTAACACCTACAGCAGGTACTACTAAGCAGCGGAAGAGAACATCGCACACCACGACCACCAACCAAGGTCGTGGCACACACACTACTCCCGCAGAAACCAACGGAGTCAGGCACAAAGCGGAAGCAGTGCTCAGCACACTGCCGAGACCACGGAACAACCAAGTGAGAACGACGTCTCACCGCAAGCCGGCCACCTCAGACCTCTACAAGGTCAAGGGCCCACAGCAGAAACCCCCGAACCGTGGACACACCACCATGTCAGGGAGCCATACACGCCGGCCACTACGGACTGGCACCCAAGAACAGAATCATAGAGCCGAGAGAACACCGAGCGGAAACCACCAGAAGCACGGGCCTACCCAAGGCCAGACCAACGACGCCCACGGAAATGAGGCACAACCAGGCTATAATCTCCATGCAGCCAGGGTACCGGATAACACTTAGAAAACATTGTGAGGAAATGCCGTCACAACAACAACAACCAAGCCACCCCACTAGCAGCCAAGAGGGGGAACCCACAGTCCACATGCTCTGCTCGCTAGCCTAGCTCCTGCCTCCACCTCCGCGAAGGGCGAGACAGAGCCGCCACAGAAACACCCAACACACGCAACACCGCAGCCTGGCCAAGCTGCGGGCTCACGCCTGACACCACTACGTGGCTCCGGAACCAATGCAGAGAGAGGCAGTGAGACAAAGGACTGTCTGGTCTGTGCCAGGAAGCACTCCGAACCCTCGACATCCCAGACCCAGACAAGAGAGCTCTACAAATGACTCAGCACTGCTGTCCAACCTCGTTTTTCCCTCAGCTCCAGAGTCCGCTCACGTGGGCTGCCAACTCGAGCACGCTCATAGCCCGGATACCTCCCTCAACAGGCTCCCGAGGATGGGGATCCCAGGCAACGGAGACAACCTCTGAACGGGACAAGCCCTCAAGTGCCAAGCACCGGCGAACAGGCGGGGCAGCACAACAAAACCACGCCGAACCGCTGGCTTGTAACCACGACAAGCCCAGTAGGCGAGAAGCACGCACAAACCCCCAACAGGGTTGTCGGCCAACCAACCACATACGGAAAATCCGGAGTCTCGGAACACTACCAATAGCACAGAAACCCGTCGCTCTGCTAATAATCGATTGACCACCAGTCAATTGATTATTGGACAGACGCGACCCTCCTGGCACCACTGCCAGAACATGGCCACGAATGTGTCACCTTCGGTCACTGAACGTAGGGAGGCAACCAGCCGCGTTCCCTACCAGAAGGTCCTAAGAGCAAGGCCTTCCCTGGGGCACACGCCGACACACACACCGGGTCACGAAACACCCAAGACACACACAGGCACTATCACGCCCCCACAGGCCGTTGCGATGCCATCGCGACGGGGAAGGGCGCCGTGATAATAGCCTGATGCGACGGGGAAGCATGTCGCGACAGCCACCCTGTCGCGACGGATACCAGGTCGCAACAGCGACCCTTATTACGACCGCCAAGTGCGCCGTGATAAGGTCGCGCCCGACCGGGGCGACGCCTCTACTGATGTCGCGACGCGCACTGCGGCGCGACATCAGTCGGAGGCAAACCATGGGATGCTCCATCCCGGGCCGCCCAAAACCATAAAAATATGCACACACGGGGAGGGGAGCATGGGGAAAGCTGTAAAGCTAACTACAAACCCCGAGGACTCCCGATCCACCCGGATTGGGAGGGCACAAGAAATCCCTACCTTTCACGAAGAATGAGCCCACGAGGGGCCCTTCACGTCGGTTGGCCACCTCCTCCTCGCTCCACGCACCCGCCACGATGCCGCGACGAGCCCGCCGGCGCCACCACGCCCCGATCGCCGGAGGGGAGCCTCCCCACTACCGGAGAAGAGGGGAAAGGGAAGAAGAGAGGAGAGAGGGGGAAAGGGGTAGCCGGCCTGTGCCTTAAGTGCCCGGCACCCAGAACGCGACGGCCCGCCCCGTCGCGTTACGAACCTTAACGTGACGGGTTAACGGACCGCGACAATAACGCTCCCCCCAGGGTGCCGCGACAACGCGACAAGCCGTACTGACACACCTGCCCCTCTGACAGGCGTCAGACGACCGCACAACGAAACACGACAAAACGCTGTAGCAACCCATTGACCGAGCGCTACAAGAAAGCGACGGGCAACCCGTGCGCGACACGAATGCGACGCACAGACTCGCCGCGACATGGATGACTGTCGCATCGGGCATCCCCGACACGACACCGACGCGTCGCCCAGCATGGACGCGTCAGTGGCCAGTCATCCCACGACACCGGACGAAGCCAGGAAACTGGGTCTTACAGGAAAAGTGAATAATCCTATAGGATTATGCATGTTGAGGTATGCATGGATTGACATGGTTATATGGAAGCCATAAGTGGGGGTGGCGCATGGAGTATGGTGATGATGGTTGCATGGGAGTGTTGGTCAAGTGAAAGTGGCGCATGGGTATGGCATGAGGGGATGTGCATGAATGGGTCGACCTTGCCATTTGGAAGAAAGAGGAAGAAAAAAAAGAGAGAGAAAGAAGAGAGGAAGAACACAATAAGAACATTATGAACACATCAAAATCAATGCTTAAAGATCAAATTCACTCACCAAATTAGCTTGAACAAGCTTGCAGATGTGTCCTTCCACTTGATTCAACCTCTGAAAACCTTCAACTCTTGGTCTTTTGGGGTGGGGAGCATCACCATGGCTCAAAGCTTCTTCTCCTCCTCTTCTTCCTCTCTATGCTTCAATTGCTTGGTTCTTGCACTTTGGAGAGCTCCAATGATTGAAAAGAGCATGAAGAGGGGTGTGTTTAAACCCCCTTGGTTCGCATTACCCCAGAGGCAAGCCCCCAAAGGAGATAAAGGATGAAAACAGGTAAGAAAATCAAACCTCGGTGGAAAGTCTAAATCACGTCCGACGTAGCCGCCGCGCGTCAAAGCTCCGTATCCAACTTCAATCACGATAGGTAAACGCGGCCGATTAAGTCCGACGCAATTCAGGTAAGTTGAAAGGCATCCGGTATCCCTGCCGCGATTTTCAAGCAACATTTTTCATATTTCGCCATATTGTTTGTTGCTTGTCAATGCTGATGAGTCTGTGAGTGCAGGTTCTGGACATTTTGCTCGCCGTACAATCATGCTCATATTCGGCAATCTCTGGTATTGTATATATTGCATTCTACTATATAGTACACCCTATTAGAGCATATCAAGGACCTTGAGGCTCTGATGAATCTAGAATTCGAGTTCCCCTCCTCCGCCAAAAACGATGATGATTCCAGAGGATTCTTATGACTTGAGGATAGGCCGTTGCGTTACATAAGGACGATGGATTCCATCTGGTTTCTTGACTTCGGCATCGTAGCAATACTAACCTTGATTATTTTATATTTTCTTTTGTTTTAATTTTCCTTTTAGCCCAACATGCGTCATGTAGGATTTTGAGCATAACTTCGGATGATCACTCTCGTGCTTAACTGAAGAGAACCACTTAACCTCAATTTTAATTAACATGAAATATTCCACTCCGAGTCAAGTACTCAATTCATTTTGTTGACGTTTGGAGTCCATCTCTTGAGAAACTCATTGCTTTGGATTCCTATTTCAATTCATCTATTTTCCCTAAGATCCACCAGAGGCAGTGACAGACGCCCCCAAATATGAAACCTAACGGATTGTGTCCTTAGGTACTTCCCCGACGCTGGAAGTTGATCTTCCTCCCTTCTATGCCCACGTGCACACCCGTTCTCCTTTTGTCCAAACATTGAGTTTCCTTTGAGTTTTCGGCAAGCCGCTTCACTCTGAATTGACGAATATCTCCAATCATATGTTGTTGAGGCGTATCTTATCACACCTTGGTGTCTACTTTTCAGTCAGTACACTTCATTCCACTCATTCATCTCATTCATTGCCTTCATTTTGCTCCACTTCGCTCCATTTCCTTGCAAAGTAGACGCTAAGGTGAGGCAACTATAGGCACGCCATTTTGGCAACATATCGAGTAAATTTTAAGTTACACCGCAATGCCTCAAAGTGGCTCTCTTCAATTAACCTCTTGAGTGATTTTCCTATTTTTTTAGATTTTTCTAGGATTTCTAAGAATTTTCTAAGGGGGTCTAAAGGGGTCTGTTAAGCCTATATTTCGCGTCTGGTACAGTGAACGCCTTTTAGGGTGTATGATCTGCGGCGAGTAAAGCCGACGTGTCTCACACTTCTTTTTCTGGCACTTACCCTGTTTAGATTCACGTCCAATAAGGCCGCCGCTATTAAGAGTTTCCATTTTCAAAATATGGCAATTTCCAAAATCATTTTTGGAAAGATTTTGTTGCTAATTAGAATTGCGTCCGCTCAAGCCGACGCATTTCTAAGCTTCCTTTGAAAAAGATCGATTTCCCCTCAAAGAACGATTTTGTGGCATCCGCGATTCATTATTTCCATTTTTAATATTTGGCAAAGAATCGTTGCAAATCGGAAGGTTTAGAAATGTGGGGTTATAGTCGACGCGATTCTAAGAAGGCTACAATCGATTTTTGGAAGTGCTTAATCGTAGCAAGTCAATCTTTGAAATCGCAGCGCTTTTGTCAGACGCGATTCAATAGATAGGCGTCCACTGTATTGGACGTGATTCAATGAATTTTTCCTATAAATAGACCCTCGAGGCCATTGTTTTGATGATCATTCACACACTACGGCGAAGCCCTGTCGGATTGAAGTCTCAGCTGTGAACCAAGGAGAAGAACCCCGCACTCCAAGCCACTCAAGCACGTCCAATTCGTGAAGTTTGGAGCCTCTTTTCCTCTCAGGCACATTGGAGCGAGGCAGGAGGAGCACTTCTTCCACGTCGTCCAATACAACCACAGTGGCCCATATCGCCATTCTCCCTCTCTCTTCACTTCTTTTATTTCACTTATTGCATGCATTCACACTATTTTTACACACACACATCATTTTACTCCTTTCCCACAATTGTTTTTAGGTTTAACACCACCCTACAAGGTGTGTTAACGCCCATTTAATGCTTTTCATATCACTATGTTTGAACTTTTTACTACACCCTCAAGCCTAATCTTTCTTTCACATGTTTTTCTTGTCTCTTTTTTTTTTGCAAGGTAACCCGGAGCTAAATCTTCTTTGCCGGTCAGCCGGTGGAAGTAGTAAGAAGAGCCCACACACACTCTCCCGATCTTCGAGTGAAGGTAAGTACCGCCTCTTTCTCTTCGCCCATCTCCTTTGACACCCTCGCGTGTGTCTGGCGATCACACCTCCATCCTGTGCACACACGCACTTTTGTTTTCCTTTCCACCCCTTTTCGCTCATTCTTCTTTCATATTTTCTTACATAAAATCTTTTTTTTTCTTTTTTTTAAACCATTTCTTGTGGGAGGTGTTTTGGAAAAAAAAATGCATCTACAATAGTGACAAATTTTTCTTGATCAATCAAAGTAACTTCATCATATTCGAAGTCCATTTTCATATATGACGAAGTTCTACTTTGACTGACAAAGAATATAACAGGAATATCCGAAGTCACAATGTTAAATTTGTCTTGATCAGTCGAAATGACTTCGTCATATCCAAAGTCCAACTTCGTATATGACGAAGTTCTACTTCGACTGACAAAGACTAAAATTGTATATCCGATTGACTATGCTACGGCTGACTGCAACCAAATATGAACATCTGATGTTCGTTTAAGCAAGTTTTCAATGTGACCATTCTGTCTATGATTTGCAAACATTAATCAAGATACATTCAACATGAAAGCACTTATGATTTATCATCAAAACATTGTGAATATTGTTATGATCAATATATGTACAATATAACATGTATACAGCATGTCAAGTCAAGTGTGTACAATATGTTATCGTCCAAATACACAACACAATAATCTCCCATATATGTACAATATGACATCATCAGATTGTGTACAATATGTCATCATTAAAACACACAACTCAACAACATCTCTACAGAAGAGAACATAATAGTTAAATTTAGAGACATACATAATGAGAACCTAACGAGTATCACCTGGTCTTTTCAAAATTATTTCTTGATTCAAACCTCTGTCACTTTGCAAATCACCATTACTTAAGGCTTGTGCAACACTAATAACTTGTTTTTCTCGAATAATGTCTCAACGCTTGCAAGGTGAACCAATCATACTTATAATTTGAGTAACACAGAGAAAAACCAAGACACAACCCATGATTCTTAGCAACAATAACAAGGGTCATTTGGAGCTGATGAGAAAAATAATGAATATAATATACCAGTTATTTTCTCTCATAATTAAAGCTTTAAGACCATTAAACTTACCCTACATATTACTAGCTCCATCATAGCCCTACTTCTTATTTTGGATAAATTGATTCCATATCTCATAAGAACATATGCAATTGGAGCCTTAAGTGACATAACAATAGTAACAATACATGAACAATACTAAAAGAATCTCTCAACAACAAAACCCATCTGATCAACATAGTGTAAAACCATATCCATTTGTTCTTTACCAGATACATCAAGAGCCTCATCAATAATTATTGCAAACAAATCATCTCCATATTCTCTGATGATTGTATTTTTTGTTTCAATTGCACATACACTTACAATGTCCTTTTGTATATGAGGGGTAATCATCTGGACATTTTGAGGAGCATTGTGTAACACAACATTATTTATAGATGAATTATGATCTGTAAGAAATCTCAAGAGCTCAACAAAATTTCCTTTATTAGATGAATTTTTAGATTCATCATGTCCATGAATGCTAATCCTTGACGCAAAGAAAACCTTATGCAATCTATTAAAGATTGTAGGCGAACTCATAATCATTCTTAACTTGGTCTGATTGTTGTGAAAAAGTCACTTGAATACTTTATTTTTGTCGCATCAAGTCCTCATATTTTTTTACAGCTACATTATGTAAACTATTAGGACTACCAATATAAACATCTAATCTATCTTTTTTATTCCAAATTGAAAAACCTTCACCAACGAATGAAATCACCACTTGATTGTTTTCCAAGATTAAATTGAATAAGTAACAAAGCAAATAAATGCAGTTGTGTTGTACTCTAACCAATTTTTATACTTATCAAACAAGAAGGAACGAACTACACACTTTTACACCTATAAACTTCAAAGGAAAATTATGATTTCGTGGCTGGAAAGGACCTTTTCATAGATATACTCTTTTCATGTCATCGTGTAATTTTGAATGATACTCTGATATCTTCTTTCTTAACCAGGGATTTGATTCTAAACTAGTCAAGTCAAGTTCATCAACGGAGGAAGATTCTTGTTGACTTGGGTGTGGAGTTCTATAGCTACTTGAACTAGTTGTATTGCTTTTTCTTGACTTAGTTTAACCAGATAACGTTTCATCTTAGCAAAAAAGTCAATGATTTAAAAAAAACATATTCGTAGGCATTCACATCAATTATTATTGAGCCACCATCACATTTATATAGCCATACAAAATTATAATGTAATTATGTAAATACACATTATATAAGTGAGACACCACCCAGACTCGCTAGATCACATATATAAATGAGCCACCACCTAGACTTGTTAGATCACTTATATAAATGAGCCATCACCCAGGCTCGTTAGATCACATTCACATAACCACACAAATTATAAAGTAATTATGTAAATACACATCATATAAGTAAGCCACCACCTAAGCTTGTTGGATCACATATATAAGTGAGCCACCACTCAGACTCGCTGGCTCACATACCTTGGTAGCGAACAATAAGAAGTGGCTAATAATAAGTCTGATTGTGCGAGAGAATGTCAAACTACAAGTAAAAATAAATCATTAACATATGAAGGTCATCAAACCTACATGAAAATCAAATCAAAATTGACGAAAAAATAGCTAGATCACATACCATGTTGTGGGGGAGATGTGGAGGCATCTGGGAGTTCTTTACTGCGGCGGCCCCACTGGTGGTTTGGGGCCGCAATGGACGATCTCAGTCAGGCAAGCCACAAGCTGACATGGTGCAATCATGTAGGCCACAAGGTATTGCCATATTTTGGGGGGTTACTCGGGTGGGAGATGGGGGGCTCTTCACTGTGGCGGTTGACGGGGTTTGGTCATTTGGGGACGTGATGATCTGGCACCGATGGGTCACGCGCCGCACATGGACGATGATCTAGCATCAACGGTGTTGTTGGTTGCTCACCATTGTGAGCCCGACCCTGCAAAACCCTTGGCCCAACAACCACAACTTGGATGGGGAAAAAGGGGTCCGGACTTGGGATGGCCACTCGAATGGGGTAGGGAATCCGATCGGTTTTCCTTTTGGGTATTTGAAACTTTATTTTTTTTTATCCTTGTGGGTGTTTGAAGAACGTAAGGAAATATGAGCTATTTGCCATTGGGAAAGATGGGCCTCAGGCCCAATGGGTACCCCAACTGGCCAGCTCTCAAATCCAATAGGGTCACCATAATGTAATTTAATTATTTTGGGCTTGGACCTAAGGGTAAGTTAAGACTAGGTGGAAGATCCAGTGGGGTCACAAGAGTCCACTGAGATCTTTCTAAATCCACCCTTGTCACCAATTAGTTTTGCTATTAGACACCTTCTCATATTGTTTGTCGTCGTTGACAACTTTACATCATGTGAACATGAATATGACTCAGTCATATTAGTTATGATCAATTTTTGTCAATCTTATTATAAAAATCGTGAAGATTTCTCTACTTTTTGAGTGAAGGAAAAAAGAAAACTAAATGCCCATAGATGTAATTAGGGGCGAGTACGATTTGTTTAATTTGATTTGAATTTTTTTTTCCTCAAATCGAGCCAAATAGAATTAAGGGTTCAACCCAAATCAAATCAAATGACTCTAAAACCAAATTTGGTTTGAACCATAATAATCAAAGACAACTAACATGTCACTATTTTTTATCTCATAAACTCATATAAATTATGTGTATTTTTGCAAGTCAATGATGTCGAGATATCAGTAGCATAACTACTAGCAAGACATTAAGTGGCGAACAAAATTATTATTAATCTAATTAAAATGTAGGGATACTCTAATCAAAATGTGAAATTAATGATTAGTTCTTATTTAAGATACAATCAAACATCAAATTAACATTTGTTGAAAAGTTATGAAATTTCAGTGCATTAAGTGTACCATAAATTAAGATAATCAAAGATTGCATGAAACAAAGGCGAAAAACTGACAATGAAAAAGGACAACAAATAACATGGTGAATAAAATATTAAACAATGACAAATGTTAAGCAATCAAGAAGCATATAGCTTTTTGTTAATAGAAAAAAAAGTTTGATGTGACAAAATTAGAACTATACATTGATATAAATTTGACAAAATTACTCTTGAAATAATGTTTGACGGGTCGATTTAGTTTTTAGAAAATCAAAATCGAACCAAATCAAAATTTTTAACATGAATCGAATTAAATCTAAACTAAAATTTTTAAAATTTCAACTCAAATCAAACCAAACTAAATCTATAAATTCGGTTTGATCTTCTAATTAACCCTTAAATATAATTGGCGGCTACACATGGATAAGACAGTAATGATACTCAACTACCCTCTTTTTCTTTCTTGTTCTCTTGCTGGGAATAAATTGGCTTTCCTTCCAAGATGACCTTGAAAATGACGTCCCTCCCTCTGCCTCTCATCGGTCAAAACCTAAAGAATTTTTTTTCTGAGCATGGCCTACTTTCTAAAATCTAAACCATTGCATTTACCTGTAACAAAGGTTTAAGCCAATTCAAGAAGAAGGCCACTTCAAAAGTCTTTCCTAGGCAACATTTGGAAACCCAACTAAGTTGTAGCTTATGAAAAAAGATATATCATTTTAAGACATTTTCAGAAAAAAAAAGTGCAGATTATATATAAAGTTGAATTATTTTCTCTCTATGATAGTATGAATATCCAAAAGTTAAGTCTCCCCTAGTTTTTTGAAATAGAAAGAGAAAAAAGAGGACACAAAGATTTGGAAAAAGATACAATTCTAGAATATTTTAATGACTTGTTTCACACCGATGATATCAAGTTCCTCAATTCCCCGCCAAATTAACCACATTTTATATCTTCTTAGCAGTCTTCTATTAAACTTATATTTAATTTAGATAAATTAATTAAAAAAATTTATCAAATATTTATTTTTTTTAATCCCGACAGAACTCTAACATGTTATAATAAATATTATTTTTATTATAATATATGTTAAATTTTATTATAGTAAAAACCTATCTATTATAATTAAAGACTCTTAATTAATTTATCTTTTAAATTATCATGATTTATGAAGAGTCCTTATCTTATTCCTAAAAGTAATCCCCATAATAGTAAGTAACAAATAGTGTTGGAAAAATAATGAACATGAAATAAATAATTACATGAAGATACATAAGTATGATGACATGAACATCGTATACATATTGTCCCACAGGTATAGACAAGATCTGATACCAATCCAAAAGGAAAACACATGTATATGAGTGCAACAAATTAAGAGAAATAGTATAAAGTTAGAACACTTAACCGAGCCTCCCATAATGACTCTCCTTAGAGAAGTTATCGCCCCCGTCATACCAGTGCAGTGGAGTCTACGATCTTCTTCCAAAATAGAATGGTTACAGGGATGCGCCTTCGCACGAAGACGATCCCTCCTTGATGACAACCTTAAGAATATGTTCCCCCTTCGTCGATAATGGAAAAAACTGTGGTGCAGGGTCTTTCTCCAGATGTACGTAACAGTCCCGATCACGGAATCAAGAAACCCCGAGAGAGAGTAAAAAAAACTGATCTTCTAATAAAAAAGAGAGAACACTCGTGTCTTATATTGAGAGAAGCACCGCTTGGGTTCGCCTGCATCGTTCTCTGCTCTAAGAGAAGACACACCGCGCCCCCTTTTTGCCTTCTCCAGAAAACTGGCGCCGCTCACACCCCACAAAAAGCAAAGGCCCCCTTTCGATTTTTCCACAAGAGAAAAGCCCAGAAAAAACCGTTCTGTGTTTCCTTGTTTTCTTTTAAGCTAAAAGAACCAAAAACACAAGGCCCTCATGTGATGTGAAAAATGGATCCCTCACCTCTTTAAAGAAAGGCCCACAAAGTTTTGGGTTTATAAAATAAACCCTTGAGCCACCATAATTTCTCCAACATTCCTCAAAAACACAAAAATGATTTTGTGGGAGAAACATAGTCCGACGGAAGAGGAACATATTTACTTTTAGTGAAGGTAGCTTTCGGGTTTGAACCATCACTTGAGTTTCTAACTTCAACCCCCACAAACCGAAGTGAACTGTAACGTCGCGACTTTTTCGGATTGTAGCTTAGTGGATTTGGTGACCAATGTGTGGCCAATATTGAGTTTTTGTATGGCTTGTACAGGTTGTGTGGGTTAGGGGCTTGGAAACCAGGCCAAACCAACCTCTGGAGTGACTTTCATAAACGCGACCAACACAGATGTCGTGATTTTGATAATCGCGACCACCCAGGTCGTCGCGTTTCGAATGCCGCTTCCTTGGGTGCGCGTCTGCATGCGCGCCGCGTGGAGCATGCAGGGACGTTGCCTTTTAATTGCGATGGATATACCCATCACGATTAAATCACGACATTGCGACCCGTTGCAATTTTGATTGTGTGTTGGAGCTGGCCGACCTCAGGCCAAGCAGTGCAGAAAACACTGCTCGACCGTGGGGGAGGATTGTGTGAAGATTTTCCGGCGATTAGGAGGCTTCGGCGGGCGGTTTGGGGGGTTCCCGGCACGAGGAGGTGGTGCAGAGCGTGGGAAAAGCTAGGGCAGCACCATTTTACGCGTTCCTCATGTTCTTCATGTGGTAGGGGAATTCTTCTGCTTTGCGATTAAAACAAACCATGTATAAGGATTTAAATGGGTAAAATGGGTTAAGGAATGTAGAATGCATGTGTAGGTTTTTATTTTCATGTAAAATACCATGTAAAGGGATGTACAGGGTGGTTTGAGCATCTCTCGGAATGGGTTTGGGGTAGGGTTTTTGTAGCTGAAATGCAATAGAACCAGACATCGTGTTTCAGTCTGTAATGCGACGGTTTGTCCCGTCGCGATTCAGTCTTCAAATAGCGACCACTGTGTCCGTCATGATTTAGAAGACTGCTACCCGAGCCCTGGTTTGTCTACATGGTGCTATAAGTTGCTTTCATGTATGGGTCCGTATGAATGTTGATTTGCATGCAATGGTCAGTAAGCGGTGCATTGGCACCTGTGGTAAGTGGAAATGTCGAGTTTACGTGGTTTTACGTGCGAGGCAAGTCGGGTATACGACGCCGCCCGTCGTTACCTCTCGAGTCGGGTACCCCAGGTTCTCTGTGAGGCAGACACGTAGTGCTCGGGGTTTTATCCGATACTTGTGTACTGCTAGGGTTGGTGTCATCTTCCTGGACACCCTCACTCCGTAGCTTGAGTTGTACATCCGACTGAGAGAAAGACGATAATGGGACAACGCCTTGTGTGTTGTGGTTGTTCCTAGTTGCTTGTAGCGCGCTCTTGGTTAAGGGACAGACACCGGTAGACGTACTGGTCCCCAGCTAATCCTTTTTCCAGTGCCTCACTTTAAGGAGCTCTGGCCGGAGTCCTTAAAGGTGCCAGGCATGGAGCTGCAGCCGTGTGAGTTGCAGTTGTGGTGAGGTGTGGTCTCCATAATTTGTTGGTTTTGTTGTGGTGGAGCGACAGCTTGACCTTTCGTCCTTGGCTACGAGGCTGAGAGGTAGACCTATGTTGCTTGTCCCCTGTAGCTGGTGTCGCGAACCAGTCTTCGTGACTCGTGTTTGGCGTTACCCTTCTTTAGTTCGTACTCCTGAGCGGGGTTTTCCGTTTATTTATGAAAATTATAATCATGTTGTTAGCTTAATTTTATTTATGCATTGTGATTATAGTTTCATGCTCAAGAAGAGTTCTAGTTATAAATAACTGTGCCTTACTCCTGCTTCTCTTGTGTTTTGTGGTTTGTGGCTTTTGAGGGAGTTTCCCTACTGAGCCAGTGACTCGTGAGGCTCACTCCTTAGTATTTTATGTGAGGGAGAGCAGGGGTTCACATCCATCTTCTAGTCCGGAGCCGCTCGCAGTAGTGTTGAGTCCACGTCTCCAGTAGTGTAATTTACTTTTCTGTTGTACCCCGAGGTATGCCCCAGGCTTCTGTACTTGAGTTGGCTTTTGTTGAAATTTTGCTATGTAAATCCTTTGTAAATATGTGTGAGATGTTCAATCTTATATATATTTAGTGTGTCTTTTATATTTCCACGGACATGTGTGTTGATATCCATGGCGAGGCTTCGGCTTGTTCATGGGAGGCAGAGTCGGATCAAGCTCGTTATTAGGTTAACGGTTTGAACGACGTGGTCCGTCACATGAACTAATTCTTGAACTTGGTTCTTTATATGAGGATTTCTATTAGGAACAAATATAAGTTCTGGTTGAAATCTTCAGGGTTGGCGCCTTATGGCCATGCGCCCAAATCCTGATTCATGAGTGTTGTTAAGGAAGAACCCACTCCCTTAACTACGGCCTCACAGTCACACTCACATAGGTGGGCTTCTCCAATGATGCACTGCTAACATCTTGCTAATATAGGCTTGAACCCATTCAGAGTTTCACAACTATATCTATACTTGTAGCACATGCACTTTGAGCAGATTATCAGGGGAGAGACACATAGGTACATAAGTACCAATATAATGTAAAGTGCCACTTAATTCTCCATATAACTTGTTGTTACCACATTGAACCTACTTTGTGGGATCTCCACTCCGTTAGGTTGGGTTGCTGCCATAGAAGAATTCTCAATGGATTTCAGTCCCATCCCCAATTTGGATTTGTGAACTTGATTTCTATCAAGTCCCTTTGTCAGTTGATCTACTGTATTATCTTTGGTACCAATAAAATCAGCAGCAATCACACCCTGAGATACAAGTGCCCTTACATATTTTAATCTAACTTGGAAATGTCTCTTTGTTTTTTGTTATACTTTGAACTTTTGATCTTTGCAATTGTGGTCATGCTATCACAATGCACTGAGATCGCAGGATGGGCTTTCCATCAGAGGGAGTTCAGACAAAAGTCCCTGATCCATTCAGCCTCTATTCCAGTAGTGTTCAAAGCACATAGCTCAACCTCAAAAGTAGACCGAGACAAAAATGGTCTGTTTTGCAGACCTCTAGGCAACAGCGCCACTTCTAGGGTAAAGATATACCCTGAAACACCGATACTCCCTGAGTTTTAAGCTATCTAGCTTGCATCACTATACCCTTCTAACATAGAAGGGTACTTCCCACAATGCAAGCCTAAGGAAATAGTTCCCTTAAGGTATCTTAGTACCCTATCCAAGCCCTCACAGTGAATATGATCAGAACAACTAGTGTATCTACTGAATTTAGTCACTACATAGGATATGTCAGGCCTAGTACAGTTTGCAAGATATATTAAACTTGCTATGATTTAGGAATATCTGAGTTGAGATACATGAACACCACTCTTGTTTTTGTAGTATGCCCAAGATGAATCATATGGAGTGCTTACAGATTTACAATTTTGATAGTCAAATTTCTCCAAGACTTTCTCAATATAATGAGACTGAGAAATTACTATCCCTTCAACTGAACGAATCAGTTTAAGGCCCAAGTACACATTAGCAACTCTCATATATTTCATCTTAACATTCTACTCAAGAAGGACTTAGTCTTATTCACAATCCCAAATGAAGTTCCAAACAATAGAATATCATCTACATACAGGCATAGATGATACAAGCATCACCTTTAACCTTGACATAGACACACTTATCAAACTCAATGACATAAAAGCCAAAAGACAAGATGGTCTTGTCATTTTTTCATGCCATTGTTTTGGGTCTTGTTTTAGTCCATAAAAGGACTTAACAAGTTTACAAACTTTCTCTTCATTACCAGATGCCACAAATCCTTCAGGCTGATCCATGTATCTCTTCTTCAAGATCACCATTTAGAAAGGCGGTCTTAACATCCATTTGATGGATAATGAGATCATACACAGAGGCCAATGCTAAAAGCACTCTAATTGTGGTCATCTTAGTAATAGGAGAATGGATATTAAAGAAATCTATTCCTTCCTTTTGTTTGAACCCCTTGGCAACCAATCTGGCTTTATACTTGTCAATACTTCTATCAGGTTTCAATTTCTTCTTAAAAGTCCATTTACACCCAATAGTTGTAGAACCAGAAGGCAAGTCAACCAACTCCATGTACCATTGGACAGAATGGAATCCATCTCACTCTAATGACAGCTTCCAATGCATTGCCTCTGGTGAAGCCATAGCATCTCGGAAAGTAAGAGGATCACCCTCAATCTGGTAAGTGATAAAATCACTTCCCAAATCCTTGGAAATTCTAGGTCTCTTACTTCTTTCTTGGTTCCACCAATTCCTCTTGATCAGTAGAGTCAGGATGGGAACTAGAGGTCTCAACCCCACATTGAATACCCTCTCTATATGATCAGGAATAGACTCAGAGGTGCAAGGAACTTCTTTAGAAGACACCTGATAAGGTACACTGATTTTCATGGGAAACACATTCTCAAAGAATGTCGCATACGAAACTCAACTATGGAGTTAACAAATATTCTAGATATCTTAGATTTGATCACTAAGAATTTGAATGCGTAACTATTTGCAGCATAACCTATAAAGACTGCATCAACTATTTTCTGATCTAACTTCTTTCTTTTGTGTTCAGGGACCAACACTTTTGCAAGACAACCCCACACTTTAAGATACTTGAAGCTAGACTTCCTACCTCTTCATAACTCTTATGGACTAGTGTCTTTGTGTTTCAAGGGAACTTTATTCAAAATATGGCATGCCGTATTCAAAAAATCCCCCCACATGTAACTAGGTAATCCAGAGTTTTGGAGAAGAGAGTTGACTATGTCAATAAAAACTCTATTCTTTCGTTCTACAATCCCATTAGACTAAGGAGAATAAGGAGTAGTAACCTCATGAGTTTGCCATGATTTTGACAAAATTTAGAAAATAGGTTAGATGTATATTCTCCCCCTCTATCAGACCTTATCTTTTTAAGAACCTTGGAAGTTTGTGTTTCTGCTTCAGCCTTAAAGATAACAAATTTAGATAAAGCTCCATCTTTAGACTTAAGAAGATACACTAACAATATCTACTAGTATCATCTATAAAGGTGATAAAATGTTTTTTATGTTCCCACGTTTGTACACCATTTAACTTATAGATATCATTATGAACTAAATCTAAAATCTCAGAATCTCTAACAACAGAGTTAAACGGTTTTCTAGATTATTTAGCCTGCACACAAATATCACATTTATGAGATTTATCAATGGCATACTCAGGGATCTTATTTAAATTCATCTTCATTCAAGGAATTGTAATTTACATGTTCTAAACGATTATGCCATAAAGTAGATGATTCCACAACAATCACAGAATAAGAAGTAGAACTAGATGAAATGCCAACGACTTCATTACTCAAAATATTGTCCACATGAAGTTTAAACAAACCATCACATAAATAACATTTTCCAATAAAAGTCCCTAAATAAAGGAGCACCACTTTATTACATTTGAATGTCAATTCATAACCTTGTTCCACTAAAACAGAACCACTCAATATGTTTCTCCAGATCGCTAGAACGTGGTGCACTCTGTGTAGAGAGAGAACATGCCCTGAATGTAGCCTCAGGTCCAGGCATCCTATCCCCAACACCATAGAAGTAGTAGCATTCCCCATGGTCATGAATCTGCCATGAATGGCCTGATAAGACACAAATACAGACCTATCAGCACATACATGCACATTAGCCCCTGTGTCTACTATCCATTCATTTGGTTCATATATAGTGAAAACTTGAGGGTTAACAAAAACATACAATCCAATATTGGAGCTCGAAGCTTGGTCAGTCCCTTTAATCACAACATTGATCTGGGGACCAGAAGAATGCTTTTCAGCCTTCTTCGTAGGATAGTCCTTGATGAAGTGCCCAACCTGTCCACACTCCCAACATGGTTCTTTTTGAACTTTTTCTGGATCTTGCCTTTAATGTTTTTATTGTTCTTCATGTGATCCATTTTTCCTTTACTTTTAGGATATCTTGCCTTACCAGCAGTCATCACATTTGCACTCGGTTGTACATGCATCACATGTTTCTGATTTCTATGCTCTTCTTCAATGGCTATTGACACATAAATCATCCAAAGTAATAGAACCATTGCAATTACATCACTCGGAACTTCTCTGGTAATTTCATATCAGCATTGGCCAAACCATGAAGTAAGAGGAGAAACTCATGTGCCTGTTCAGACACATATTGCCCTCTACCATTTGAAACTTTAAGAACTTGACAACATAATATTTTTCTAGACCAGAGTCTTCAGTATTATATTTCTTGTCAAGTTCCTCCCACAGATCCTTGGCAGATTTCGCAGAAGAACTATTGTATACGTCAAATAGTATGTTGGACAAAGCAAACAGCATGCAACCATGACATATACGGTCACGTTGCTTCAACTCATCTACTGCCTTTTTGTGAACCACTCTTATATTTTACCCTTATATTTTGGTCATAACAAAATTTATGATTAATTAAATATTAAAAATGTCTCATAACATGTTTTCTAATAAATATAAATTTATGGAATTATTGTTGTGTGTTGTGCACTAAAATGCTAAATCAATATTCATTTAATATACATTGATTTCTATTCAAAGTGCCACATCGATTTCACTGACAACGATTTCATAAGTTACACAACGATTTGATCGTGTAACGATTCGTCAAGTGAAACAACGATTTGGTCGTCATAACGATTTGATAAGTGAGAACAACGATTGCTCTCATATCGATTGGTTCTCATAACGATTTGATAAGTGAGAACAACAATTTGCTCTCACATCGATTTGATATGTTTCATAACGATTTGAACGCCACAACGATTTGATAAGTGAGAACAACAATTTGGTTCTCACATCGACTCGATAAGTTAATAACGATTTACTTTCACTTAAACATTGATTTTGTCCAAACATCGACTTCATGTAAACATCGATTTCCTTTATATTCAGATGTTTCAAATGTTTGGCGCCTAATGAAAGGTCAAAAATTTTCTAACAGAAGATCTTTTTATCTTTCCAGATCTCTTCTCTCTGTCAGACAAAAAGGTGGTCACTTACTACTTCTAGAAGAAAACATGAAGCATAGAGGTATGTAAGCTTTTTGACAGAAACACTGTTTTAGCTAAACTCTTTCTTCTATGCTTGCAGACCTTGAAGACCACCAAGTGGCTGAAAATCGAAGAAGAAAAAGAATAGAAAGATCAGCAACGACTAGAAGAGCTCCAACGAATCTCTTCAACGGATCTATTCAAAAGCCTCTCATATAAAAGATGAACCAAGGCTGAAGAAGAAAAAAGAGAGCCTTCCTGAAAATCTTTGAAGGAGTGTACAACCAGTAAGGAACCTGAACTCCAAATACACTCAAAGGAAAAGAGAGAAAGAGCCCGAGCCCAAGAAGAAGTGTTCAAGCATCTGAAGCACTCAAGCATTCAAGCTCCTTCTCCTCTCTTCACTCTCTCTGTGTGCATCTTGTAATCTGGGGGAGAGAGTCTTTTAGCTGAGAGTTTCTTTTAGTTGGTTTTCATCTGTTCCAACTCTCAGTCGTGTTCTTTCTTTTTTGAAATATGAATTATGTCCAGCTGTAGGACTGTATACAGTGTAGAATCTGGCTAGGGTTTGTGTCTAGCAGAACCGCACTGGGGTTTGTACCAGGAGGTTGGCTTCTTTACCTGTAAGAGAAGTGGGCTGCCTTCTTGCCCGGGAAAGAGAAGAAGACCAGCTGGGGTGCTGGGTGTTGTATTGTCCTTGAGGGGGACTGTACCTTGGTTAAAAATCCCAAGAGTTGCTTGGGGACTAGATGTAGGACTTCCATGTGGGAAGGGCTGAACCAGGATATATCCTTGTGTTATTTGTGTGATTGTTTACTTGCTTCTGCACTGCTACTCTTTATCACACTAAACTAACCAAACTTTCAAATGATAATTTTCTGTGTTTAAGTTTCTGTTTCAGATTTTAGAAAATCTATTCACCCCCCCTCTAGGTTAGCTTGCTGCCGTACCAAAAGGGCCAACACTTTTGACTGTTGGGATCATTCTCAACTAGTTTAGGGCAATTTGACTCAAGAACTGAGGTGAACCCGATTGTGGAAAACCAAATCCTCATACGATGTTGTCATTGCTTGAAGTGTTGTCCCAAGAACTTTTCAGGCATTCCAGACATATCCACACGAGGCGCAATCACAGATGACATGGACGACATGATGGATAACTTCTCTAATATTGTTGGAAAAACAATGAACATGAAATAAATAATTACATGAAGATACATAAAGCATGATGGCATGAACATCATATATTTATCGTCCAAGAGGTATAGGCAAGATCCGATACCAATCCAAAAGAAAACACATGCATATAAGTGCAACAAATTAGAGAAATAGTATAGATTTAGAACACTTAGCCGAGCCCCCCATAAGGACTCCCCTTAGAAAAGTTATCGCCCTCGTCATACCAGTGTGGCGGAGTCTACGATCTTTCCCCAAGATAGAATGGCTACAGGGATGCGCCTCCGCACGAAGACGATCCCTCCTCGAGGACAACCTCAAGAACACGTTCCCCCTTCGTCGATTAATGGAAAAAACTATGGTGCCGGGTTTTTCTCTAGATGTACGTAACAGTCTCGATCGACGGAATCAAGAACACTCGAGAGAGCAAAAAAATTGATATTCTAATAAAAGAGAGAGAATACTCGCGCCTTATATAGAGAGAATGCACCGCTTGGGTTAGCCTGTGTCGTTCTCTGCTCCAAGAGAAGACACCCGTGCCCCCTTTTTCCCTTCTCCAGAAAACCGGTGCCGCCTCACATTCCACAAAACACAAAGACCCCTTTTTGATTTTTCCACATGAGAAAAGCCCAGAAAAAATAGTTCTGCATTTTCCTTGTTTTCTTTTAAGCAAAAATAACCCAAAACGTAAGGCCCTCACGTGATGTGAAAATTGGCATCCCTTACCTCTTCACAGAAAGGCCCATAAAAACTTTTGGGTTTATAAATAAACCCTCAAGCCACCACGATTTCTCCAACATTTGTTAGAAAAACAATGAACAGGAAATAAATAATTACATGAAGATACATAAAGCATGATGGCATGAACATCATATACATATCGTCCCAAAGTTATAGGTAAGATCTGATACCAATCCAAAAGGAAAACACATGCATTTGAGTGCAACAAATTAAGAGAAATAGTATAGAGTTAGAACACTTAGCCGAACCACCCGTAAGGACTCTCCTTAGAGAAGTTATCGCCCCTGTCATACCAGTACGGCGGAGTCTACGTTCTTCCCCCAGAATAGAATGGCTACAGGGACGCGCCTCCACACGAAGACGATCCCTCTTCGACGACAACCTCAAGAACATGTTCCCCCTTCGTCGATTAATGAAAAACTATGGTACAGGATCTTTCTCCAAATGTACGTAACAGTCCCGATCGATGGAATCAAGAACACCCGAGATAACAAAAAAAATCGATCTTCTAATAAAAGAGAGAGAGAATACTCGCGCCTTATATAGAGAGAAAGCACCACTTAGGTTCGCCTGCGTCATCTCTTCTCCAAGAGAAGACACACCGCCCCCCTTTTTCCCTTCTCCAGAAAATCGGCGCCGCCTCACACCCCACAAAACGCAAAGACCCCCTTTCGGTTTTCCATAGGAGTAAAGTCCAGAAAAAATCGTTCTCAGTTTTCCTTATTTTCTTTTAAGCAAAAAGAAGGGAAAATTAATTAGAAGTCTTTATCAGAGGGTTATACTTAATTATAGTCCATGACAGAAGATCAGAAGTCATATAGTCCTTTCTTTTTGTGTTGTTTAATTTCTAGTCCCTACTTTTAGTTTCTAAGCATTTATGAGTCTTAGAAGACGAGTTGTCATTTTAGCATCAACTTTTTCCTATTTTGCCCTTCTTTTTTCTGGTCTTTCCCTACGTACACTTACATTCATTACAGCTAGTGTATATATCGCGTACAGTAAACTTTGATATCACTTACAGTAAGTCTTTGATATCGCTTACAGAAAGCTTTCATATCACTTACAGTAAGCCTTTAATATCACTTACAGTAAGTCTTTAATATCACTTATAGTAAGCCTTTGATGTCACTTACAGAAGTCTTTATATCACTTACAGTAAGCCTGCATATCGCTTACAAAAAGCCTTCATATCACTTACAGGAAGTCTTTAATATCACTTACAGTAAGTCTTTGATATCGCTTACAGAAAGCTTTCATATCACTTACAGTAAGTCTTTAATATCACTTACAGTAAGCCTACATAGCGCTTATATGAATTCTTCATATCACTTACAGTAAGTCTTGATATCAGTTACAACCTACAACTATAAGTTTTTAGAAAACAAAAAATACTTTATATGTTTGTGAGTGCTAGGATTCAAACCTAGGTCTTCACAAACTCAACATGAGATACCCTTACCACTAAGCTACAACCACAGTTGTGTTACAATATAACATATAATATATTTCATTAAGTATTGATATCACTTACAGCAAATATACACATCATTTATGGTAAGTCTTGACATTACTTATAGTATTTGTTAAACTCAATTACAGTAAACGTTATTCTCTATTACAATACATGTTTATTCTCTATTGTACATATGTTAAGCCTTATTACAGTAAATATTATTCCCTATTATAGTATACATTAAGTTCTGTTACAGTTAATATTATCATCTATTATAGTAAACACAATTATCTATTACAATATATGTTTATTTTCTATTACAACTTATGTTAAGTCTTGTTACATTAAATATCATTCTCTACTACAATATACATTAAGCTCTCTTACAGAATAACATAGGTTAATGTATGTTATTCTGTAGGTTAATGTATATTGTAAAAGAGCTTAATATACATTAACCTACATTAATAACATATATTAAAATACTGTAACTAATATGAAGACTTCATGTAAGCGATATGTAGGCTTAATGTAAGTGATATATATCAAAGACTTACTATAAGTGATATTAAAGGCTTACTGTAAGTCATATGATAGCTTCCTGTAAGTGATATGTAGGCTTATTGTAAGTGATATTAAAGACTTACTGTAAGTGATATGAAGGCTTCCTGTAAGCGATATCAAAGACTTACTATAAATGATATTAAATATTTCCTGTAAGTGATATGAAGGCTTTCTGTAAGCGATATGTAGGCTTACTGTAAGTGATATAAAGACTTCTGTAAGTGACATCAAAGGCTTACTATAAGTGATATTAAAGACTTATTGTAAGTGATATTAAAAGTTTACTGTAAGTGATATGAAGACTTATTGTAAGTGATATCAAAACTTATTGTAAGCGATATATACACTAGTTATAATGAATGTAAGTGTACATAGGGAAAGACCAGAAGAAGGAAGGCAAAATAGGAAAGAGTTGATGTTAAAAGGATAGCTCGTCCTCCAAGACTCATAAATACTCAGAAATTAAAAGTAGGAACTAGAAATTAAACAACACAATAAAGAAAGGACTATATGACTTCTAGTCTTCTGAGAGAGATTATAAATTAAGTCACCTTCTCATAAGAATCTGTAATTAATTTTTCTCAAAAAAAACCCAAAACGCAAAGCCCTCACGTGATATGAAAAAGGGCATCCCTCACCTCTTTATAGAAAGGACCACAAAATTTTTTGAGTTTATAAATAAATCCTCAAGCCACCACAATTTCTCCAACATTTGGTGCACCAGTCGGGAACGAACCCCAAAGAATTTTTTTTTCTGAACTTGGCCTACTTTCTAAACCATTGCATTTGCCTGTAACAAAGGTTTGAGCCAATTCAAGAAGAATGCCACTTCAAAAATTCCTAGGCAACATTTAGAAACCCAACTAAGTTGTAGCTTATGAAAAGATATATGATTTTAAGACATTTTCAGAAAAAAAAATGCAGATTATATATAAAGTTGAATTATTTTCTCTCTATGATAGTATGAATATCCAAAAATTTGAAAAAAGGTACAATTCTAAAATATTTTAATGACTTGTTTCACACCGATGATATCAAGTTCCTCAATTCCCTGCCAAATTAACCACATTTATATCTTCTTAGCAGTCTTCTATTAAACTTAGATTTAAATTTAGATAAATTAATTAAAAGTTCTTATCTGATGTTTAGTTTTTTAAAAAAAATTAACAAAATTATAATTTATTACAATAGATATTATTCTTTATTATACAAACGATTAAATTCTATTATAACAAAAATATCTTTATTATTATAATTAAAACTCTTAATTAATTTATCTTTTAAATTATCATGATTTATGAAGAGTCCTCGTCTTAGTTCTAAAAGAAATCTCATAATAGTAACTTACATATGGATCATATCTAATAAGCTAGGAAACGGAAGAATGTCCAGAGCTGATCGCTGAAACGGCGGAAAGTTTTCTTCTAAAAATCTACCTACCACCCACCTACTTCTAGAAGGTGGGAGAAACGCACCGGTGGAAACGCCTAGAGCCTGCGTGGTGGAAACGCCTAGAGCCTGCGTGGTGGAAACGCCTAGAGCCTGCGTCCTGCCTCGAGAACCTTCCGCTATTCTCTTTATAACTCGCCTAGCCTATTCCATCTCCACCATCGAAGCAATTCGAACAGAGTTCTGCAGATCGGCCTTCCGAGACGCCGCAGATCGCTGCCACCATCGCCGCCGCCGGGAACCGCGAAGTCAAGCCATGGACGTGAGGATGTTCGGACTGGAGAATCCGCTGTTCTCGACGCTGCACCACTTGATCGACAACTCCGACGAGGTGGACAAGGCCTTCAACGCCCCCACCCGCACCTACGTTCGCGACGCCAGGGCCATGGCCGCCACTCCCGCCGACGTCAAGGAGTACCCCAACTCCTACGCCTTCGTCGTCGACATGCCGGGGCTCAAGTCTGGGGAGATCAAGGTCCAGGTGGAAGACGGCAATGTGCTGGTCATCAGCGGCGAGCGCAAGCGGGAGGACGACAAGGAGGGCAAGTACTTGCGCATGGAGCGGAGGGTGGGCAAGCTCATGAGGAAGTTCTCGCTGCCGGACAACGCCAATACGGACGCCATCTCCGCCGCGTGCCAGGACGGGGTGCTCACAGTGACGGTGGAGAAGCTGCCGCCGCCGGAGCCCAAGAAGCCCAAGACCATCGAGGTCAAGATCGCTTAGTTGTGTGTGTGTGTGGGGGGGGGGGGGGGGGTGGATCTCCTGACCTTCCCCGGATACGAAGTAGGTTGCGGGAGCCCAGAATCTCTTGCTTCTATGTTTTCCAAAGTCTCTGTTTCCGCGTCTTCTTGTTCTTTCTCCCTGTCGTGGTCCTTTTTGTGTGGTTTCCAGTCCATTAATGTTTGAGAGTGGAGGTGGTTTTGGGAGTTTGTCCTTTAAGCAAGAAATCTAGCGAGAGAGAGAGAAGAACTGTGAGAGTTGCTGTGTTTTGCACCAACAGTAGTGTTGTGTTCCATCTAGACTAGAGAGCCTCTCGTGTTCGATGTTCCTGTTCCGTCAGTGAGGAGTTGTACGTTCGTTCTTGACCATCTTCTACTTATGATACTTTCTTCAGTTCTCCAATGGGGTGGGCCAGTAACGTTAATTCATCATGGTTAGAGATGGCGCTTGTTGTTTACAGTGCTCTGTTTAGGCGTGGGGAGGAAAAGACGAGCATTCCATGGTGGCTCTTCTCGCCAAGTGTACAAGATGATATATATTTCCAGTGGACAAGCGTGGTGAATGGTTCTGTGTGCGGCTATGGATTCACACACTCAAAACACACATGATTACTAGAGCAGCTCACTTCTTTCAATCGTGGTCTTTTGCGCCATGGAATGGGCATTTGGCATCATGCAGTTAGACTGCGTCGCAGCACTTGTTTGTGGCTTTTGAATGGTCGATGCCTTGTGAATGGTCAAGGGTTTTAGTTTGTGTTGAAGAAGCGGCATTTGGTTAGTAGAAAACAATTGAATACCGCAGGTATGATGTTTCTAATGGTGAGTTTGAGAATACGTGCATTTTTCTATGAAGTGTTTTTATATCTTTTGGTCGCAAGAACTCCAATAAGTAGCCTTAATGGAATAATATCCCACGAAAATGAGGATATATAGTTGTTCTGCAAAGATGGAAGTAGTTGTTAGTTCAGAATTGAATGAGAGTTTGTATGTAATTATAGTATTTTGGAGGCCTAGTTTTCTTTTGACGCTTGTTTGGCACATTTTGGATTCCTACTTGAACGTTTTGGTATCTATTTAATTCACCTTTCTTAACAAATTTGGGGTTTTAAAAACTTACATTGTGATTAATGAATAACATAAAAAATTAAATGATTATTTCTTCATCAGCGTATTTTGGAATCTAAATTTTCTATTTAGCGCTTATATAGTGTATTTTGGAGTTTTATTTGAACATTGTGGAGTTTAACTTGTCTAGTTGATTCACATTTCCTAACATATTTTTCTTCTAATTCTTTCATCCTATAAAATATTTAGGGTTCTAGACTTCAAAGTGATTAGTGAATAATCATAAAGATTTAAATGATTGTTTATTTATTTACTAGAATATTTTAGAGCCTAAATTTACTTTTTGACACTTGTCTGGTGTATTTTGAGCTTTAGTTAAACATTTTGGAGGCTAACCTATCTACTTAATTTACAATTTTTTATAAATTTTTCTTCTAATTCTTTCATGTGATTTTCAAAGTCAAGAGTAGTCTTGAATCTCTTGAGAGTTGCGACAAGGGAGAGAAAATATGAGAATGATTAAATTATCTATTGAGAAGATAAAGAAGAAGAGCAAAACATATACATTGGTGGTTGATAATCTATCGAACATCCTTCAAATCAATAATATCACAAATTATGAGTACATCATGTAGTGGTGTAATCCGTTTGGGCCGAACCAAACGGGCCTCCACTAGAGAGAGTAGGGAAGACGATCGCTGGTGGGGACGAGAACTGCAAGACCAGAAGAGGATCAGGGGGGCCCGTGAAGACCGGGGAAACTCTCTCGATGCCTAAGTCAGTGGAGAGCTTGCAAGGCAGGGGTTTCGGAGTATGAGAGTGTGTTCGCGTGAGGAAGAGAACGTACCGTTGCATGGTACTGTACCTGTGCTCTTATAGGCGTCGGTGCCAAGGCCAACGTGCGTAACGTTGGTAGATCGTGCCTGAAAAGGCGCCTTGATGGACGCGCATAACGGGAGGAGTTATGCGCTCAGGCGTCCGTTGGGCTGCCAGGCAGTTCGTGCCTCTTGATGGTGGAGTACGTGGCCTGGGACGGTTACAACCGCACCGTGAGCCAGAGAACCTGCTCGGCACCCTTTGGAAACACTCTCCGAGCAGGTGACCCACATGGGGGCTCGAACCATGCTGTTCGGTGATATCCAGGGTTGTTCCGCGCAGCAGGGTTACTGTTCCTGTTCGGAACCCCTCCGCAGTTGTTCGGTGTGGAAGGGCAGATGACCTGCTCGGGGATATGTCGCTGCAGAGCTTGACAACTTCCGACCATGGGGGTCATTCAAAGGAGGTCTTCGAACCACCCTGGCGAGGGTGTGGTCTCCGGAGATGGTGCCACGTTTGTTGATAGGACGTGAGCGGCCGCAACGAGCCATGATGGGCCTAGGTGACCAGATTTGGCCACCACACTTGCCCCCCACGCACTCAAGTGGCTCGGTGAGACGAGCACTTCGAGGGCGTCACTTCCACATTTAATGCTATGGCTCGTTGCGGAGTGCCGCCGCTGGGGGCCTTGGAAGGCGGCTAACCCATCATGATGGGTGCAAAGCCACACCATGCCTGAGGCACCGCCGCTGCGTTCGGACGGTCGCCAACGCTGTACCTGAAGGGGCACTTTCAAAAACGGGAAGGATCGGCGTTTCAGAGCCCGCCTCGAATTTCGTTCCCTCCTCTTTCCTTATAAGGAGGGGAAGAGACGAAGGCGGAAGCTACGCCTCCCAGAAACCTTCCAGCCTTGTAACTTTCGTGTTTCCTTGCCTTCTCCTCTTTTCATCTTTTTCTTCGTCCCCTTGCGCCATCGCCGCTTCCTGCGATCCTTCCAGCGATGGCGAGCAAAGGGAAAGCTGCTGCCGGAGCGAGCGGGGTGACCGCCGCGGCGTCCAGCGGACCACGGTGCCGCCACTATAGCGGGCTTCGCGAGCGCTTTAGGATCGGGACGAGTACGAAATCATCGACTCCAAGGAAAGTGACTCAATCCTGGTGAACAAACCAGGTTGTCTGCTCCTCTCCATGGATCACCTGGAGGCAGGCTTCCGGCTGCCGCTGCCGGAGGTGGCGAAGGCGCTCCTGAACTGCTGGGGCGTTTCGCCGATACAACTGACGCCCAACACCTGGAGATACATCTGTATCTTTGGTGTTATCTGCAAGATTAAAGACATCCGAGGCTCGGCGGACGTTTTCCGAGCTCATTTCAAGTTGTCTGCTTCGCGGGCGTCAGGAGCAGACGTTTACTACGCCAAACACCGAACAGACCGGATGCACATTGGACTGTCCAACAAGTATTCCAACAACAAGGTTGGATGCAGGCTGCTTTTTGTGCGCCACCGGAGTGGTGCTGAGTGGGGATTCCCCACTGTCGTCCGCTCAACACGGAAGGATAGCTTTCCGAAGCTGATCCAGGACGAGGCGAGGGCATCGGACAAGCTTCTCCGAGCTGGTGTTCGGAACGGAGAAGGATATGTGACCGAATACATGCTCGTTAAGTACGGGTTGAGCAAACCATGGAGTAAGTACGACCTCTCGTTGTTTACTCTTAGGTTTGGTAACCTCATGCTGACTTTTCTTCTTCTTGCTTTCTTTGTACGCAGCGGCCGCAGAGCTGGAGGCCGGAAGGGATCAGGAGGCGAATGAAGACTTTGCCGAAAAGATCCCTGTCTTGGCGCACATGGTGTATGAAGACGATGATGTCGCCGCCGTTGTCCGGGTTCCCTCTGCGGTGAGGGTTGGCGCCGCGGTAACAACGGCGCTCGTCGCTCCTTCGCCAACTGGGGGCGCCCAGCCAAGGCACAGGCTCCTGAAAAGGGGCCTGGAAAGATTCGCCTGAAGAAGAAGGCCACCAAAGAGGTGGTTCCGATTGGAGCTCGGGCCTCTCCAGCGGAGGGTGACGGAGCGAGCCGGCCTTCTGCTTCCGCAAAGAAGAGGCCGTTTCTGTTCGAAGAGCGCGCGGAGGCAGAACAACTCCGTGCTCAGAAGCGGAGGAAGACAGTCCAAGCTACTCCTCCACATGACGAGGAGGGGACTGAAGAGGAAGAGGAGGCGCAGTTGCTGCTGCGCAAAAGAAGTGAGCCGTACAATCGGCCGATCAGGGAGTGCCGCGGCTGGCCTCCGTGACGCGCCCAGAGGTCGCGCAGAAGATGGCGACCGAACTGGGGCTCATCTTTGTAAGTGAGGGGTCCGAGAGCCCTGCTGGAGAAGAGGCCAGGGGCTCCACCTGTTCGAAGGATAGGGAGCCCTCTGGGGCTTCCAACGATGGTGGTGCCGAAGACGGTGCTATCAGCCACACTGCGGGGGCTCCTAGTGAAGGAATTGCGGCGTCTCCTGTTCGGCGGGAGGAGGGCGCTGATGCAGTGGAAGTTTCCGCCCCTGCCGGGGTGGCGGCTAGCAGCGCGATGACTCCGGCGCCAAGCGCAACTCTGTCCGAAGGGCAGGAAGTGGCTCCTGCTGCAAGGGCCACTGAGAAAGCGGTTGCGACGACGGGGACGTCCGAGGAGGTTGCTGCTACCATCGGGGGTATCCTGCCCCCCATGCCCCCCACCGAGGTGGTTGCAAATGTAAATGCAACCTCCAAGGTAGTTGAAGGTGCTGGGAGGGAGGCTGCGGGTGTTGGGGGCAGTGCTCGGTCTGAAGAGTCCGAAGATGACAGAAGACCCCTTAGTGAAGCATTGCTGAAGAAGCTTCCTGCAGACCCTTCGGTAGCGGCGCTGGAGGCGACCCTTCGTCGCATGGAGGAAGCGCCAAGGGATCTGCCCGCAAGCCCTACTGCTTCTCACCTCGACCAGCTGGCAAGGTGTCTGGACCTTCCTTCCGAGCAGACCCCGGAGAGGTTAGTGGAAGGTTACCACCCAGAGGGCCCAGGGGAAGATGGCTTGAGCGACGTTGATCTGGAGGCGCTTGCAGATGGAATGTCCAAGTCGCTGGGCATTCTGAAGGCTCTGGCTGTTCGGGGCCAGAGACAGAAGTATCTCTATGAGGCGCAGACAGCCTTCTGCGAGGACCTCTCCGCGAGGCATAGAGCTCGCGAGGCAGCATTGGAGGAGGAGGTGCAGAACCTAAAAACTGCCCTCCAGGCTGCGAAGCTGGATGCTACCTTGGCGCGGGCCGAAAAGGACGCCCTGGCCAAGGTGGTAGCAGGCGCGGAGGTTCGTGTCGTTGCTGACTATAAGGCCGGGCCAGAATACAAGGAAGACTTGGAGCAGTATGGGGCCCGCTGCTACAGGGTGGGTCTCAATGCTGGGAAGGAGGTCGGAGAGCGGCTTTCCTGGGTTGAACGCGCCCGAGAAGCTTTCGAGGCTGCTGTTCGGGAATGCCGTCGTCGCACTGAAGACGTCCGTTTAGATGGTGTGCGATTCGCACAATTCCAGTCTGGACGGATGCCCTCTTCGGGTGAAGATGCTGGTCCTTCCGAACAAGCTCCTTAATTCCCATGCCTCATGTCTTCTTGTATTTCCCTTTTGTAACCGCGGCCAAGAAAGCCTGTTTGTAAGCACAAACCCTCTTGTAATGAAATTCTCTACTTCATGAGTTTACCCATAGCGTCACTTTCTCTATCTTCTCCCTTTTGTGGTTGTTCCTGCTCGGATCGGAATCCGTTAGCTTCATAAGCGTTGCATGTAAGACACAGATCGTTGGGAACCGTAAAGGAGGTTCCGATCAGGTTATATGCCGAATGCTTGTGAGACAACAGGAGTAGGGAGAAGAGAGGTAGGATGCTGACAAAAGGCTTTTATAAATGATAAGCCTTAAGATTAGAAACATGCCAGGTCCTGGGTATGGCTTCGCCACTAGTAGTTAGCTTATATGAGCCTTTTCCGAGGACGTGGGTGACCTGATAAGGTCCTTCCCATTTGATGGCAAGTTTGCTGACTGCTCTTCGGGGATCCGAAGCCGAACAGCGGCGCAGAACCAAATCTCCCACATTGAACCGTCTTTCCCGAACTCGCGCATTATAGTATTGTGCGAGTCGTTGCTGGTAGAAACGAGGCGAATGCTGGCGTCGCTTTGTCGTTCGCCAGCATGTCCAAGTTTTCTCGAAGGGCACGGTTATTGGCGGCTTCGTCGAAGTGGGTTGTTCGGATGGTTGGAAGGGCTACTTCCAGAGGTACAACTGTTTCTGAGCCGTAGGCCAAATGGAAAGGTGTTTCGCCTGTAGCTACCCGAGCAGTCGTTCGATGACACCAAAGGACGTTTGGGAGCTCGTCAATCCATGATCCACCTGCAGCCTCCACTCTTGTGCGGATCCCGTGCAGCAGTGTTCGGTTGGCGTTTTCGACCAAACCGTTAGCCTGGGGATGAGCCAAGGAGTGAAGTGGTTGTAGATCCCGAGCTCAGCGCATTTCTGCTTGAAGAAGGTGTTGTCGAACTGCTTCCCGTTGTCGGAGGTGATCACCCTTGGGACGTCAAACCTGCAGAGGAGGTTCTTCCAGACGAACTTCCATGCGGCTTGTTCGGTGATTGTGGCAACGGGTTCGGCCTCGATCCATTTGGTGAAATAATCGATGGCCACAAACAGGAACTTCTTTCGCCCTTGGGCCTCAGGGAAGGGACCCAAGATATCAATGCCCCATCTGGCAAAAGGGCGCGGCTCGAACAAGCTGTGAAGCTGTTCGGCAGGCTGCTTGATGAGTACTCCGAACTTTTGGCATTTTGGACATTTCCTGACGAAGGACATGCAATCCTTCTGAAGAGAAGGCCACCAGAACCCGGCTCGGATGATGCTGCGCGCTAGCGTTCTGCCCCCCAGGTGGCTTCCGCACAGCCCCTCGTGAACTTCTTCTGTGGCCGCAAGGGCCTCCTCAGGGTTGAGGCAACGCAGAAGAGGTCTTGCAAGGGATCGTCGGTACAGCTTGCCTTCTACGAGGGTGAAATGCTGAGAGCGCATCCTGACTTTCCGAGCTTCGCCCTGTTCGGGCGGAAGCTCTCCTCGGAGAAGGTATGCCAAGAGAGGGTCCACCCAACTTGGGGTTGGTGGGCCCGTTTCTATGGCTGCTACATCAACCTCCGTGCTCGGCAAGGCGAGCTCTTCAATAAACACGGAGCGGGAAGGGCGATGTCTCCTGAAGATGCCAATTTGGCAAGTGCATCAGCTCGCGCATTCTGCTCACGTGGAACATGTATAACTTCGAAGTATACGAGGCCCTCTGTCTGGCTCTTGACCTGTTGGAGGTATTGAGCCATGCGGGGTTCCTCGCTCCGAACTGTCCGCCCACCTGGCTGGCAACCAGCCGGGAGTCACTAAAGACTCTAAGCCGGATGGCTCCAGGTGCCTAGCCATGCGGATTCCGGACAACAAAGCTTCGTATTCGGCCACGTTGTTGGAGGCCGAAATGCGAAAACGGAGGCGTATTGGAACTCTAACCCCTCAGGGGAGGTGAGGACCAAACCTGCTCCACTTCCGGTGACACAAGAGGATCCATCAACATAAAGCTTCCATGGGGGCTCGTCTGCCAACGGTGGATCCTGCTCGGCCGGAAGGGTACATTCCGCCACGAAGTCCGCCAGCGCCTGCGCTTTGATCGCCGTCCTCGGTCGAAAGCTGATGTCGAACTCACCAAGCTCTATCACCCACTTAACGAGCCTGCCGGAAGCCTCCGGCCGCTGAAGGATGGATTTCAGCGGCTGATCGGTTAAAACCGTGACGGAATGGGCCTGAAAATAGGGCCTAAGCTTCCGGGCAGCCGTGACGAGAGCAAGGGCGAGTTTTTCTGCTCTGGGGTACCTCCTTTCAGCTTCTTGGAGGACCCTGCTGATGTAGTATACTGGATGCTGCGCCGCTCCTACTTCTCTGATCAAGACTGCGCTGATGGAATGTTCGGTAACCGAAAGGTACACGAACAGCGGTTCCCCGAGCACAGGCTTTGAGAGAACAGGAGGGGCTGCCAAATATGCCTTCAGCTCGGTGAAGGCAGCCTCGCATTCGTCAGTCCACCGTACTTGCCCCCCCTGCTTCGAGGCGTTTTTAGGGCCTCGGAGCAACTTGAAGAAGTTAAAACTTCTTTCTGCTGCTCGGGACATGAACCGGTTTAGTGCAGCAAGACGTCCTGTCAGTAGTTGGACGTCGCGCACTGTCTTTGGACTGCTCATCTCAAGCACGGCTTGGATTTTTCCGGGTTCGCCTCTATTCCCCTGTTTGATACGAGGAACCCGAGGAACTTACCCGACCGAACACCAAACGCGCACTTGGTGGGATTGAGCTTCATATTAAACCTTCGCAGAGTCGCGAAAGTTTCCTGGAGGTCGGAAATGTGGTCAGTACTCGGAAGTGTCTTGACCAGCATGTCATCAACATAAACCTCCATGTTGCGCCCGATCTGCTGCTCGAACATTTTGTTGATCAGCCGCTGGTAAGTCGCGCCTGCATTCTTCAGACCAAAAGGCATTCTGGTGAAACAGTATAAGCCTAGGTCTGTAACGAACGTCGTGGCGTCTTGATCCGGGGGATGCATGCTGATCTGGTGGTAACCAGAGTAGGCATCCAAAAAGTTGAGAAGCTCGTGTCCGGAAGTAGCGTCCACCAGCTGATCAATGCGCGGCAGAGGGAAGTTGTCCTTGGGCGTTGCCTTATTGAGATCTTTGTAATCCACGCACACACGCCATTTGCCGCTGGCCTTGCGTACGAGGACCACGTTGGAGATCCATCTTGGATACTGGCCTCTCGGAGGAGCCCAACAGTTCGGCTTTTGACCACGTGATCCTGAATCACGGTTTGTCGTTCTCGGTTCACAGGTCGCCTCCTTTGCTGAACTGGTGGGATCCGGGATCCAGCCGGAGGCGATGCACCATGACCTCCGGGGGAATGCCTGGAAGCTCATCATCAGACCAGGCGAACACGTCCAAATGGCCAGCAGGAAGGCTGTGTAGCGCTGCTGCTCGGCCTCTGTTAACAAGGCGCCAATGTACAAGACGTGTTCGGGATCATCGTCCACCTGGATGGGGATTAATCTTCTCCGCAGGCAGTAGGAAGTTTCACACTATCACCATGCAATACATACCTTATTTTTATTAATATAAACATATTGACGCTAATTGGCCCTTCGGCCAGAACTTAAAAACATGCAGAAACTATGCTACACTATTATATACATACAATATAAAGGTGTAACATGTATATTACTATACCAGGCAATCAATATCATTTATACCTAGGCATACACAAGCATACATAAATACACAAATAAGATGTACGTAGATATCTACCTATGCGTACATGATGTTTTACATAGGTGTGACTCAACACACGGAAAAGTAAATGACGAGAATTTTGAGGGCTTCACAAATCATTAGGAGGTGATATGAATTATGTTAGCTAAGAATAATCTATTCGATAAAATAGTCCTTGCACACACACACTTGATTTGGCATATATAGAATCCAGGTCCGGTGAAAAATGGTAAACACACATAAACAAATTGACTTGGGTCAGTAGGAAGTTTCGAATGAATCAACTCTATATTTTCTAGAATTGACCTCAATCAGGTGATTGCCGTTTTGATTAATTATTCATCACATAGAGTCGATCTTGTAATTTCACAGTGTCAACTGAGCTCCATGTAGTGATAACCTAAGAAGTGATCCGGGTCAACACACTTAATAGACCTTTTGACTTTATGAATTTTCTTATGTTATAAAAACTTGTGTTAAACATTATTATCTTTTGTTGAAATATCAAAATCAGGAAAAGTCAATAGGACTGAGTATAGTAAGGAATACTTGAGTTTAGTTGTTACAACATATCAAAACTTAGTAAGTTTTGCCAATCACTGTAACTTTATAAGGCTGACCATATATAGTATACACACACGGTGTAGCATACTTATGTACATTATGCTTGGAATAGATGGATACACATGCGCACCGGTAATTAGATTTACTTGCACAACTTTACCTAACATTGCTTGAACTCTTTATGCATATGCAATGTACGAAGTACATGTACACATTACTAAACCATGCAAATGAACAATGTTTACAGCTAATCATACACATGCATACACAAATACACCAAGGTGTTATGCATGTAGAATTAGGTATACAATTGTCACACGCACAAGATAACATACATACGTACATATCTGCTTCTTATATTCTCATACAAAATTCCATGAAATGGGTAGTATAGGATATTCTTCAATATTTAGAAAATACATACATAATATTATTCAATCGTTCTAAGTCTAAGATTCTTGGAAAGAAAAGAGAACATTCATATTACTTCTTAATTTAGCTAATTGCTCACTTCCACGCGAATGCACGTATGCATATATAATATATATATATATATACGTATATGCTCATGCTCAAGAGAAGTATAAAACTTATAGTAGGCACAATGAACTACGCATGCTATGCACACAACAAGCGAACTCCCAACACACCATCCATATACATACATATGTATATAAAAGAGAATAAAAATCTGGGGTCTTACACCCTCCCCCTCTAGAAAAAATCTTCGTCCTCGAAGATCGCATCGAGTACCTGCGGCGACGTTGCCGAGGTCATCACCAGCTACTCTTGCTCCTATATCGTGGTCGATGGAGCACCTCGCGGAGTGAACTTCGTCTTCAGATTCGGACACTCTTTAAGCCGATGATCTTTGCCTCCACATTTAAGACATCTTCCTTCCTTTCTCCAACATGCGCTCCCACCATGACGCTTCCCGCACTGGATGCACTCCGGTTTCTCGATGCTTGAGGCCACGGTTGATTGTTGACTTTCCAAGGTTTTCCTCCTTCTTCTATCTTGCCTTTGGAATGGCTTGATCATATTCTCCTTTGGATTTGCCTCCCCTCTGGGAGAGATCCCGCTCCATTCTCTTGCTGGGTGGTCACACCTAGAAGTTCTCCTAAGGTACGTGAATCGAGTTCCAGAAGTCTAGCCCTCACTGATGGCTTAAGTCCTTTCACAAAATCTTCAGCTTGCGGTTCTGCTCATACCTCCGAGACTGAGCACCACGTCTACCACGTCCAGCCATAGTCTGCAAAATAAATAACTCAATTAGAACCTAGGTTACTATATTCTAACTATTCTCCCTATTATCTTCCATCTACTATAGTAGATTTTTATATATATAGGACAATTTCCTATGAAGACTTTGCAATGATGTGACGGTGATGGTCTATCCATGTACAGTCTCAACCTTATGCTCTGATACCAATCTCTGTAACGACCCTCTTCATACCGTACGATTATACCAATCCCCATCGGTATAAAGGGCGTCGTCACAGTGGGACATTTACCCAACACTGGTCGATAGGTTGATATGTACCTGGATAGCAATAGAGTACAACGGAATAAAATAAACAACTCAACTCTTAATCCGTCACCACACACATTCCATAATCTAAATAGCGAGATAGAAGGACAATGTCCACATTAATACAAAATAAAGAGTTTACAATGTCCAAATATTGTCCATACAATAATCCTTTTTGTGCAAAAGAAAAGTACAACTGGTAACAGCTCCACAAAATGGCCTTCTAATGATGATCCTCGCCACGCTACCGTCTAGTGCACGATACCTGTCAACCTGTACGCCGAAGCAAGAGTGAGTCCAAAGACTCAGCAAGCGACACTACTCATGATATACACATACAAGTCTTAGTGGTTTCTACATGCACTTTTACAATTAACAACACATAGCATGCTAGTCAATTCAAGTTTTCTACCTATCATGAATGTTCTACATTTTATACATAACTCATGCTTTCAGATTTGTAAAATGAATTCACCTATCACATGATCTCTATTCCACTTGCTCAGGAACTTTAGTCTTTTAAAGAGCTAAAACATGAAAGCTATCAACATGAACAATTTACACACATGAAAGGGGACACAACTAGCATGGATTTCACATAGTTTTAAACACATACACGAACCTTTTCACATGCTTTAGATTGCTGATTTCATATGATTCAATGACTATAAATCTACACATGGGAGCTACAATAATACATAAAACACATCATGTGAACAAGTAATCAAGCTATCTTGCACTCATTTTCACTAATTATCCCTAACATGGATTCTAGGCATTTATGCACACATAAGCACGATAATGACAACATGAGTTTACTGATTCACATGGTTTCCAATAACGCATTCTCACATTCTCGGTTTCACATGATTTCATACTTACTCATTCACGTTGTTCACTTTTACACGTTTGACACGTACGCATGTTCACACTTATACAATTTACTCATTTCCACATCATTTTCTCTTTCACTTTCACTTGTCACATATCACATCGATTGCACTTACCACGTGCATCTTGGGCACTTACCACGTGCCATATTCACATATTTCATTTTACTCATTTTTCATTACTTAAACAATTTGCCATGACACATAGTCCTAACCACCAGTAGAGGACACTAACAAATATCTCATAGCTCGTGCTCATTCCTTAGCACAGCTCTCAACACAACTCATAACACCTCATAACACAACCATACACAACTCATACACATACTCACCACCTAGGCAATACAGCGGTGAATCTTGGTAACTGCGCAGACCGGGAGAAGCCCTCTCCACCCTATCCAGTGGTACTTGTCCACCTCCGGGGTTTTCCCAATGCCTTTGGGACAAACTTATATCACATGGAGCCTTCTATAGGGACTTTTCTATATACGGCTCCCGATGCCTCTAGGATAGCAATGTCACATAGGCACAACTTTTACACTTTATTCATACCGAGTTTTAATACGTGTTTTACACATAACACTTTATTTCATTCACTTTCTCACTCACATGAATACCTCTATTTTTTCCTAACATGGTACTACAGAATTTCAAGAGTTTGACACACAATAAACACCCTAATCATGTTGGGTTTAAACAAAATCTAATCACATTACGATCATATGCACAATTATCATATTTCACATGAAAAACACATAACTTTTTATGTACTGATCCAAACGACCTGAAATTTTAACCACATGCTGTTTTCGGGTTCAAGATCATACCCTCAATTTTTCAGATTTTTCTGAGCTAAATAATTCACAGAAAATAAAACGTCTAATTAGCATGCTATTAATAACTTAAATTAACATGGGGTTTAACACATCTTGCGATTTGCAACCTACTGTTTTAAACAGAGGCTACTAACATATGCATGATTTGAGAATACCAAATTTACCCTAAATCATACATCTATAGATTATCATCACATCCATTCTTGCACGCTTTCATTTTATTCTACCGAATCGGATTTATTAGCAAGTTACACAAGCATGGATAAATTACTAGAATTTGCAAACACATATGCTGACCCACTGACCTTCATGATTAGACTAAAGCCAAGGCATTCACACTAATCCAAATCATGAACAAGGATTTGCAAGATTATATACATGTCATGCTCACAGTTTAAAAGATACCATTACCCTACATTCACCACACATTCCACATTCATTCACACACCACAACTAACAATATACATAGAGTATAAGCTTACCATATATCCTTATCACCAAAATGTACCGAAAATAATGCATAAGTGGGACAGAACAGCTCACTGTTCTGCCCAGAAGAACTAGGCGGCGGTCTCTCTGGCCGCTGACTCAGGGTCAGCGGCATGGCCGATGGACGCCAAGCTCATCACAGGCGTCCAGGGACCTTGCCGTCGAACCAGTCTGTGCAGAAACACAGACCCGAGCTCTGAATCTTGAGTGAATAGGAGGGTCTAGGACTCGAGAAAATTTCATAAAAATATCAAACCCACCTAGACTCATACGGGGACATCATAGATAGGTCACTTGCCTTTCAAAAATTCTTCTAAGGGATTTAAAGGCTTGGTGAAGACCTCCTTGGGCAGTCCCAAGAAGTTGCAGAAGGGCCTCCAAGGTCACCTTCCTCCGGGTTCTTGGATGAGCTCCACAGCAAGGGGACGATGGGGAAGCCTTCTCCTTTGCTCCAGCTTCCTTCTTGTCGCAGTAGATCTCCAGATCAAGCTCCAAGGGGTCGGATTTGAGGGTTCTAAAATGGGTTTTTCTCACAGCTCACCTAGGGTTTTTTCTCTCCTCTATTTCTCCTCTTGCAAGGTGAAGTGAGAAGTGGGGAAGGTCATTTCGGGTTCAGACCTAAGGAGAGCCCTCACCCACTCACCATACTGATTTGACAGCCTTAGAGCCGTTGGGGAACATCCCCCATGGTTGGCTTGCCTTGCTTCAGAAGCTTGCAGCTCTGCTGCGCATGCAGGCCAGAGAGGTTGGCGTCCATATCGCTGGACGCCAGGATTAGTGTTGGCGTCCATGTCTGGACGCTGACACCTCCTAAACGGCCTGGGGTTGACGCCAAGATGGCCTTTGGCCAGAAATCTAAAAATGCAGAAACCATGCATACCATGCATATATATACATGCAATACGTATACGGTATTACATCCACACTATCACCATGCAATACATACCTTATTTTTATTTAATATAAACATATTGACGCTAATTGGCCCTTCGGCCAGAACTTAAAAACATGCAGAAACTATGCTTACACTATATATATACATACAATATATAAGGTGTAACATGTATATTACTATACCAGGCAATCAATATCATTTATACCTAGGCATACACAAGCATACATAAATACACTAAGATAAGATGTACGTAGAATCTACCTATGCGTACATGATGTTTTACATAGGTGTGACTCAACACACGGAAAAGTAAATGACGAGAATTTTCAGGGCTTCGCAAATCATTAGGAGGTGATATGAATTATGTTAGCTAAGAATAATCTATTCGATAAAATAGTCCTTGCACACACACACTTGATTTGGCATATTAGAATCCAAGGTCCGGTGAAAAATGGTAAACACACATAAACAAATTGACTTGGGTCAGTAGGAAGTTTTGAATGAATCAACTCTATATTTTCTAGAATTGACCTCAATCAGGTGATTGCCGTTTTGATTAATTATTCATCACATAGAGTCGATCTTGTAATTTCACAGTGTCAACCTGAGCTCCATGTAGTGATAACCTAAGAAGTGATCCGGGTCAACACACTTAATAGACCTTTTGACTTTATGAATTTTCTTATGTTATAAAAACTTGTGTTAAACATTTATTCTTTTTGTTGAATATCAAAATCAGAAAAGTCAATAGCTGAGTATAGTAAGAATACTTGAGTTTAGTTGTTACAACATATCAAAACTTAATAAGTTTTGCCAATCACTGTAACTTTATAAGGCTGACCATATATAGTATACACACACGGTGTAGCATACTTATGTACATTATGCTTGGAATAGATGGATACAACATGCGCACCGGTAATTAGATTTACTTGCACAACTTTACCTAACATTGCTTGAACTCTTATGCATATGCAATGTACGAAGTACCATGTACACATTAACTAAACCATGCAAATGAACAATGTTTACAGCTAATCATACACATGCATACACAAATACACCAAGGTGTTATGCATGTAGAATTAGTATACAATTGTCACACGCACAAGATAACATACATACGTACATATCTGCTTCTTATATTCTCATACAAAATTCCATGAAATGGGTAGTATAGGATATTCTTCAATATTTAGAAAATACATACATAATATTATTCATCGTTCTAAGTCTAAGATTCTTGGAAAGAAAAGAGAACATTCATATTACTTCTATTTTAGCTAATTGCTCACTTCCACGCGAATGCACGTATGCATATATATATATATATACGTATATGCTCATGCTCAAGAAGTATAAAACTTATAGTAGGCACAATGAACTACGCATGCTATGCACACAACAAGCGAACTCCCAACACACCATCCATATACATACATATGTATATAAAAGAGATAAAAATCCGGGGTCTTACAGAAGGCCTATCTACGACATGCACTCGCCTTCGTAGTCGCGTCGGCTTCGAGTGCTTTCTCCGCCTGCGCCGAAGCCTCCCGCGATCACGTTGATCTCCTGCCCATTGGGCTCATTGTTGATCGCTGCTCGGATGGGAGTGCGGTCTCGGCGTCTAGGGCGCTCTTCGTTCCGGCGCACGAACCGTCCAAGATAGCCGCGCTTGATAAGGTCTTCGATTTCGTCCTTAAGCTGGCGGCACTCGGAGGTGTCGTGGCCATGGTCGCGATGAAAGCGACAGTACTTATTCTGATCGCGCTTCCGGGGGTCGGAGCGCATTCTCTGTGGCCACCGAACAAATGCTTCATTCCTGATCTCCGCCAGGATCTGTTCGGGTGCCACAGTGAGGGGGGTGTAGTTGGTGAGGGGACGCGGACGGCGCGGAGAATCGCCATTGCGTCGTCCCTTCTTCCGATCTCGGTCGGAACCGTTGTCGGAAGGCCGCTTCTTATCCGACTGCTCCCCCTGTTCGGCCCTACTCGCCGCCAGGCTCTCCTCGCAAGCCGCGTGGCGCTGTGCGATGGAGAGTAGTTCGGCGAGGGTAGCGGGCTGCTGGACGCCGAGGGTCCTCTGTAAGAAGCCGTCGCGAGTGCCCTGAATGAGGGCACTGGTTGCCAGAGGGACGTCCAGGCGCGAGATGCGAAGCACCTCTGTTCGGACCTCTTGACGAAGTCCCAGAGTGCCTCGCCTTTCTTCTGGCGCACGGCCAGGAGAGAAGCCGCCGTTCGGGGCTGCGACCTCCCACCAAGGAAGTTGTCCCTGAAGGACTTCTTCAGTTGGCGGAAGGAGTGATGGAGCCCGCAGGGAGGGTTTCAAACCAAGCCCTGGCGGTTTCCTTGAGAGTTGCAGGGAAGGCCCTGCATTTGGCCGCATCTGATGCTCCATGGAACACCATGTGCGACTCAAAGCCGTGGATGTGATCGGCCGGGTCGGTAGTGCCATCATAGGGTGCAAGGTGGGGCAGAGGGAGCTTGGAGGAGACCTGAGCTTCCAGGATCTCCCTGCTGAAGGGGAGCGGAAGTCCAAGTCATCCTCCGCCGGAGCCTTCCCCTCCGCACGCTGGACCATCGCGTCCATACGGCGCTCAAGGTCGACCACACGCCGCAGGCGCCTGGCGAGCTCCTGTTCGGATTTGGCGGGGCCTCCTCGTCCGGAAGCGTGGGAGTTGCCTCCTACGACAGATCGTGGCGGACGGGGGGAGGCGACGGAGCGACGGGCGAACGTCCACGTCGCTCTGCGCTCGCTCCTCAGACGGAGCTCGGCGGGAGCGACGCGGCGAGTCTGCCTGTTGCTCCTGAGGCGCGGGGAGGACGCGAGAGCGTCGATGCGACGACTCTGCGCCGCTCGCGCGGCAGGAGGCCGCCGGGGCCGCTGCTCCCACCATCTGGGCCTGCAAGGCGAGGCAAACGCCCGTCAACTGCTGCATCTGTCCTCGAAGTTCTGCTACTTCAAGGGCATTTGCGGGTGCGGCGGCTGCTGGCGTAGGGACGTCGTTGTTACCGCGGCGGGGGCAATGTCGACGTCTACGGGAGGGGGCTGATGACGAGAGTCCCCTCGTGATTGACGGGACCTCGTCGCCCTGCTCCCCACGTTCTGGTATGAGGATCGTCCGCGAGCCATGGCTGCGTCGTTTCCCACAGACGGCGCCAAATGTAGTGGTGTAATCCTGTTTGGGCCGGAACCAAACGGGCCTCCACTAGAGAGAGTAGGGAGACGATCGCTGGTGGGGACGAGAACCTGCAAGACAGCAGAGGATCAGGGGGCCCGGTGAAGACCGGGGAAACTCTCCGATGCCTAAGTCAGTGGAGAGCTTGCAAGGCAGGGGTTTCGGAGTATGAGAGTGTGTTCGCGTGAGGAAGAGAACGTACCGTTGCTGGTAGTGTACCTGTGCTCTTATAGGCGTCGGTGCCAAGGCCAACATGCGTAACGTTGGTAGATCGTGCCTGAAAAGGCGCCTTGATGGACACGCATAACGGGAGGTTATGCTCTCAGGCGTCTGTTGGGCTGCCAGGCAGTTCGTGCCTCTTGATGGTGGAGTACTTGGCCTGGGACGGTTACAACCGCACCGTGAGCCAGAGAACCTGCTCGGCACTCTTTGGAAACACTCCCCGAGCAGGTGACCACATATGGGGGCTCGAACCATACTGTTCGGTGATATCCAGGGTTGTTCCGCGCAGCAGGGTTACTGTTCCTGTTCGAACCCCTCCGCAGTTGTTCGGTGTGGAGGGCAATATAACTGCTCGGGGATATGTCGCTGCTGAGCTTGACAACTTCCGACCATGGGTCATTCAAAGGAGGTCTTCGAACCACCCTAGTGAGGGTGTGGTCTCCGGAGATGGTGCCACGTTTGTTGACAGACGTGACTGAGCGGGCCGTAACGAGCCATGATGGCCTAGGTGACCAGATTTGCCACCACACATCCATGAAGAAGGCTAACTTATTAAAGAAGAGAGTTAACTATGTTTTAGATTTATCTTTTTTTGCAACATAGTGATTCGTCTATATATGTAACATTTGTAACAAGCTAATGAAAGAAATATTAAAATCACACTTTTTGAGCAAATCCGGACATTTTGAAAGCCCAACTTTGGCACTTTACTAGGATATTTTGGAACCTACACATTGCATTTTGACCGCTTAACTTGTGTTCATTTGTTACATTACTCATATGCGTTTCAATTTTTTTTAATATTGTATGTTGCTTTGGGATGTGCAAGGGTTCCAAAACATGTTTTATTTATAAATAATTAAAAAAATATTGAAATCACAGTTTTTAATCAAATCACGATATTTTGGAGCCTAAATGACCTACTTTGACATCTTACCAGGAAGTTGTTGAGCCTACACACAGTATTTTGACGCCTAATCTGTGTTTATATTTACATTCTCAGATGTGTTTCAATTTCCTTTTTTAGTATTGCTTGTTGTTGTGGGACATTTAGGCAAAAATATGTTTTGCCTGAGTAAGTAATTAAAGAAATATAAAAATCACATTTTTTAATCAAACCAAAACGTTTTGTAATCCAACCTATTTTGACGTCTTATCGGGGCATTTTGGAGCCTACGCGTAGTATTTTGGCACCGGACTTGTGTTCATATTTTACATTCTTAGATTATTTTTATATTTTTTTAATATTGTTCATTGCTGCGGGACGTTTAAAAGATAAATAATTTAACAATATTAAAAATACATATTTAAAAAATCAAGATATTTTAGAGCCCAATTGATCTATTTTACTGGCACATTTTGGCACCTAACTACACATTTTGGAGTCTCGGTATAATTTTTGGCGCCTACATTTGTTCATATTTCATATACAATTACATCATGCATTCAAGAGAGGAGATCCTTTCAGTACCGGGTTGGAGAGAACTCCGTCAGTATTAGAGGAGTATTTTTAAAAAACCTCTCTTACTTAAAGGTGTTGGGGGGGGGGGGGGGGGGGGGGGGGGGGGGGGGGGGGGGGGGGGGTGGTGGGTTGAGTGTTGAAGAATTTTTTCATAAAATATCCCTCTAATACTGATGAGCTCTCTCTCAACGGGGTATTGAGAGGATCTCTTTTTCTACATTCAAACTCATTTATTCATTCATTTAAGTTTATTTGGTTGTTTGTAATAAATTTATAGGAATTCTTTTTCAAAGATTAACTTTTAAAGAAAATAAAAAGCACAATTGTTCATTTGGTACCCACATAAATATTTTTCTGAAAAGATTTTTTAATGTTTGTTTTTCAGTAAAATTTTTTAAAAAATAATAAAATAATAAATAATGTCGACCACCCAATCGCCCGACGTCGGGTGCTAGGTGCACCGGACATCGGGCGTCGACTGTCGGAAGTCGGGTGCTAGACGCACAGGCGTCTCCGGCGCCTGGCGCCGGACGTTCGACGTTCGTCAGACGCCGGGTGCCAGGCACTGGGTGCCTGCCGTCGGCTATCAAGTTTTTAATATCAGACACTAAAAATTATAGTGGAGATTGTAGTCGCACTCTTAAAATCATATATGAAAGAGAAATTTAGGAAAATAGTTTATGGAGTCTTATTAAAGATGTCAAAATTCATAATTTTAGGTAAAAGATTTTCATAGATTAATTTTTCAGTGGTACTAAACAGACTATTATATGAAGTTTTTCCGAAAAACTTTTTCCAACATGAGATTTTCTGTTGAAACAAATGTACCCTTATTCAACAGGTAATTACATCACACAATTGCAATTCATTGATTCACAAACTCATTCAAAGTATAATCACATGTGTTACTGTATAATATGACAATCATTTCTTGTTTAGTGACAATATAATCACAAATTCACTCATTCATTCATTCACATACCATTTCCTATTTAGTGACTTTGAAAGAAGATGACAAACAAAATTGAGTTGATATTTATTAACAACATTGTCATTAAAGTCCAAATTTAAGACCATCCCCTTCTTTGTTAGGCGCTTCATGTACATCAAGCAACGCTCCATGTACATCAACAGTAGAGAGCGCAATTCATATTAGGACTTGATTGCTGAGGATGTGTTTGATAAAAAATAAGCTTAAATCCCTCAATGTTGGTGTAGCCTTCAATTTGAAGATGTCACACATCCTATTTTCTCTTATATATTTTCGCAGTGGAAAGTACATATACATATAATCGGGAACGTGACGGCAAGCAAGCATTCATATGCCATAGACACTTGGTTAATGCAATAGGGCCATAATTAATGACAATAATCTAATCTCTTATTCAACATAATCGATATTACAATTTCTTGATATCAACGATCAATTTCCTCCATCTATCTCTCAATAAAAATAAGAAAAAACTCAAGATTTAACCACTCCCTCACTAACTAATGGCCGACAACTCTCTATGGTGTGAGTGGAAACACTCTTCACTCTTGCCCGTCTCCTTCATGGTCCATATCCTCATGATCACTATATGAAAGTGTTAACAAAATAGGCATGAGCGAAACTATGCCTAGTAGGATTTACATCCCAAAGTGCGGGCTATGATATAAGTGATTAACATATTAAAGATCAGTCAGAAAGATAGCAGATGTATAACAAGAAAACACATCAAAATAGCATGTGTCGATACACACATATGCAGAGGTCGACGCATATAAGCAATTTTCAACACATATAAGCAAGTGTCGACAACCTGCAAGTGTTGACAGACAAAAGTAATTATTGACATATAGTCATGATAGGGGTTTCACAGTGATTCAACAGATGCATAACAACATGAATTTAGCAAGAATTCAAGGACAAGAACATATTAAATGAATAATTAACAAGATTGGCCATATTTCACAAATCAAACATATCAAATCAAATCAGATGAGGGCATTTTCAAATCTTACACACATATCAGTGTCATGTCAAACACTAAAAGTCCATACTCTCACGGTTCATAAGTACTTTGGGGCGCTCCACCCTAGGACCAGACGAGGCCCTTATTTGCATAGACATTAGTCATATTTCTAGACTGAAGTCCCATATAGTGTTAATCACACAGAACACATCATAGCTAAAGGATGTCCAAGAATAAGCAGGTAGTAAACATGAACGAGTGAAGAACTGGAAGGAACGAGTCGAACAATAAATACTTTTGAAGGATGAACAATGAACGATATTAACTAGAAAACTTCCAGAAGATCCAATCTAATTTAAGTTAGGCCCGAGATCGCCTACCTTTGAGTCTTCTTGTGATTTAGGATTTCTACAGATGAAGTAGGGATGCAGGTGTTGAACTCCTCGAAATTTCGGCCTCTAGTTCCACCCTCTTGCTCCTGGATGATCTCCTCGTGTCCAACAACCAAGAAGGAGTTTTAAGATCTGCCACAGGGGGTCTTAGGGTGATATTTATAAGGTCAGAGTCGTGTGAGTTTCCAAGTTTTCGGGGTTTCCTATATGGAGTCTTACTATGTTTGGTATTTCCTTATGTCTATTCCCTCACAGATCCCAATTCTAATGGGAAAGTAGTAAAGGGCAAGTTTTGTCGTATGTCCTTATTTAATACCAACCTTATAAGTAAGTAGTATAAAGTAATTTAATACTGTCACGCCCCTCCAATTTAGTAGCAGAATAATCGGGGAGACATGAGCAAAGTATATGGTAATGTAAATTGCGCGTACAATCGCAAATAATCAGGGTAACTAATGAACAATAATTACAATAAACTCTTCATTTTATTGATAAATCACCTAAACTATTACAACCACTAATTCTGAGCCAATACATAGGGCTCAAAGACATCATTACATTAGAAAGGATATCTAAGTAAATATCTATCTAGACTCTATGATACTAAGGCCATTCCATCGCTAAAACTCCAGGTCGCTCATCACTCCAGTCCATTCCCGTTGGTGTGTGAAAGGTCATCATCCGACTTACCTGAAACACATATAATAATAGCGCAGGGTGAGCGATAACACTCAGTAGGACTTAATATCTCGTGTAAACAGGCATACTTTAAGTGATTAATATCTTATAAAGCAGGATAACTAGAGAGAACATTCAAGTATAGTCAAGAGAGTAATAGCACATGATAGCAAGAGAACGATAATACTTTCAAACAGAATATTGCAAAACTAACATGATAAAAGATTGGCCATATACGAGATAGCGTGTAACGATTGCACAAAAGTGCACTAGTAGAGATAGCACATTTGGTCGAGCTTCTTGTCAACCCAGATAACATAGTATAGTGATTGATTGATTGATTGTCATAGATTAAATCTTGGTAATATGGCGCTAGATGCATGCCGAACATCCTGATCATTTAACTCCCGCAGGCAAATGGCACTTTCGAACGCACCTCCCAGTTCTAGAACGGACCCTTTATAATATTGCCTGGCATAGTTTATGTTTGTTATCTTAGACAATCAATTTAATGGCCAAATAGAGTACCAAAAATAGATGAGAGTGATTGACAAATAGATGAGAGTTTAGAGAGAACATGAACAGACGAGAGTGTAGAGATAATAGATGAGAATAGGGTCATATTCGTAAATCAATAGTAAATAGGCGATAGTAATAGTTGCACAGCACAGTCGTGCACTGATAGTCTGGTAGAAGTCACAACCGCCCCAATAGCCGTGCTACGAACACAGGCCAGAGGTCCGGCGTGATCTAAAGATAAGAAAGAACAAACTAAGGCCATTGGATCATGCTGATCCCTAAGGGTATAATAGGTGTTAATGGTACAACCCGCTCGTCGGCAATGGACGTCCACCAAAGCCAAGGAGACTTACAGAGGCCTTGACAAGGAGTTCGTGGTCCAGTTAGGAGTATTTCCAACGGAGAGGTCGTCCAAGCCAAGATAGAAGTGTGTAAAGAAACGATTGTCCGTCATGCCTCGAGTGCTCGATGGTAGAGAGACGCGATAACAGTATTAAATCAAGCGATTAAAACGAAGACAAGTCCATTAAAATAATAGAAAAATTATATGAAAAATTACACTTAATTACTAGATATATTATTGAGTAAATTTGGTGAGGTTTCATGGCAAACATTTATGTATAGTATGTGCATGTGTAAGATAATCATAATAGCAAGAGATAGTTGTGCACATAACTTTTATTCAATAGAAAATCATGTGAATATTATCCATTATTGTTAAATAGGTCGTTACTGTTCATAACAGTACAATTTATGGGTTAAACAGTGATTAAATGGCATGATTAACAAGGGTTTGCATGGAAATTAGGGTTCTGGTTGCAACAGTCAGGTCGCGACGTCAGCTGGCGTTGCGTTCAGGTCGCGACGTCGGATGGCACAGCGTTCAAATCGCGACGTGTCGAGCCGACGCATTATGGTTCCATCCGAAACGCCGATGCAACGACGAGGTGCTCGTCGCGACAGGTCGGGGCGACGCGTTCAAGTCAGACTGACCAGACGAGGAGATCGCAACGCGGGATCCTGTTGCGTTAAGAACGCGACGTGGGTCCTTGTCGTGACCTGGTTAAGAACGCGACCTATCGGGTCGTCGCGTTCTCAGGACCTCGGCCGGAGCTTTGGCAGATGGCACATGTCACCTTGGGTTGCGGTCCATGCAACCAAGGCTTGACACAGTATACTTTAAAAATCTAGAACAAATTGTATACTTAGCGAAAAATCATGAAATCAGTTTTAAATGAAACTAGACATGTAGAGGTATCTACAATATTAAATAATTAGGGAATAGACATGATATTGACATGCTATGAATAGGTTACATCTTGGTGACCTAAAATCATACACAGTGATAGAATCTGATTTAATTCGAAGATGTTACATGATAAAAATTAGGGGAAATAGGATCATTCAGACCCTAACATCATGGAGCATGTATAGTAAAAATTGCAAGGTACGATATCAAATGTATGCATAGATTGAAGGTAAACATGTTGGTTCGGATACATGTTCATGATAGGAATTTGAGTATGAAATACTCCTAAATGGCATGGTCAAAATTGGGGAAAATACAGGGCTTTGCAAGAGGGGATCATGGTCTACCTAGGGTCGAAGTTAATTAGGTTTTGCTTGAGAGATTGCTTACCTTTAAGCACTTTGAATCCTAGGGTTTGAAAATGTGAAGAACTTGATGAAGCCCTTCGTTCCTAGCCTTCTCCTCCTTGATCTCCACATCCAAAGCCTTCTCTCCTTCGTCCTCCAAGCTCCAGAAGTGGTCTAGGGTTGGGTTGGTACGAAATAAGAGAGTATTTGTATCTCTTAAGACTCCTATACCCTTAAAACTCTTCCCTCTCTTCTAGCTACGAATTTCTCATATTTATCTCCCTTTTTTCTAGCCTTTATCCATCTATTTAGCATGGGGAGAACTTTAATTTCGTGGCTAAGGGATTAGTATAAGTCTAGGACTCCTTTTAAGATATATATGAGTCATATTAATGCTTTATGTAACGACCCGACCTCCCGGACCCACGCCAAGGGCCCCGAGGGTCGCGCCGCCACCCATGGATCTGAAGATCCGGAAGGGTTAGAATAAATAGTCTAGTGAGATATGCAATGAATTCGAATAACTATAACGATTATGTACAATATACAAAAAGTTTGTACAACGAGTCCCAAGCAAAAGCACAGGTACAGGAAGAAAGGTGCAGTCCTTAAGGGGCATACCCCGAGAACTTGCAAAACACAACCCTCAGCTCACTCGGCTACAAGAGATCACAACACTCGCTCTCACTGCTGCTGACAACAACACAGTGCCACAGCCGCCTCCGCAACCCATCCGACACCGAGCTCCCGCGACGACGAGCCCCTAGCTGAAGGAAGTAGGGAGGTGAGCCTCGCGAACAAGACCTAGTAGGGATTACTAGTCCCTCACCGACCAGAGCAGCAGGAACTCCGAAAATGGGAAACTACACTAGAAAGCTGTAAAGCAAGTAACACCTACAGCATGGTACTACTAAGTAGCAGAAGAGAACAGTACGACGCCACGACCATCAACAAAGGTCGGAACACACACACGACTCCCGCAGAAACTAACAGAGTCGGACACACAGCGGAAGCAACCCACGGCACACCTGCTGAGACCACGCAACAACCAGGTGAGAACGACGTCTCACCACAAGCACAACCACCTCAGACCTCCACAGGGTCAACGGCCCACAAGCAGAACCACCCCGGACCCCAGATACACCGCAAGGTCGGGAAGCCTTACACGTCGGTGCCACTACGGACTAGCACCCATGAACGGAACCACAGAACCGAGAGAACACCGAAGCGGGGACTGCCAGAAGCACGGGTCTGCCCAAGGCCAGACCAACGACGCCCACGGGAGCTAAGCACAGCCAGGCTAAAATCGCCGTGCAAACTAGGGCAATGAGGAACACTCGGAAACGTCGTGAGGAAACACCGTCACAACAACAACAACCAAGCCACCGCCGCTAGCAGCCAAGAGGGGGACGCGCAGTCCACACACACTCTGCTCGCTAGCCTAGCTCCTGCCTCCGCCCCCGCGGAAGGGTGAGACAGAGCCGCTAAGAACACACAACACACACAACACCGCATCCTGGCCAAGCTACAGCCTCACGCTTAGCACCACTACTTGGCTCCGGAACCAACGCAGAGAGAGGCAGTGAGACAAGGGACTGTCTGGGCCGCGCTGGGAAGAGAACCACCTCGACGACCTCGGCGTCCCACCCCAGACAAGAGAGCTCTACAAACGACTCAACGTCGCTGCCCCAAACTACCGTTTTCCCCTTCAGCTCCAGAGTCCGCCAGGTCAGATGTCAACTCGAGCACGCTCGTAGCCCCGAACGCTCCCTCAAAGGCTCGGGGATGGGGGTCCCGGGCAATGGTAACAACCTCTCAGATCGGGGACAAGCCCTCAAGTGCCTAGCACCGGGCGAACAGGCGGGGTAGCACAACAGAAACATGTCGAACTGCTGGCTCGTAACACACGACAAGCCCAGCAAGTGAGAGGCACGTACGGACCCTCAAAAGGGCCGACGGCCAACCAAACACGCACGAGAAAGTCGGAGCCTCGGAACACTACTAGCAACACGAAAACTCGTCGCTCTGCTAATAATCGATTGACGCCAGTTAATCGATTATTAGACAGACGCGACCCTCTGACACCACTGCCAGGACACGGCCACGAAGGTGTCACCTTCTGTCACTTAACGCAGGAAGGTAACCAGCCGCGTTCCCTACCAGAAGGTTCTAAGGGCAAGGCCTGCCCTGGGGCACACGCTGACACACAACCGGGCCCACGGAAACACCCGAGGCAACACAGGTACTGTCGCGACCCCCAAGGCCGTCGCAACACCATCGTGATGGGGAAGGGCGCCGCGACAGCCTTGTCGCGACCGGGAAGGCGTTGCGACAGAAGCCCTATCGCGACTGGGAACCGCGTGTAGGATCGGATATGTGGATGGACAGATCTAGAAGGGGGGGGGGGGGGCGTTGAATAGATCTGTCACCAATTACTGCGGAAGCTTAAGAAAATTAAAAATTACTTCAAATCAGAGATTAATTCAGAGAGGCAATTCAATGATCTGAAGAGTGAATGTGTGTAGATGATGTGTGAATCAATACAATTAGTAGAGATCGAAACCCTAGGCAAGCATCTATCGAAGACAAACAGATCAAACCTTGCACAAGGATTTTTAGGTGGTTCGAAAATCACACTAGTGATTCCTACATCCACCCCTCACACAGTGAGGCTCCACTACTCAACCTGAGTACAATACACACTAGAGCTTGACAACTCCAACACACTAACTCTAGAGCACAACTGCTCTAGAAACTGAGCACACTCGCTCAAACACACAGAGAGTGTTCAACTCAACACAATCGAGCACAAAGGCTCACAAGACACAAGCTAGATCAAGAACAACTTAAATCAGATCCTCTAGCAATGATCTGATTCAGAATGAATTCATTCACAGAGACTAGTGCAACAATTTATGCACAATCCCCCAGAATGAATCAGAAGAAACTTGAAGAGTAAAGAGAATTTGATACAGATTATGTTCTTCAGTAGAAATCCCTTGCAGAGTTTGGATTGAGGAGATCCTTTGATGCTTTGATTCCTTGGGCGATGCTCTGCTACAATTGCCTCTGAATCACCCTCGAATTCTCCTCAATTGCTTGCTTCTGCTGGATCTGCTCCCTTGAGAGATGTTTCAACCTCTTCTTCAGAGATCTACTTTACCTTCTTGTGCTTTCCAAGGACGTAGATGGGTCACCAAGCACCAAGAGGAGCAGAGCGGGAGAATCCTCCTTCTTGCCGCCAAAAGCTTTTGCTGGAATGTTCTGGAGGACTTCTACGGCTTGGGGACAATTGGTGGGGTATTATAGCCCAACATGGCCAATGGTACCCTTGGAGTGCGTGGGCACATGATCCAAGACCAATCCCATTGATCCCTAGGAGGCCACGTGTTCAGATAGATCTTAAGATGAAAAATCAGCCGGAGTGTGTCGACACTGCCACTGAGTGTGTCAACACACTGTCCCAATGTGCAAAAGGATCTTCTGGGAGATGGGTCTAGTGTCGACACTGCCATTGGCTGTGTCGACACACTGTCCCAGTCAGGCAACTGGGTCTTCTGGAGTCTGGGTCTAGTGTCGACACTACCAGGGACTGTGTCGACACACTGGACCCTATCTCATGAAATGCTTCAGGGAATGATACCCAGTGTCGACACCATCAATGGGTGTGTCGACACTACCATGATAAGAATTATATGTCCCTGAGAATTCAACACATAAACCATTAGTACAAGATATTATCATCAAGGTATGTGATGTAATGTGTTTGGAAACATGCTTTTGAGCATTGTTATTACATAAGTGATGTATGTAAATATTCCATCCATTAGGCATTAAAATCACAACATGTCATCATCAAAACTATGAGGAGAAATATATTAAATTCACACTCAACCCAACATTCTCCCCCTTTGATGATGTCAACATTAAATTAATCATCAAATTCTGATTCTCTTGAGGATGTGATTTTAAGCCATTCTTTCACACAGTTTAAGCACACACACTGAATGACAATGAACAATGTGTTTCAACATTTCCATTAACTTCATCAAATGCCATTGAACAAAATTTAGTAACATGTGACAATTTTCACAATCAAAACACAATGTTACTAACAACCATGTCTTTTCAAAAATAACCACAAGAACCATACAAGATGTGACATTTACATCCAAAAAGTGTTTGCAAACAAGCATCCATTCACAATAAAGAACACTCCTTCTCCCCCTTTGAATCATCAAAATACAATATCCATCAAGAGGATGGAGGTGGAGGAGGAATAGAAGTAAAATAGACTCTATGGACTTCAGTCTTGTCTCCATAGCAGATAAGTTGGATCTCAGCTGAGTTTGCATAGTTGCCAAAGAGTATGCAGTAGTTCTTCCATCTCTGAGAATTGTCATACAAGTGGCTTGAAAGGCACTAAGATCAGCTGACATAGGTTGGAAGGCTGAAGATGAGCTAGCAAAACCACCATGTCTGTTAAGAGTGCGAAACTCACTCTTGAGAGCAACCATTTCTTGATCATATGAGCTGACAAATTCTTCATACCTTCCATATCATCCACCATGTGAGCAAAAGAAAGTTTGGTCTTTGATATTTGAGAAATAGCTTCCTGACTGTTGAAGAGATTTTTCTGAGGTTAGCTAAAATCCCTTGAAGAACTTTTTCAAGCTTGTCTTGATGTTCTTTCAATGAACAGAAGCATCACCTAAAGTGCCAATGAGCTTGTTAAATCTTTGGGTTGCATGATCAGCTACCTCCTTTACTTGATGAACTGACCATTCACTGAGTTTTCAACCTCTGAATGCGAAGTTCAAATTTTCTGACATTTGTTGTATAGAGGAGGTGATGGTGCCAAACTTGTCTTCAAAAAAGAATACAATTCAGGTGAACAGAAGGTCCACCAGTGGAAGTAGAAGCTGAACCATGGAATTGGGGAAAGAATGATGGAGGATCCACATCAGGAATGAGTGGGGAGAGGCATGCGTTGTGGGTGATTGAGGTATATCATGAGGAATTGGGACTCCAATCTCAGATGGGGGCTGATCCTCCTGAACAGGCTGTGGAGAGTGAACAGCAGGAGGAGGTCTACTTCCTCAGGTGCAGCTGGTGCCTCAATGACTGGACATCTTCTAACTTGATCACCCTCAATTCTAAAACCCATGAATTTTTGCAAATGTTTCAAACAGTAAATATTGGATTTTGAAATTGTCTGAGCTTCTCATTTGCAAGGGACACACCAAAGTGTTCAAAGATAGCAGTAAGATGAGCAGCATAGGGCAGTGACCTATGAAGATCCGTCCTTACAGTTTCAGACATAATTTGGTACATTATCACATGCAAATTGATCTTGATTTCCTTTTTCTTGCCAGTAGAGAATCTATACTATAATACCTAAAACAGAGTTCCCTATTTCTCGCCTAAACTAACCTAGACCACGTGGCAGCCGCTCCGGACTCCTAACTTTTTATCTCGGAAGCGGCCTTCCTCCCTTTTCTCTCTCTCTATCTGTCCTCCATCTGTTGCCGTTTCAGTTCCCGGAGAGAAGATCTGAAGCGCCGGATCCTTTGCCTTCCCCTTTCTCTCTCTGCCCCATCTGTGCCCTTTTCAATTTTCCTCCATCCTGCGGTTTCGGTTACCGGAGAGAAGAGAAGTTGAAGGGCCGGTTTTCTGGCTGCTCCTTCTGGTGGTGGTAACTCTCTCTCTCTCTCTCTCTCTCCTGTCCCCTCTATCCCAGGAGCCACGGCGACGCAGATCATGTCCCAAGAGGACGCCCACTACTCCCAGACGGTTTCGGAGAGGGCGGCCTTGAGGTAGACGAGGCGGTCGACCTCCTCGAAGACGAGGGGGTCGTCGACCGACCTGCTCCTGTTCCTGCTACTTTCTTTCAAATGCTGCTCTCAAAGATCTCTGAAGCAGCTAGCTACTTAGGAGAAGGCGATCGAAGAAGAGGAGGAAGAAGAAGAAGTTGTGCAACCCACAGAAGGAAGAGAAAGCAGAGAGCTAGCTAGCTGCTGCCTCTTCTGCTCTGTGTTTCCTGCTAGCTGCCATATATGGTAACGCGCACGGCAGGGACAACACAGGGAGAAGTACTTGCTGTTCAGCTGGCCCTGATCGAACCAGCAGTCTCCACAAGAACGTACATTTCAGGTTACCACCTCTGTATCTGCTCACTCAACGGATCCAGTTCCACAATGGTTTCCACCGGAGACGAGAAGGTGCGGGATGTGG
>CM024754.1:26679972-26717993 GCA_014218235.1 Colocasia esculenta | reverse complement strand
TTCTTAATTACTTACTCAGGCAAAACATATTTTTGCCTAAATGTCCCACAACAACAAGCAATACTAAAAAAGGAAATTGAAACCACATCTGAGAAGGTAAATATAAACACAGATTAGGCGTCAAAATACTGTGGTGTAGGCTCAACAACTTCCTGGTAAGATGTCAAAGTAGGTCATTTAGGCTCCAAAATATCGTGATTTGATTAAAAACTGTGATTTCAATATTTTTTAATATTTATAAATAAAAAATGTTTTGGAACCCTTGCACATCCCAAAGCAACATACAATATAAAAAAATTGAAACGCATATGAGAATGTAACAAATGAACACAAGTTAAGCGGTCAAAATGCAATGTGTAGGTTCCAAAATATCCTAGTAAAGTGCCAAAGTTGGGCTTTCAAAATGTCCGGATTTGCTCAAAAAGTGTGATTTACTATTTCTTTCATTAGCTTGTTACAAATGTACACACAATATAGACGAATCACTATGTTGCAAAAAAAGATAAATCTAAAACATAGTTAACTCTCTTCTTTAATAAGTTAGCCTTCTTCATGGATGTGTGGTGGCAAATCTGGTCACCTAGGCCATCATGGCTCGTTACGGCCCGCTCAGTCACGTCTGTCAACAAACGTGGCACCATCTCCGGAGACCACACCCTCACTAGGGTGGTTCGAAGACCTCCTTTGAATGACCCATGGTCGGAAGTTGTCAAGCTCAGCAGCGACATATCCCCGAGCAGTTATATTGCCCTCCACACCGAACAACTGCGGAGGGGTTCGAACAGGAACAGTAACCCTGCTGCGCGGAACAACCCTGGATATCACCGAACAGTATGGTTCGAGCCCCCATATGTGGTCACCTGCTCGGGGAGTGTTTCCAAAGAGTGCCGAGCAGGTTCTCTGGCTCACGGTGCGGTTGTAACCGTCCCAGGCCAAGTACTCCACCATCAAGAGGCACGAACTGCCTGGCAGCCCAACAGACGCCTGAGAGCATAACCTCCCGTTATGCGTGTCCATCAAGGCGCCTTTTCAGGCACGATCTACCAACGTTACGCATGTTGGCCTTGGCACCGACGCCTATAAGAGCACAGGTACACTACCAGCAACGGTACGTTCTCTTCCTCACGCGAACACACTCTCATACTCCGAAACCCCTGCCTTGCAAGCTCTCCACTGACTTAGGCATCGGAGAGTTTCCCCGGTCTTCACCGGGCCCCCTGATCCTCTGCTGTCTTGCAGGTTCTCGTCCCCACCAGCGATCGTCTCCCTACTCTCTCTAGTGGAGGCCCGTTTGGTTCCGGCCCAAACAGGATTACACCACTACATTTGGCGCCGTCTGTGGGAAACGACGCAGCCATGGCTCGCGGACGATCCTCATACCAGAACGTGGGGAGCAGGGCGACGAGGTCCCGTCAATCACGAGGGGACTCTCGTCATCAGCCCCCTCCCGTAGACGTCGACATTGCCCCCGCCGGCGGTAACAACGACGTCCCTACGCCAGCAGCCGCCGCACCCGCAACTGCCCTTGAAGTAGCAGAACTTCGAGGACAGATGCAGCAGTTGACGGGCGTTTGCCTCGCCTTGCAGGCCCAGATGGTGGGAGCAGCGGCCCCGGCGGCCTCCTGCCGCGCGAGCGGCGCAGAGTCGTCGCATCGACGCTCTCGCGTCCTCCCCGCGCCTCAGGAGCAACAGGCAGACTCGCCGCGTCGCTCCCGCCGAGCTCCGTCTGAGGAGCGAGCGCAGAGCGACGTGGACGTTCGCCCGTCGCTCCGTCGCCTCCCCCCGTCCGCCACGATCTGTCGTAGGAGGCAACTCCCACGCTTCCGGACGAGGAGGCCCCGCCAAATCCGAACAGGAGCTCGCCAGGCGCCTGCGGCGTGTGGTCGACCTTGAGCGCCGTATGGACGCGATGGTCCAGCGTGCGGAGGGGAAGGCTCCGGCGGAGGATGACTTGGACTTCCGCTCCCCTTCAGCAGGGAGATCCTGGAAGCTCAGGTCTCCTCCAAGCTCCCTCTGCCCCACCTTGCACCCTATGATGGCACTACCGACCCGGCCGATCACATCCACGGCTTTGAGTCGCACATGGTGTTCCATGGAGCATCAGATGCGGCCAAATGCAGGGCCTTCCCTGCAACTCTCAAGGAAACCGCCAGGGCTTGGTTTGAAACCCTCCCTGCGGGCTCCATCACTCCTTCCGCCAACTGAAGAAGTCCTTCAGGGACAACTTCCTTGGTGGGAGGTCGCAGCCCCGAACGGCGGCTTCTCTCCTGGCCGTGCGCCAGAAGAAAGGCGAGGCACTCTGGGACTTCGTCAAGAGGTCCGAACAGAGGTGCTTCGCATCTCGCGCCTGGACGTCCCTCTGGCAACCAGTGCCCTCATTCAGGGCACTCGCGACGGCTTCTTACAGAGGACCCTCGGCGTCCAGCAGCCCGTACCCTCGCCGAACTACTCTCCATCGCACAGCGCCACGCGGCTTGCGAGGAGAGCCTGGCGGCGAGTAGGGCCGAACAGGGGGAGCAGTCGGATAAGAAGCGGCCTTCCGACAACGGTTCCGACCGAGATCGGAAGAAGGGACGACGCAATGGCGATTCTCCGCGCCGTCCGCGTCCCCTCACCAAACACCCCCCTCACTGTGGCACCCGAACAGATCCTGGCGGAGATCAGGAATGAAGCATTTGTTCGGTGGCCACAGAGAATGCGCTCCGACCCCCGGAAGCGCGATCAGAATAAGTACTGTCGCTTTCATCGCGACCATGGCCACGACACCTCCGAGTGCCGCCAGCTTAAGGACGAAATCGAAGACCTTATCAAGCGCGGCTATCTTGGACGGTTCGTGCGCCGGAACGAAGAGCGCCCTAGACGCCGAGACCGCACTCCCATCCGAGCAGCGATCAACAATGAGCCCAATGGGCAGGAGATCAACGTGATCGCGGGAGGCTTCGGCGCAGGCGGAGAAAGCACTCGAAGCCGACGCGACTACGAAGGCGAGTGCATGTCGTAGATAGGCCTTCTGTAAGACCCCGGATTTTTATCTCTTTTATATACATATGTATGTATATGGATGGTGTGTTGGGAGTTCGCTTGTTGTGTGCATAGCATGCGTAGTTCATTGTGCCTACTATAAGTTTTATACTTCTTGAGCATGAGCATATACGTATATATATATATATATGCATACGTGCATTCGCGTGGAAGTGAGCAATTAGCTAAAATAGAAGTAATATGAATGTTCTCTTTTCTTTCCAAGAATCTTAGACTTAGAACGATGAATAATATTATGTATGTATTTTCTAAATATTGAAGAATATCCTATACTACCCATTTCATGGAATTTTGTATGAGAATATAAGAAGCAGATATGTACGTATGTATGTTATCTTGTGCGTGTGACAATTGTATACTAATTCTACATGCATAACACCTTGGTGTATTTGTGTATGCATGTGTATGATTAGCTGTAAACATTGTTCATTTGCATGGTTTAGTTAATGTGTACATGGTACTTCGTACATTGCATATGCATAAGAGTTCAAGCAATGTTAGGTAAAGTTGTGCAAGTAAATCTAATTACCGGTGCGCATGTTGTATCCATCTATTCCAAGCATAATGTACATAAGTATGCTACACCGTGTGTGTATACTATATATGGTCAGCCTTATAAAGTTACAGTGATTGGCAAAACTTATTAAGTTTTGATATGTTGTAACAACTAAACTCAAGTATTCTTACTATACTCAGCTATTGACTTTTCTGATTTTGATATTCAACAAAAAGAATAAATGTTTAACACAAGTTTTTATAACATAAGAAAATTCATAAAGTCAAAAGGTCTATTAAGTGTGTTGACCCGGATCACTTCTTAGGTTATCACTACATGGAGCTCAGGTTGACACTGTGAAATTACAAGATCGACTCTATGTGATGAATAATTAATCAAAACGGCAATCACCTGATTGAGGTCAATTCTAGAAAATATAGAGTTGATTCATTCAAAACTTCCTACTGACCCAAGTCAATTTGTTTATGTGTGTTTACCATTTTTCACCGGACCTTGGATTCTAATATGCCAAATCAAGTGTGTGTGTGCAAGGACTATTTTATCGAATAGATTATTCTTAGCTAACATAATTCATATCACCTCCTAATGATTTGCGAAGCCCTGAAAATTCTCGTCATTTACTTTTCCGTGTGTTGAGTCACACCTATGTAAAACATCATGTACGCATAGGTAGATTCTACGTACATCTTATCTTAGTGTATTTATGTATGCTTGTGTATGCCTAGGTATAAATGATATTGATTGCCTGGTATAGTAATATACATGTTACACCTTATATATTGTATGTATATATATAGTGTAAGCATAGTTTCTGCATGTTTTTAAGTTCTGGCCGAAGGGCCAATTAGCGTCAATATGTTTATATTAAATAAAAATAAGGTATGTATTGCATGGTGATAGTGTGGATGTAATACCGTATACGTATTGCATGTATATATATGCATGGTATGCATGGTTTCTGCATTTTTAGATTTCTGGCCAAAGGCCATCTTGGCGTCAACCCCAGGCCGTTTAGGAGGTGTCAGCGTCCAGACATGGACGCCAACACTAATCCTGGCGTCCAGCGATATGGACGCCAACCTCTCTGGCCTGCATGCGCAGCAGAGCTGCAAGCTTCTGAAGCAAGGCAAGCCAACCATGGGGGATGTTCCCCAACGGCTCTAAGGCTGTCAAATCAGTATGGTGAGTGGGTGAGGGCTCTCCTTAGGTCTGAACCCGAAATGACCTTCCCCACTTCTCACTTCACCTTGCAAGAGGAGAAATAGAGGAGAGAAAAAACCCTAGGTGAGCTGTGAGAAAAACCCATTTTAGAACCCTCAAATCCGACCCCTTGGAGCTTGATCTGGAGATCTACTGCGACAAGAAGGAAGCTGGAGCAAAGGAGAAGGCTTCCCCATCGTCCCCTTGCTGTGGAGCTCATCCAAGAACCCGGAGGAAGGTGACCTTGGAGGCCCTTCTGCAACTTCTTGGGACTGCCCAAGGAGGTCTTCACCAAGCCTTTAAATCCCTTAGAAGAATTTTTGAAAGGCAAGTGACCTATCTATGATGTCCCCGTATGAGTCTAGGTGGGTTTGATATTTTTATGAAATTTTCTCGAGTCCTAGACCCTCCTATTCACTCAAGATTCAGAGCTCGGGTCTGTGTTTCTGCACAGACTGGTTCGACGGCAAGGTCCCTGGACGCCTGTGATGAGCTTGGCGTCCATCGGCCATGCCGCTGACCCTGAGTCAGCGGCCAGAGAGACCGCCGCCTAGTTCTTCTGGGCAGAACAGTGAGCTGTTCTGTCCCACTTATGCATTATTTTCGGTACATTTTGGTGATAAGGATATATGGTAAGCTTATACTCTATGTATATTGTTAGTTGTGGTGTGTGAATGAATGTGGAATGTGTGGTGAATGTAGGGTAATGGTATCTTTTAAACTGTGAGCATGACATGTATATAATCTTGCAAATCCTTGTTCATGATTTGGATTAGTGTGAATGCCTTGGCTTTAGTCTAATCATGAAGGTCAGTGGGTCAGCATATGTGTTTGCAAATTCTAGTAATTTATCCATGCTTGTGTAACTTGCTAATAAATCCGATTCGGTAGAATAAAATGAAAGCGTGCAAGAATGGATGTGATGATAATCTATAGATGTATGATTTAGGGTAAATTTGGTATTCTCAAATCATGCATATGTTAGTAGCCTCTGTTTAAAACAGTAGGTTGCAAATCGCAAGATGTGTTAAACCCCATGTTAATTTAAGTTATTAATAGCATGCTAATTAGACGTTTTATTTTCTGTGAATTATTTAGCTCAGAAAAATCTGAAAAATTGAGGGTATGATCTTGAACCCGAAAACAGCATGTGGTTAAAATTTCAGGTCGTTTGGATCAGTACATAAAAAGTTATGTGTTTTTCATGTGAAATATGATAATTGTGCATATGATCGTAATGTGATTAGATTTTGTTTAAACCCAACATGATTAGGGTGTTTATTGTGTGTCAAACTCTTGAAATTCTGTAGTACCATGTTAGGAAAAAATAGAGGTATTCATGTGAGTGAGAAAGTGAATGAAATAAAGTGTTATGTGTAAAACACGTATTAAAACTCGGTATGAATAAAGTGTAAAAGTTGTGCCTATGTGACATTGCTATCCTAGAGGCATCGGGAGCCGTATATAGAAAAGTCCCTATAGAAGGCTCCATGTGATATAAGTTTGTCCCAAAGGCATTGGGAAAACCCCGGAGGTGGACAAGTACCACTGGATAGGGTGGAGAGGGCTTCTCCCGGTCTGCGCAGTTACCAAGATTCACCGCTGTATTGCCTAGGTGGTGAGTATGTGTATGAGTTGTGTATGGTTGTGTTATGAGGTGTTATGAGTTGTGTTGAGAGCTGTGCTAAGGAATGAGCACGAGCTATGAGATATTTGTTAGTGTCCTCTACTGGTGGTTAGGACTATGTGTCATGGCAAATTGTTTAAGTAATGAAAAATGAGTAAAATGAAATATGTGAATATGGCACGTGGTAAGTGCCCAAGATGCACGTGGTAAGTGCAATCGATGTGATATGTGACAAGTGAAAGTGAAAGAGAAAATGATGTGGAAATGAGTAAATTGTATAAGTGTGAACATGCGTACGTGTCAAACGTGTAAAAGTGAACAACGTGAATGAGTAAGTATGAAATCATGTGAAACCGAGAATGTGAGAATGCGTTATTGGAAACCATGTGAATCAGTAAACTCATGTTGTCATTATCGTGCTTATGTGTGCATAAATGCCTAGAATCCATGTTAGGGATAATTAGTGAAAATGAGTGCAAGATAGCTTGATTACTTGTTCACATGATGTGTTTTATGTATTATTGTAGCTCCCATGTGTAGATTTATAGTCATTGAATCATATGAAATCAGCAATCTAAAGCATGTGAAAAGGTTCGTGTATGTGTTTAAAACTATGTGAAATCCATGCTAGTTGTGTCCCCTTTCATGTGTGTAAATTGTTCATGTTGATAGCTTTCATGTTTTAGCTCTTTAAAAGACTAAAGTTCCTGAGCAAGTGGAATAGAGATCATGTGATAGGTGAATTCATTTTACAAATCTGAAAGCATGAGTTATGTATAAAATGTAGAACATTCATGATAGGTAGAAAACTTGAATTGACTAGCATGCTATGTGTTGTTAATTGTAAAAGTGCATGTAGAAACCACTAAGACTTGTATGTGTATATCATGAGTAGTGTCGCTTGCTGAGTCTTTGGACTCACTCTTGCTTCGGCGTACAGGTTGACAGGTATCGTGCACTAGACGGTAGCGTGGCGAGGATCATCATTAGAAGGCCATTTTGTGGAGCTGTTACCAGTTGTACTTTTCTTTTGCACAAAAAGGATTATTGTATGGACAATATTTGGACATTGTAAACTCTTTATTTTGTATTAATGTGGACATTGTCCTTCTATCTCGCTATTTAGATTATGGAATGTGTGTGGTGACGGATTAAGAGTTGAGTTGTTTATTTTATTCCGTTGTACTCTATTGCTATCCAGGTACATATCAACCTATCGACCAGTGTTGGGTAAATGTCCCACTGTGACGACGCCCTTTATACCGATGGGGATTGGTATAATCGTACGGTATGAAGAGGGTCGTTACAGAGATTGGTATCAGAGCATAAGGTTGAGACTGTACATGGATAGACCATCACCGTCACATCATTGCAAAGTCTTCATAGGAAATTGTCCTATATATATAAAAATCTACTATAGTAGATGGAAGATAATAGGGAGAATAGTTAGAATATAGTAACCTAGGTTCTAATTGAGTTATTTATTTTGCAGACTATGGCTGGACGTGGTAGACGTGGTGCTCAGTCTCGGAGGTATGAGCAGAACCGCAAGCTGAAGATTTTGTGAAAGGACTTAAGCCATCAGTGAGGGCTAGACTTCTGGAACTCGATTCACGTACCTTAGGAGAACTTCTAGGTGTGACCACCCAGCAAGAGAATGGAGCGGGATCTCTCCCAGAGGGGAGGCAAATCCAAAGGAGAATATGATCAAGCCATTCCAAAGGCAAGATAGAAGAAGGAGGAAAACCTTGGAAAGTCAACAATCAACCGTGGCCTCAAGCATCGAGAAACCGGAGTGCATCCAGTGCGGGAAGCGTCATGGTGGGAGCGCATGTTGGAGAAAGGAAGGAAGATGTCTTAAATGTGGAGGCAAAGATCATCGGCTTAAAGAGTGTCCGAATCTGAAGACGAAGTTCACTCCGCGAGGTGCTCCATCGACCACGATATAGGAGCAAGAGTAGCTGGTGATGACCTCGGCAACGTCGCCGCAGGTACTCGATGCGATCTTCGAGGACGAAGATTTTTTCTAGAGGGGGAGGGTGTAAGACCCCAGATTTTTATTCTCTTTTATATACATATGTATGTATATGGATGGTGTGTTGGGAGTTCGCTTGTTGTGTGCATAGCATGCGTAGTTCATTGTGCCTACTATAAGTTTTATACTTCTCTTGAGCATGAGCATATACGTATATATATATATATATTATATATGCATACGTGCATTCGCGTGGAAGTGAGCAATTAGCTAAATTAAGAAGTAATATGAATGTTCTCTTTTCTTTCCAAGAATCTTAGACTTAGAACGATTGAATAATATTATGTATGTATTTTCTAAATATTGAAGAATATCCTATACTACCCATTTCATGGAATTTTGTATGAGAATATAAGAAGCAGATATGTACGTATGTATGTTATCTTGTGCGTGTGACAATTGTATACCTAATTCTACATGCATAACACCTTGGTGTATTTGTGTATGCATGTGTATGATTAGCTGTAAACATTGTTCATTTGCATGGTTTAGTAATGTGTACATGTACTTCGTACATTGCATATGCATAAAGAGTTCAAGCAATGTTAGGTAAAGTTGTGCAAGTAAATCTAATTACCGGTGCGCATGTGTATCCATCTATTCCAAGCATAATGTACATAAGTATGCTACACCGTGTGTGTATACTATATATGGTCAGCCTTATAAAGTTACAGTGATTGGCAAAACTTACTAAGTTTTGATATGTTGTAACAACTAAACTCAAGTATTCCTTACTATACTCAGTCCTATTGACTTTTCCTGATTTTGATATTTCAACAAAAGATAATAATGTTTAACACAAGTTTTTATAACATAAGAAAATTCATAAAGTCAAAAGGTCTATTAAGTGTGTTGACCCGGATCACTTCTTAGGTTATCACTACATGGAGCTCAGTTGACACTGTGAAATTACAAGATCGACTCTATGTGATGAATAATTAATCAAAACGGCAATCACCTGATTGAGGTCAATTCTAGAAAATATAGAGTTGATTCATTCGAAACTTCCTACTGACCCAAGTCAATTTGTTTATGTGTGTTTACCATTTTTCACCGGACCTGGATTCTATATATGCCAAATCAAGTGTGTGTGTGCAAGGACTATTTTATCGAATAGATTATTCTTAGCTAACATAATTCATATCACCTCCTAATGATTTGTGAAGCCCTCAAAATTCTCGTCATTTACTTTTCCGTGTGTTGAGTCACACCTATGTAAAACATCATGTACGCATAGGTAGATATCTACGTACATCTTATTTGTGTATTTATGTATGCTTGTGTATGCCTAGGTATAAATGATATTGATTGCCTGGTATAGTAATATACATGTTACACCTTTATATTGTATGTATATAATAGTGTAGCATAGTTTCTGCATGTTTTTAAGTTCTGGCCGAAGGGCCAATTAGCGTCAATATGTTTATATTAATAAAAATAAGGTATGTATTGCATGGTGATAGTGTGAAACTTCCTACTGCCTGCGGAGAAGATTAATCCCCATCCAGGTGGACGATGATCCCGAACACGTCTTGTACATTGGCGCCTTGTTAACAGAGGCCGAGCAGCAGCGCTACACAGCCTTCCTGCTGGCCATTTGGACGTGTTCGCCTGGTCTGATGATGAGCTTCCAGGCATTCCCCCGGAGGTCATGGTGCATCGCCTCCGGCTGGATCCCGGATCCCACCAGTTCAGCAAAGGAGGCGACCTGTGAACCGAGAACGACAAACCGTGATTCAGGATCACGTGGTCAAAAGCCGAACTGTTGGGCTCCTCCGAGAGGCCAGTATCCAAGATGGATCTCCAACGTGGTCCTCGTACGCAAGGCCAGCGGCAAATGGCGTGTGTGCGTGGATTACAAAGATCTCAATAAGGCAACGCCCAAGGACAACTTCCCTCTGCCGCGCATTGATCAGCTGGTGGACGCTACTTCCGGACACGAGCTTCTCAACTTTTTGGATGCCTACTCTGGTTACCACCAGATCAGCATGCATCCCCCGGATCAAGACGCCACGACGTTCGTTACAGACCTAGGCTTATACTGTTTCACCAGAATGCCTTTTGGTCTGAAGAATGCAGGCGCGACTTACCAGCGGCTGATCAACAAAATGTTCGAGCAGCAGATCGGGCGCAACATGGAGGTTTATGTTGATGACATGCTGGTCAAGACACTTCCGAGTACTGACCACATTTCCGACCTCCAGGAAACTTTCGCGACTCTGCGAAGGTTTAATATGAAGCTCAATCCCACCAAGTGCGCGTTTGGTGTTCGGTCGGGTAAGTTCCTCGGGTTCCTCGTATCAAACAGGGGAATAGAGGCGAACCCGGAAAAATCCAAGCCGTGCTTGAGATGAGCAGTCCAAAGACAGTGCGCGACGTCCAACTACTGACAGGACGTCTTGCTGCACTAAACCGGTTCATGTCCCGAGCAGCAGAAAGAAGTTTTAACTTCTTCAAGTTGCTCCGAGGCCCTAAAAACGCCTCGAAGCAGGGGGGGCAAGTACGGTGGACTGACGAATGCGAGGATGCCTTCACCGAGCTGAAGGCATATTTGGCAGCCCCTCCTATCCTCTCAAAGCCTGTGCTCGGGGAACCGATGTTCGTGTACCTTTCGGTTACCGAACATTCCATCAGCGCAGTCTTGATCAGAGAAGTAGGAGCGGCGCAGCATCCAGTATACTACATCAGCAGGGTCCTCCAAGAAGCTGAAAGGAGGTACCCCAGAGCAGAAAAAACTCGCCCTTGCTCTCGTCACGGCTGCCCGGAAGCTTAGGCCCTATTTTCAGGCCCATTCCGTCACGGTTTTAACCGATCAGCCGCTGAAATCCATCCTTCAGCGGCCGGAGGCTTCCGGCAGGCTCGTTAAGTGGGTGATAGAGCTTGGTGAGTTCGACATCAGCTTTCGACCGAGGACGGCGATCAAAGCGCAGGCGCTGGCGGACTTCGTGGCGGAATGTACCCTTCCGGCCGAGCAGGATCCACCGTTGGCAGACGAGCCCCCATGGAAGCTTTATGTTGATGGATCCTCTTGTGTCACCGGAAGTGGAGCAGGTTTGGTCCTCACCTCCCCTGAGGGGTTAGAGTTCCAATACGCCTCCGTTTTCGCATTTCGGCCTCCAACAACGTGGCCGAATACGAAGCTTTGTTGTCCGGAATCCGCATGGCTAGGCACCTTGGAGCCATCCGGCTTAGAGTCTTTAGTGACTCCCGGCTGGTTGCCAGCCAGGTGGGCGGACAGTTCGGAGCGAGGGAACCCCGCATGGCTCAATACCTCCAACAGGTCAAGAGCCAGACAGAGGGCCTCGTATACTTCGAAGTTATACATGTTCCACGTGAGCAGAATGCGCGAGCTGATGCACTTGCCAAATTGGCATCTTCAGGAGACATCGCCCCTTCCCGCTCCGTGTTTATTGAAGAGCTCGCCTTGCCGAGCACGGAGGTTGATGTAGCAGCCATAGAAACGGGCCCACCAACCCCAAGTTGGGTGGACCCTCTCTTGGCATACCTTCTCCGAGGAGAGCTTCCGCCCGAACAGGGCGAAGCTCGGAAAGTCAGGATGCGCTCTCAGCATTTCACCCTCGTAGAAGGCAAGCTGTACCGACGATCCCTTGCAAGACCTCTTCTGCGTTGCCTCAACCCTGAGGAGGCCCTTGCGGCCACAGAAGAAGTTCACGAGGGGCTGTGCGGAAGCCACCTGGGGGGCAGAACGCTAGCGCGCAGCATCATCCGAGCCGGGTTCTGGTGGCCTTCTCTTCAGAAGGATTGCATGTCCTTCGTCAGGAAATGTCCAAAATGCCAAAAGTTCGGAGTACTCATCAAGCAGCCTGCCGAACAGCTTCACAGCTTGTTCGAGCCGCGCCCTTTTGCCAGATGGGGCATTGATATCTTGGGTCCCTTCCCTGAGGCCCAAGGGCGAAAGAAGTTCCTGTTTGTGGCCATCGATTATTTCACCAAATGGATCGAGGCCGAACCCGTTGCCACAATCACCGAACAAGCCGCATGGAAGTTCGTCTGGAAGAACCTCCTCTGCAGGTTTGACGTCCCAAGGGTGATCACCTCCGACAACGGGAAGCAGTTCGACAACACCTTCTTCAAGCAGAAATGCGCTGAGCTCGGGATCTACAACCACTTCACTCCTTGGCTCATCCCCAGGCTAACGGTTTGGTCGAAAACGCCAACCGAACACTGCTGCACGGGATCCGCACAAGAGTGGAGGCTGCAGGTGGATCATGGATTGACGAGCTCCCAAACGTCCTTTGGTGTCATCGAACGACTGCTCGGGTAGCTACAGGCGAAACACCTTTCCATTTGGCCTACGGCTCAGAAACAGTTGTACCTCTGGAAGTAGCCCTTCCAACCATCCGAACAACCCACTTCGACGAAGCCGCCAATAACCGTGCCCTTCGAGAAAACTTGGACATGCTGGCGAACGACAAAGCGACGCCAGCATTCGCCTCGTTTCTACCAGCAACGACTCGCACAATACTATAATGCGCGAGTTCGGGAAAGACGGTTCAATGTGGGAGATTTGGTTCTGCGCCGCTGTTCGGCTTCGGATCCCCGAAGAGCAGTCAGCAAACTTGCCATCAAATGGGAAGGACCTTATCAGGTCACCCACGTCCTCGGAAAAGGCTCATATAAGCTAACTACTAGTGGCGAAGCCATACCCAGGACCTGGCATGTTTCTAATCTTAAGGCTTATCATTTATAAAAGCCTTTTGTCAGCATCCTACCTCTCTTCTCCCTACTCCTGTTGTCTCACAAGCATTCGGCATATACACCTGATCGGAACCTCCTTTACGGTTCCCAACGATCTGTGTCTTACATGCAACGCTTATGAAGCTAACGGATTCCGATCCGAGCAGGAACAACCACAAAAGGGAGAAGATAGAGAAAGTGACGCTATGGGTAAACTCATGAAGTAGAGAATTTCATTACAAGAGGGTTTGTGCTTACAAACAGGCTTTCTTGGCCGCGGTTACAAAAGGGAAATACAAGAAGACATGAGGCATGGGAATTAAGGAGCTTGTTCGGAAGGACCAGCATCTTCACCCGAAGAGGGCATCCGTCCAGACTGGAATTGTGCGAAGCCCACACCATCTAAACGGACGTCTTCAGTGCGACGACGGCATTCCCGAACAGCAGCCTCGAAAGCTTCTCGGGCGCGTTCAACCCAGGAAAGCCGCTCTCCGACCTCCTTCCCAGCATTGAGACCCACCATGTAGCAGCGGGCCCCATACTGCTCCAAGTCTTCCTTGTATTCTGGCCCGGACTTATAGTCAGCAACGACACGAACCTCCGCGCCTGCTACCATCTTGGCCAGGGCGTCCTTTTCGGCCCGCGCCAAGGTAGCATCCAGCTTCGCAGCCTGGAGGGCAGTTTTTAGGTTCTGCACCTCCTCCTCCAATGCTGCCTCGCGAGCTCTATGCCTCGCGGAGAGGTCCTCGCAGAAGGCTGTCTGCGCCTCATAGAGATACTTCTGTCTCTGGCCCCGAACAGCCAGAGCCTTCAGAATGCCCAGCGACTTGGACATTCCATCTGCAAGCGCCTCCAGATCAACGTCGCTCAAGCCATCTTCCCCTGGGCCCTCTGGGTGGTAACCTTCCACTGACCTCTCCGGGGTCTGCTCGGAAGGAAGGTCCAGACACCTTGCCAGCTGGTCGAGGTGAGAAGCAGTAGGGCTTGCGGGCAGATCCCTTGGCGCTTCCTCCATGCGACGAAGGGTCGCCTCCAGCGCCGCTACCGAAGGGTCTGCAGGAAGCTTCTTCAGCAATGCTTCACTAAGGGGTCTTCTGTCATCTTCGGACTCTTCAGACCGAGCACTGCCCCCAACACCCGCAGCCTCCCTCCCAGCACCTTCAACTACCTTGGAGGTTGCATTTACATTTGCAACCACCTCGGTGGGGGGCATGGGGGGCAGGATACCCCCGATGGTAGCAGCAACCTCCTCGGACGTCCCCGTCGTCGCAACCGCTTTCTCAGTGGCCCTTGCAGCAGGAGCCACTTCCTGCCCTTCGGACAGAGTTGCGCTTGGCGCCGGAGTCATCGCGCTGCTAGCCGCCACCCCGGCAGGGGCGGAAACTTCCACTGCATCAGCGCCCTCCTCCCGCCGAACAGGAGACGCCGCAATTCCTTCACTAGGAGCCCCCGCAGTGTGGCTGATAGCACCGTCTTCGGCACCACCATCGTTGGAAGCCCCAGAGGGCTCCCTATCCTTCGAACAGGTGGAGCCCCTGGCCTCTTCTCCAGCAGGGCTCTCGGACCCCTCACTTACAAAGATGAGCCCCAGTTCGGTCGCCATCTTCTGCGCGACCTCTGGGCGCGTCACGGAGGCCAGCCGCGGCACTCCCTGATCGGCCGATTGTACGGCTCACTTCTTTTGCGCAGCAGCAACTGCGCCTCCTCTTCCTCTTCAGTCCCCTCCTCGTCATGTGGAGGAGTAGCTTGGACTGTCTTCCTCCGCTTCTGAGCACGGAGTTGTTCTGCCTCCGCGCGCTCTTCGAACAGAAACGGCCTCTTCTTTGCGGAAGCAGAAGGCCGGCTCGCTCCGTCACCCTCCGCTGGAGAGGCCCGAGCTCCAATCGGAACCACCTCTTTGGTGGCCTTCTTCTTCAGGCGAATCTTTCCAGGCCCCTTTTCAGGAGCCTGTGCCTTGGCTGGGCGCCCCCAGTTGGCGAAGGAGCGACGAGCGCCGTTGTTACCGCGGCGCCAACCCTCACCGCAGAGGGAACCCGGACAACGGCGGCGACATCATCGTCTTCATACACCATGTGCGCCAAGACAGGGATCTTTTCGGCAAAGTCTTCATTCGCCTCCTGATCCCTTCCGGCCTCCAGCTCTGCGGCCGCTGCGTACAAAGAAAGCAAGAAGAAGAAAAGTCAGCATGAGGTTACCAAACCTAAGAGTAAACAACGAGAGGTCGTACTTACTCCATGGTTTGCTCAACCCGTACTTAACGAGCATGTATTCGGTCACATATCCTTCTCCGTTCCGAACACCAGCTCGGAGAAGCTTGTCCGATGCCCTCGCCTCGTCCTGGATCAGCTTCGGAAAGCTATCCTTCCGTGTTGAGCGGACGACAGTGGGGAATCCCCACTCAGCACCACTCCGGTGGCGCACAAAAAGCAGCCTGCATCCAACCTTGTTGTTGGAATACTTGTTGGACAGTCCAATGTGCATCCGGTCTGTTCGGTGTTTGGCGTAGTAAACGTCTGCTCCTGACGCCCGCGAAGCAGACAACTTGAAATGAGCTCGGAAAACGTCCGCCGAGCCTCGGATGTCTTTAATCTTGCAGATAACACCAAAGATACAGATGTATCTCCAGGTGTTGGGCGTCAGTTGTATCGGCGAAACGCCCCAGCAGTTCAGGAGCGCCTTCGCCACCTCCGGCAGCGGCAGCCGGAAGCCTGCCTCCAGGTGATCCATGGAGAGGAGCAGACAACCTGGTTTGTTCACCAGGATTGAGTCACTTTCCTTGGAGTCGATGATTTCGTACTCGTCCCCGATCCTGAAGCGCTCGCGAAGCCCGCTATAGTGGCGGCACCGTGGTCCGCTGGACGCCGCGGCGGTCACCCCGCTCGCTCCGGCAGCAGCTTTCCCTTTGCTCGCCATCGCTGGAAGGATCGCAGGAAGCGGCGATGGCGCAAGGGGACGAAGAAGAAGATGAAAAGAGGAGAAGGCAAGGAAACACGAAAGTTACAAGGCTGGAAGGTTTCTGGGAGGCGTAGCTCCCGCCTTCGTCTCTTCCCCTCCTTATAAGGAAAGAGGAGGGAACGAAATTCGAGGCGGGCTCTGAAACGCCGATCCTTCCCGTTTTTGAAAGTGCCCCTTCGGGTACAGCGTTGGCGACCGTCCGAACGCAGCGGCGGCGCCTCAGGCATGGTGTGGCTTTGCACCCATCATGATGGGTTAGCCGCCTTCCAAGGCCCCCAGCGGCGGCACTCCGCAACGAGCCATAGCATTAAATGTGGAAGTGACGCCCTCGAAGTGCTCGTCTCACCGAGCCACTTGAGTGCGTGGGGGGCAAGTGTGGTGGCCAAATCTGGTCACCTAGGCCCATCATGGCTCGTTGCGGCCCGCTCACGTCCTATCAACAAACGTGGCACCATCTCCGGAGACCACACCCTCACCAGGGTGGTTCGAAGACCTCCTTTGAATGACCCCCATGGTCGGAAGTTGTCAAGCTCAGCAGCGACATATCCCCGAGCAGGTTATCTGCCCTTCCACACCGAACAACTGCGGAGGGGTTCCGAACAGGAACAGTAACCCTGCTGCGCGGAACAACCCTGGATATCACCGAACAGCATGGTTCGAGCCCCCATGTGGGTCACCTGCTCGGGGAGTGTTTCCAAAGAGTGCCGAGCAGGTTCTCTGGCTCACGGTGCGGTTGTAACCGTCCCAGGCCACGTACTCCACCATCAAGAGGCACGAACTGCCTGGCAGCCCAACGGACGCCTGAGCGCATAACTCCTCCCGTTATGCGCGTCCATCAAGGCGCCTTTTCAGGCACGATCTACCAACGTTACGCACGTTGGCCTTGGCACCGACGCCTATAAGAGCACAGGTACACTACCATGCAACGGTACGTTCTCTTCCTCACGCGAACACACTCTCATACTCCGAAACCCCTGCCTTGCAAGCTCTCCACTGACTTAGGCATCGAGAGAGTTTCCCCGGTCTTCACGGGCCCCCCTGATCCTCTTCTGGTCTTGCAGTTCTCGTCCCCACCAGCGATCGTCTTCCCTACTCTCTCTAGTGGAGGCCCGTTTGGTTCGGCCCAAACGGATTACACCACTACATGATGTACTCATAATTTGTGATATTATTGATTTGAAGGATGTTCGATAGATTATCAACCACCAATGTATATGTTTTGCTCTTCTTCTTTATCTTCTCAATAGATAATTTAATCATTCTCATATTTTCTCTCCCTTGTCGCAACTCTCAAGAGATTCAAGACTACTCTTGACTTTGAAAATCACATGAAAGAATTAGAAGAAAAATTTATAAAAAATTGTAAATTAAGTAGATAGGTTAGCCTCCAAAATGTTTAACTAAAGCTCAAAATACACCAGACAAGTGTCAAAAAGTAAATTTAGGCTCTAAAATATTCTAGTAAATAAATAAACAATCATTTAAATCTTTATGATTATTCACTAATCACTTTGAAGTCTAGAACCCCTAAATATTTTATAGGATGAAAGAATTAGAAGAAAAATATGTTAGGAAATGTGAATCAACTAGACAAGTTAAACTCCACAATGTTCAAATAAAACTCCAAAATACACTATATAAGCGCTAAATAGAAAATTTAGATTCCAAAATACGCTGATGAAGAAATAATCATTTAATTTTTTATGTTATTCATTAATCACAATGTAAGTTTTTAAAACCCCCAAATTTGTTAAGAAAGGTGAATTAAATAGATACCAAAACGTTCAAGTAGGAATCCAAAATGTGCCAAACAAGCGTCAAAAAGAAAACTAGGCCTCCAAAATACTATAATTTACATACAAACTCTCATTCAATTTCTGAACTAACAAACTACTTCCATCTTTGCAGAACAACTATATATCCTCATTTTCGTGGGATATTATTCCATTAAGGCTACTTATTGGAGTTCTTGCGACCAAAAGATATAACAAACACTTCATAGAAAAATGCACGTATTCTCAAACTCACCATTAGAAACATTCATACCTGCGGTATTCAATTGTTTTCTACTAACCAAATGCCGCTTCTTCAACACAAACTAAAACCCTTGACCATTCACAAGGCATCGACCATTCAAAAGCCACAAACAAGTGCTGCGACGCAGTCTAACTGCATGATGCCAAATGCCCATTCCATGGCGCAAAAGACCACGATTGAAAGAAGTGAGCTGCTCTAGTAATCATGTGTGTTTTGAGTGTGTGAATCCATAGCCGCACACAGAACCATTCACCACGCTTGTCCACTGGAAATATATATCATCTTGTACACTTGGCGAGAAGAGCCACCATGGAATGCTCGTCTTTTCCTCCCCACGCCTAAACAGAGCACTGTAAACAACAAGCGCCATCTCTAACCATGATGAATTAACGTTACTGGCCCACCCCATTGGAGAACTGAAGAAAGTATTCATAAGTAGAAGATGGTCAAGAACGAACGTACAACTCTCACTGACGGAACAGGAACATCGAACACGAGAGGCTCTCTAGTCTAGATGGAACACAACACTATGTTGGTGCAAAACACAGCAACTCTCACAGTTCTTCTCTCTCTCTCGCTAGATTTCTTGCTTAAAGGACAAACTCCCAAACCACCTCCACTCTCAAACATTAATGGACTGGAAACCACACAAAAAGGACCACGACAGGGAGAAAGAACAAGAAGATGCGGAAACAGAGACTTTGGAAAACATAGAAGCAAGAGATTCTGGGCTCCCGCAACCTACTTCGTATCCGGGGAAGGTCAGGAGATCCACCCCCCCCCCCCCCCCCACACACACACACAACTAAGCGATCTTGACCTCGATGGTCTTGGGCTTCTTGGGCTCCGGCGGCGGCAGCTTCTCCACCGTCACCGTGAGCACCCCGTCCTGGCACGCGGCGGAGATGGCGTCCGTATTGGCGTTGTCCGGCAGCGAGAACTTCCTCATGAGCTTGCCCACCCTCCGCTCCATGCGCAAGTACTTGCCCTCCTTGTCGTCCTCCCGCTTGCGCTCGCCGCTGATGACCAGCACATTGCCGTCTTCCACCTGGACCTTGATCTCCCCAGACTTGAGCCCCGGCATGTCGACGACGAAGGCGTAGGAGTTGGGGTACTCCTTGACGTCGGCGGGAGTGGCGGCCATGGCCCTGGCGTCGCGAACGTAGGTGCGGGTGGGGGCGTTGAAGGCCTTGTCCACCTCGTCGGAGTTGTCGATCAAGTGGTGCAGCGTCGAGAACAGAGGGTTCCCAGTCCGAACATCCTCACGTCCATGGCTTGACTTCGCGTTTGCCGGCGGCGGCGATGGTGGCAGCGATCCGCGGCGTCTCGGAAGGCCGATCTGCAGAACTCTGTTCGAATTGCTTCGATGGTGGAGATGGGAATAGGCTAGGCGGGTTTATAAAGAGAATAGCGGAAGGTTCTCGAGGCAGGACGCAGGCTCTAGGCGTTTCCACCGGTGCGCTTCTCCCACCTTCTAGAAGTAGGTGGGTCCCGTGGTTGGTAGATTTTTAGAAGAAAACTTTCCGCTCCGCCGTTTCAGCAATCAGCTCTCGACATTCTTCCGTTTCCTAGCTTATTAGATGTGATCCATATGTAAGTTACTATTATGAGATTTCTTTTAGAAATAAGACGAGGACTCTTCATAAATCACGATAATTTAAAAGATAAATTAATAAAGAGTTTTTAATATAATAATAAAGATATTTTGTTATAATAGAATTTAATCGTATGTTATAATAAAGAATATTATTTATTGTAATAAATTATAATTTTGTTAAAAATTAAAAAATAAATTAAACATCAGATAAGAACTTTTAATTAATTTATCTAAATTTAAATCTAAGTTTAATAGAAGACTGCTAAGAAGATATAAAATGTGGTTAATTTGGCAGGGAATTGAGGAACTTGATATCATCGGTGTGAAACAAGTCATTAAAATATTCTAGAATTGTACCTTTTTTCAAATCTGACTGTCCTCTTTTTTCTCTTTCTATTTCAAAAAACTAGGGGAGACTTAACTTTTGGATATTCATACTATCATAGAGAGAAAATAATTCAACTTTATATATAATCTGCATTTTTTTTCTTCTGAAAATGTCTTAAAATCATATATCTTTTTTCATAAGCTACAACTTAGTTGGGTTTCCAAATGTTGCCTAGGAAAGACTTTTGAAGTGGCATTCTTCTTGAATTGGCTCAAACCTTTGTTACAGGTAAATGCAATGGTTTAGAAAGTAGGCCACGTTAAAAAAAAAAACAATTCTTTGGGTTTTGACCGATGAGTGACAGAGGGAGGGACGTCATTTTCAAGGTCATGTTGGGAGGAAAACCAATTTATTCCCCGCAAGAGAACGAGAAAGAAAAAGAGGATAGTTGAGTATCATTACTGTCTTATCCATGTGTAGCCACCAATATATTTAAGGGTTAATTAGAAGATCAAACCGAATTTATAGATTTAGTTTGGTTTGATTTGAGTTGAAATTTTAAAAATTTTAATTTAGATTTAAATCGATTCATATTAAAAAAATGTATTTGGTTCGATTTTGATTTTCTAAAAACTAAATCGACCCTCGAACACTATTTCAAGAGTACTTTTGTCAAATTTATATCAATGTATAGTTCTAATTTTGTCACATCAAACTTTTTTTTCTATTAACAAAAAGCTATATGCTTCTTGATTGCTTAACATTTGTCATTGTTTAATATTTTATTCACCATGTTATTTGTTGTCCTTTTTCATTGTCAGTTTTTCGCCTTTGTTTCATGCAATCTTTGATTATCTTAATTTATGGTACACTTAATGCACTGAAATTCATAACTTTTCAACAATGTTAATTTGATGTTTGATTGTATCTTAAATAAGAACTAATCATTAATTTCACATTTTGATTAGAGTATCCCTACATTTTAATTAGATTAATAATAATTTTGTTCGCCACTTAATGTCTTGCTAGTAGTTATGCTACTGATATCTCGACATCATTGACTTGCAAAAATACACATAATTTATATGAGTTTATGAGATAAAAAATAGTGACATGTTAGTTGTCTTTGATTATTATGGTTCAAACCAAATTTGGTTTTAGAGTCATTTGATTTGATTTGGGTTGAACCCTTAATTCTATTTGGCTCGATTTGAGGAAAAAAAAATTCAAATCAAATTAAACAAATCGTACTCGCCCCTAATTACATCTATGGGCATTTAGTTTTCTTTTTTCCTTCACTCAAAAAGTAGAGAAATCTTCACGATTTTTATAATAAGATTGACAAAAATTGATCATAACTAATATGACTGAGTCATATTCATGTTCACATGATGTAACGTTGTCAATGACGACAAACAATATGAGAAGGTGTCTAATAGCAAAACTAATTGGTGACAAGGGTGGATTTAGAAAGATCTCAGTGGACTCTTGTGACCCCACTGGATCTTCCACCTAGTCTTAACTTACCCTTAGGTCCAAGCCCAAAATAATTAAATTACATTATGGTGACCCTATTGGATTTGAGAGCTGGCCAGTTGGGGTACCCATTGGGCCTGAGGCCCATCTTTCCCAATGGCAAATAGCTCATATTTCCTTACGTTCTTCAAACACCCACAAGGATAAAAAAAAATAAAGTTTCAAATACCCAAAAGGAAAACCGATCGGATTCCCTACCCCATTCGAGTGGCCATCCCAAGTCCGGACCCCTTTTTCCCCATCCAAGTTGTGGTTGTTGGGCCAAGGGTTTTGTAGGGTCGGGCTCACAATGGTGAGCAACCAACAACACCGTTGATGCTAGATCGTCGTCTATGTGCGGCGCGTGCCCCGTCGGTGCCAGATCATCACGTTCCCAAATGACCAAACCCCGTCAACCGCCACAGTGAAGAGCCCCCCATCTCCCACCCGAGTAACCCCCCAAAATATGGCAATACCTTGTGGCCTACATGATTGCACCATGTCAGCTTGTGGCTTGCCTGACTGAGATCGTCCATTGCGGCCCCAAACCCACCAGTGGGGCCGCCGCAGTAAAGAACTCCCAGATGCCTCCACATCTCCCCCACAACATGGTATGTGATCTAGCTATTTTTTCGTCAATTTTTATTTGATTTTCATGTAGGTTGATGACCTACATATGTTAATGATTTATTTTTTACTTGTAGTTTGACATTCTCTTGCACAATCAGACTTATTATTAGCCACTTTCTTTATTGTTGGATACCAAGATATGTGAACCAGCGAGTCTGAGTGGTGGCTCACTTATATATGTGATCCAACAAGCTTAGGTGGTGGCACACTTATATGATGTGTATTTACATAATTATATTATAATTTGTGTGGCTATGTGAATGTGATCTAACGAGCCTGGATGATGGCTCATTTATATAGATGATCCGATCCAGCGAGTCTGGGTGGTGGCTCACTTATATAATGTGTATTTACATAATTACATTATAATTTTGTGTGGCTATGTAATGTGGATGGTGGCTCATTAATAATTGATGTGAATGCCTAAGAATATGTTTGTTTTAAAATCATTGACTTTTTTGCTAAGATGAAACGTTATCTGGTTAAACTAAGTCAAGAACAAAGCAATACAGCTAGTTCAAGTAGCTGTAGAACTCCACACCCAAGTCAACAAGAATCTTCCTCCATTGATGAACTTGACTGACTATTTTAGAATCAGATCCATGGTTAAGAAAGAAGATATCAGAGTATCATTCAAAATTGCACGATGACGTAAAAAGAGTATATCTATTAAAAGGTCCTTTCTAGCCACGAAATCATAATTTTTCTTTGAAGTTTATAGGTGTAAAAATGTGTGGTTCGTTCCTTCTTGGTTTGATAAGTATGAAAATTGGTTAGAGTACAACACAACTACATTTTATTTTCTTTTTTACTTATTCAAATTTAATCTTGGAAAACATCAAGTGGTGATGTCATTCGTTAGTGAAGGTTTTTCAATTGGAACAAAAAGATAGATTAGATGTTTACATTGGTAGTCCTAATAGTTTTCATAATGTAGCTGTAAAAAATGTGAGGACTTGATGAGACAAAAACAAAGTATTCAAGTGACTTTGTCAAAACAATCAGACCAGTTAAGAATGATTATTGAGTTCGCCTACAATTTCAATAGATTGCATAAGATTTTCTTTGCGTCAAGGATTAGCATTTTGTCGACATGATGAATCTGAAAATTCATCTAATAAAGGAAATTTTGTTGAGCTCTTGAGATTTTTTACAGATCATAATTCATCTATAAATAATGTTGTGTTACACAATGCTCCTCAAAATGTCCAGATGATTGCTCCTCATATACAAAAGGGCATTGTAAGTGCATATGCAATTGAAACAACAAATACAATCATCAGAGAATTTGGAGATGATTTGTTTGCAATAATTATTGATGAGGCTCGTGATGTATCTGATAAAGAACAAATGGATATGGTTTTAAGCTATGTTGACCAGACGGGTTTTGTTGTTGAGAGATTTTTTTAGTACTGTTCATGTTATTGATACTATTGTTATGTCACTTAAGGCTGCAATTGCATATGTTCTTATGAGATATGGACTCAATTTATCCAAAATAAGAAAGCAAGCCTATGATGGAGGTAGTAATATGTAGGGTAAGTTTAATGGTCTTAAAGTTTTGATTATGAGAGAGAATAGCTCGATATATTATATTCATTATTTTTCTCATCAGCTCCAAATGACCTTATAATTGTTGCTAAGAATCATGGTGATGTGTCTTGGTTTTTCTCTGTTGTTACTCAAATTATAAGTATGATTGGTTCATCTTACAAGCGTTGAGACACTCTTCGAGAAAAACAAGCTACTAGTGTTGCAGAAGCCTTAAGTAATGGTGATTTGCAAAGTGTCAGAGGTTTGAATCAAGAAATAAGTCTGAAAAGACCAGGTGATACTCGTTAGGTTCTCATTATGGATGTCTTCTAAATTTAACTGTTATGTTCTCTTCTGTAGAGATGTTGTTGAGTTGTGTGTTTTGATGATGACATATTGTACACAATTTGATGATGTCATATTGTACATATGTGGGAGATTGTTGTGTTGTGTATTTAGATAAAGACATATTGTACATAACATGACAATGACATGTTGTACACATTTTATATTGTACATATATTGATCATGACAACATTCACAATGTTTCGATGATAAATCATAAGTGCTTTCATGTTGAATGTCTCTTAATTAATGTTTGCAAATCATAGACAAAATGGTCACATTGAAAACTTGCTTAATGAACATCGGATGTTCATATTTGGTCGGAGTCAGCCGAAGCATAGTCAATCGGATGTACAATTTTAGTCTTTGTCAGTCGAAGTAGAACTTTGTCATATACAAAGTTGGACTTTAGATATGACGAAGTGGAACTTCGTGATATACGAAGTTAAGCTTCGGATATGATGAAGTCACTTCGACTGATCAAGACAAATTTAACATTGTGACTTCGGATATTCCTATTATACTCTTTGTCAGTCGAAGTAGAACTTCGTCATATATGAAATTAGACTTCGAATATGATGAAGTGAAATTTCATCATATATGAAGCTAAGCTTCGGATATAATGAAGTCACTTCGACTGATCAAGACAAATTTGTCACTGTGACTTCGGATGTTCACATTTACACTTGGTCAATCAAAGCAATGGCACTTCATATATTCATGTTATAGTCTTTGCCAGTCGTAGCTCAACATCGATTGCCTCATGTTAGGCATCGATTGCTTCATGTTTAAACATCGATTGTTGATCAACTTAAACATCGATTGCCTCATGTTAGACATCGATTGCTTCATGTTTAAACATCAATTGTCTAAACATCGATTGTTAATCATCTTAAACATTGATTTATTCATGTTAGACATTGATTGCTTCATGTTTAAACATAGATTGTCTAAACATCGATTGTTGATCAATTTAAACATCGATTGCCTCATGCTAGATATCGATTGATTCATGTTTAAACATCTATTGTCATCACATAGATTGGTCAAGTAATTCTTTAAACATTGATTATCATGTCCACATTGATTGTCTTTTAGGTTCATATCAATTGTTATGAGCTTCACATCGACTACGATGTCTATACCGATTGCCTTAAGTCTTATAACGATTGTTGTGAGCACATCAATTGTTGACATCAATTGAAGTATATAATTGCCTTTTATCCTAAATACATAAAAATACTATTTGTGCAGGATATCATGTGCTGGCACGTGCCTCACTTAAAGTACTTGGTACTCACGTGTTCCCAAATACTAGGTCACATGATTAAGGTTATAAATATGCCTTATCCCTTCTGGAAAGGTGCGAGGAAGAGGCAACCAGAAAAGAGGAAGTAACCTAAAAGTGGGCGCTCAGAAAGAGGACAAGAGAAGCCGCCGCAAGGAGAAGAAGAGAAGCAGAGCAGAAGAAGAAGAAGAAGAGAAGAAGAAGAAGAAGAAGAAGAAGAAGAAGAAGAAGAAGAAGAGAGAAGAAGAAGAAGATGGAGTAGATGATGCTACTGTGAAGAAAGCTTCAAGTAGCAGTAGCAGCATTTCGGACCTGAGAAGACCTTTCTTCCTTCTTCCACACCACTTTTAATTCAAATAATTTCTATGTGTGTGTTGCGATCTGTGTAAATGTTCTATGCAGATCAAAGCACTTGTGTGTGGTGGAGTAAGTCAGATCAAAGCTAGAGGATCTAATTTCTTATGGACCCGATCTAGCAGGTTTGAGCCGTCATGCTCAAGTGTGTGTTTGAGCCGTCGAGCTCAAGTGTTGTGTTGTACTCAAGGTTTTGAGTAGTGTGGCCTCACTGTGTGAGAGGTGGACGTAGGAGTCACTGGAGGTGATTTCCGAACCACCTAAAAATATCATGTGCATTGTGGTTTGCTTGTGTGATTGTGATGTTAATCGCATAGATGTTTGCATAGGATTTCTATTCACACATTATATGTCAATTTGTTCACACACACACACTATTTGATAAAATGTTTCACACATTTTTATCACACACGATGCATCAGATCTATGGAGTTGTAATTGAATAGAATTCTTAATTTTGAAGAAATTTTTAATTACTTAAGTTTTCGCTACAAATCTATTCAACCCCCCTTCTAGATTTTGTCATCACCACATATTTGATCCTACAATTGGTATCAGAGCCTGGTGCTCTATTCATCGATTGTGTTTTGGCAAATCTATTTTACCTTTATTATTAAATCTTTTTGTGTGCTTAATCGCTCTGATCCAACAATTGGTATTAGAGCAGTTGATGTCTGACTCTGATTTGATTTGATTAATTGCTTCTTTTTGGTTCTCCAATTCGATATCCAATTGATTGCTCACTATTTATTATAACAATCAGAAGTGATCCTTCAATTGAAATCAGAGTCAATGCTCTGTAAATCGAATTGATTTTGCAATCTAGTGCATCTTATGTTTCTAATCATATTGTATGATTAATTGTTCTGATCCAACAATTTGGAATCAGAGCAGGTGCACTATACATTGGTGTTGGTTTGACAGAGCTGATATTTGAATATTTTAAGCTTTTGGATCTCTAACTTGATCCTTTGAAAGATCATCTGATCTGCTTGAACTATTTGATTACTTGAATTGATCACCAATTGTGTGCTCACTGGTTGATCTAACGATCAAGAGTGATCCTACAATTGATATCAAAGCAAGTGCTCTGAAATCAAATCTAATTTTTTATTAACCTAATTTATTGGTTTTAGAGAATTGTTTATAATGAGCAGATTTACTAAAATTGCTATTACTTAAATTTGCATGAATTTCCTACTATGATTTCAAAGAAAACCCAAAGCTCAGTGTCATCTATTAATTTGCAAAAATCTTCAGTGGATTCACAAAGAAAATGAGCAAAGGGAATTCACAAATGCTCAATGGCACAGAAGAGCTTTAATCACTACAAGAAAAAGCGCCAATAGTGACCGACATAATCGATCGTTAATCGGTCGCAATTCGGTCACAAGAGGGCTTAGTGATCGAATTGCACCCGATCAGAGATTGACTTCATCAGTCGCTATTATGCGACTGATTTTTATCGATCGCAAAATCGGTTACAAACAACGACCAATAACAAACAGTCGCCAATCGGTCTCAAACAATGCGACCGACTATATCAGTCGCAAAATCGGTCGCTACTTCTGCGACCGATTAGCAACCAATATTAGTTTGGTCACTATTTTTTGGCGACTGATAATAGCGATCGTATTACGATCGATTTATTCGATCGCTATATTAGAATATATTTTTTAAATAATTAAGCATAAATGACAATAAATCACCTGATAATGACAATAAAACAAAACCACAATACATCCACTACACAAATCACAATATCCCATCACATAAATCACAACAAACATCTACACAAACCCATCACACATCCATCATAAAAATTACAACATCCACACAATTGAGAAGAAATCGCAAACCACAATATACACCCATCACAATATCACAAATCATCTGCGTATGTGTCATCCTGGTCATCGTCTCCCCCACGCCTCGCGTGGATGATCCTGTGTATCATTTATAAAAAATAAAAATCAAATACTTAATAATAAACTATTTTTTTCTTTAAAATTGAAAGCAAGATATTTTTCACTAACTTAATTTGGCAAATGACAGCATTTTGCTCAACTGGGAGTCCAATTTGGACTCCGTCATTTTCTACAAATCACTCTCACCTTCCCAGTCATGTTGGAATCATTGACAAATTAATCGAATCTATATTTTTAATTTTGACCCTCCAAAACTCGTGCTTATTGACTTTAAACTAAGTTCTTTTAGAAAATGTAAATTTGAGCATCGAGCTCAAACTTGGAGTCCAATTTAGACTCCATCAGCTTCTACGGATTACTTTCACCCCCCAAGTCGTGTTGGAACAATCGATAGGCTGATTGGAACTTTATTTTAAATTTTGGACCCTCAAACTCAAGTTCACAGATTAAAAAAAAAATTATTTAAGAAAATGAGAAATTGATTGCCCAGTCCAAATCGAGAGTCCAATTTGGACTTCGTCAGTTTCTACAAGTTAGTCTCACCTTTCCGGTCGTGTTGGAATCATTGACAAATTAATCGGACCTATATCTTTTATTTTGGACCTCCTAAACCCGTGTTTATTGACTTTAAACTAAGTTCTTTTAAAAAATATAAATTTGAGGATCGAGCTCAAACCTGGAGTCCAATTTGGACTCCATTAGTTTCTATAGGTTATTTTCACCCCCCAAGTCATGTCGGAACGATCGATAGACTGATTGAATTTGTATTTTAAATTTTGGACCCTCGAACCCAAATTCACAGATTTTAAACAAAACTAGTTAAGAAAATGAGAAATTGATTGCCCAGTCTAAATCGGGAGTCCAATTTGGACTCTGTCAGTTTCTACAAGTCACTCTTACCTTTCCGATCGTGTTATATCATTGAGAAGTTAATTCTATATTTTTTATTTTGACCCTGCTAAACCCATATTTATTGACTTTAAACTAAGTTCATTTAGAAAATATAAATTTGATCATCGAGCTCAAACCTGGAGTCCAATTTGGACTCCATCAGTTTCTACGGGTAACTTTCACCCCACAAGTCATGTTGGAACAATCGATAAACTGATTGGACTTGTATTTTAAATTTTGGACCCTCAAACCCAAGTTCACAGATTGTAAACAAAACTAGTTAAGAAAATAAGAAATTGATTGCCCAGTCCAAATCAGGAGTCTAATTTGGACTCTGTCAGTTTTCTACAAGTTACTCTCACCTTCTCGGTCGTGTTGGAATCATTGACAAATTAATCGGACCTATATTTTTTATTTTGACCCTTCTAAACCCATGTTTATTGACTTTAAACTAAGTTCTTTTAGAAAATGTAAATTGAGCATCGAGCTCAAGCTTAGAGTCCAATTTTTACGGTTAACGAGGTAAAACCCATTTATCTATTTTGAAAGGCTAGACAGGTCAACGCAACATGATCAGTAGGTTGACGCAAAAACCTGAAGTTAGGTCGATGCAACTTTCAAGTAGATCGATGCACTCCTGACATAGGTCGACTTACCCTCTTCAAAACCACTAAGCAGGTCAACACACTCTTGTTCCAGGTTGACACACTCTGGAGCATCACAAAATCGAACCTATATTTTTTATTTTGACCCTCATAAACCTGTGTTTATTGACTTTAACTAAGTTATTTTAGAAAATATAAATTTGACCATCGAGCTCAAAATTAGAGTCTAATTTGGACTTCGTCAGTTTCTACAAGTCACTCTCACCTGGAGTCCAACATATGAACTTCCACTTCCAATATTGGCAGACTCATAGGACCACAATGTTTCACCATGACATGTCTGTTAGGATCGGATATTCGGTTATGGCAAAGCTAGAAGGGGGGGTTGAATAGATTTGCAGTGGAAACGTAAGCAATTTAAGAATTACTTTGGATTAAAAGATCTACTCAATTAAAACCCATTTGATCTGATGTAATGTGTGTGAACAAATTAACAAGTAGTGTGTAGACGAAATCCCTAGGCATGCATCTAGCGCAACACAATGCAAACCACAAGTCAAACCACAGTGCACAAGGGATTTTTTAGGTGGTTCGGAGATCACACCATGTGACTCCTACGTCCACCCCTCACACAGTGAGGACACACTACTCAAGAACTGAGTACAACACACACACACGAGCACAATGGCTCAACCACACACACACACACGCTAGATCAAGTCCACAAAAGATCAGATCCTCTAGCCTTGATCTGACCAACACACCACACACGTTGTCTGATGCAAACACGCAATCAGAACAACAATCCACACGTGGATCAAGCACAAGGAACGCTTGAACCACTACCACACACACAAAGATATGAAAGGTGTAGAAGTAGAAGAGTTCAGAGATGTAGAAGTATATCCTAATGAAGAACTCTTCGCGGTGGTCGTCCGGAAGAACTCCAAGCTTCGATTGGATGAAGATCAGTTGATGGAGAAGCTTGAACCATGGACGAACCGGCTTCAACTCCGCTTGGAAGATTGATCTTCTTCGCTCTAGTCGGAGGGATGAAGCAGGGCAGCAGGAAGAAGCTCTTCTCTTGAGTTTTTCTTAGGGTTTTGATATGGTGGCTTCTTGCTGCGAAAATAGCCTCATATGATCCTTATATATGGGTGTCCAATCATGGAGAGTCGTGCTTAAAGGGATCACCTAAATATAGATCATATCCTGCCCATTAGATCTTCCCAAAACTCCGTCTGTCGACAGCTGACTTGCTGTCGACAGGTGCTGACAGGTTTGTAAAATCCAGAAGACTGGCCTTCCGGGAAACCATTTTCTGTGTGTATCTGTCGACAGGTCACTATTCATCTGTTGACAGGTGCACTATTCATCTGTTGACAGCATACTATTCATCTGTTGACAGCTATTTGTTCCAGCAGCTTGTCTTGTTTTTTGCACTTGGATTTTGTTGCTTGTCTTGTGTACATTCACACCTATATTAAAAGACATTCTAAGTGAGATATAATGAATACATAAGTGACCATAAGAGCATTTTTTCACTTGATCATTTGATTCATGTCTTTGTCATTGTCATCATGTTTGAACCATTCACATAACATCAATTAGTATTGCTCATCATCAAAAACATTTAAGCACTTGTTACATTCTCCCACATGAGAACCCAACATTCTCCCCTTTTTGATGATGACAAAACTTACAATTGATACAATTGATGTTTCTCCTCCTTTTGGCAACATCCAAAAAGATAGTGAGTGCACACATGGGTAAGAATGAAGCAAAGAACTACTTGACCCCGAACTGAATTATGAAGGATCTGAGTGGGGTATGAGTGTTCAAATGGAATTTTAAGGTTGAGAACTGGTTATATCCATTGCAAAATGTCATAAACACTAGTATTAAAACACATAAAAATTCTACAATGGTTAAGAGATAATATTCCTGGAATCTTAAGTTATGCATTTAGAAAACACGTTCAAGAATATATGAACATAAGATAACCCCTTTGGATAAAACCGTTGTAGAAAAACATGTTCCTTTGTGGGTGATGTTTAGATGGTACTTGAAAGTAATGTCTACATGAGCAATTAACAAAACAACACATTGCCTTTGATGTAAAAGCATAGAGGCTACACTCTATTTCTTGCGTTGAATTTTTCTGTGTCAAGTTAATGTGAGAAAAGTAGTAATTAGGATCACTTTCACCTTTTGACGTGAAGGTAGACATTTGGGATGCCTGCACCCCCAGTTACTCAGTGTAAGTGACCATCATACTATTGTGCAGAGATAATGAAAGGACTTTTTGACGCGAAGACAGACATTTGTGATGCCCATGTCCCCGGTTATTCAGTGATACTCATCATTGCTCTGCCTTTGTCCCATTTCAAATACTTTTTATGAACTTTTGAGTGTTTAAAATAGGTAGCTTTTCTCACCTTTTTATATTTTTAACAATCAAGGTCAATGATTATTTAAGGTCAATGGTTAATGTAAAACATTAAGTTCAAAAACCTTCTTACTTATCAAACCATTTTAGAAACATAATAATCCACAAGGGAGTTATTCAAGTGAGTTAGGTTAAAATTATTAGATTTGATCAAGTTTTCTAGATGACACAACTAGACTCAAGCACAAAATTATATCAAAATCATTGTGATTAATTCAATATCTTTGATATTATGTGAATATGAAAGGTTGCAATGAATAGTAAGTCCCTATTATCCCCTTGTACAAAGATTGTGATCATACTCATGAAGATGTTGAGAAAGATGAAGAATTTGATGTGAAATGGGTATCTGTTGACAACAAATTTAAACCTGTCGACAGATACAGACAGTTGTGAAGGACTAGGTTCAGGCAGGGTATGGTCTGTCGACAGCTGTGGTGCTGGCTGTTGACAGATACAGACAGACAGAAAATTTGAAGTTCGGAACTGTGCCTGACTGTCGACAGCAGAAGAAGTTGCTGTCGACAGATGCACACAGGGTGCAATTTCTGGGTTCTGTGTAGGCTTATCTGTCGACAGGCTGTTGGGGGCTGTCTACAAGAACTTTGACAAATCAGATTTAAGGCTGAGATTAGAGAGAAATTGGAACTTCATGCTGAAAAAAAAATACATATGAAGAATAGAGATTTTCCCTCATTAATCCACTCACCAATCCTGATTTTTGCTCCCCCATAGTGTGTGCATGTGATGACTCAGCATTCAAGCAAATCAATCAATGAGATACACAAAGATACCAAATATTTGCCCACAAAAGAACATCCATAAGCATAAAAGCACCAACATTCATTCTTTTAAAGAGATACATGTGGCAAGATTGATGTGAAAGAATGTCCCTCAAACAACTCACTCAAAAACTCTTTTTGACTTACTCCCCCATAATGTTTGCATGGTATTGAGATGAGCATTCAAGCAATTCAAACACGTTCTTGTCAAGCAATTTGCACAAAGAAGGTATGAACATGATCAATTGAATATTTTTTTTTGGTCTTTATGCAGTATAAGACTATTGATACTTGGCGGAGAATATTTCTCAAGCATAATGATAGTTTCCAGACAAGCTGGACTTGTCCTTCCACATTTCACTATTTGATATACCAAATAGTCACTGCATAAAAGATCCATTTTTCCTCAAATTTAGCATGACTTCAATTGCTAAGAAGCATTGTCATTTGGGGATAGCATCAAAAACACATTTTTCATTACTCAGATGGACTTAAAAGTTTTCAAAGGTGGAATGACGGCGGGGGGGGGGTCGACCTGAGGAAGAAAAGGGGTGAGAGGGTAAGATGAACCGCGGGTTTGTCTAGCCCTTAAACGATACCGCACAGAAAGATTTGCCCGGAAGTGCTTTAGTGTCGACACAAGAAGGAATATGTGTCGACCTGGCCAAGGACTGTGTCGACACAGAAGGAAGCTGTGTCGACCTGGCCTGGCAGAAAATAGATGAATTGAGCAGGACATGCAGAGATGGAACCTTTATGATGATGGATATAAAAAAAAATGGAATCAACTTGTCAAGAATTATTAAGATGTCAAAGAAGTCATATTTCAATCCTCAGAAAAAGTCCATTATTAACCTAAGTGTTAAACAACAACCTACATGATATGTGCATCAATTGAGATGAAACACTGAAATGTCAGTTTGAGTGATATAGGACATTCTACACAATCAATGGCAACTTCCATATTCGTCGAATCCATAGTAATGAAAATTTCTTTGGATTGAAGTCATGTATGATGAAATTAAACAGTCTTAAGCAAACTGAAGTTGGGAAAAGTTGTTTAGTTTGATTGATTCTCCTTGGACATTTTTTATTATTTTTATTTTATATCAAACTATCAAATGTAGCAAGTCTTGTTCACACAAGAACTAATACTTTTTACACACCATAGTCACTGGTTACTAAAAATTTGCTCATTATCCAGTTTCAAGGGGGCAAGTGACAACCTTTTGACATGAAAATAGACGTTTACCAGACGCCAATATTTCCAGTTACTCAGTCATCATCAATATTTTTTTTTATGTTAAATTTTGTTGAACCCCTTTGAGCAGAGATAGCAAAAACACTTCATGACATACATGGCACTTCATTCTTTGTGAAGGTGTGTAGTTTCTCAGCATTAGTGCTATTGCTCTGTGAATGATAGATGTAAGGAGAATATGATAAAATTGAGATCAACCTTTCCCATTTCAGTTGAAAAAGAAATGTCTAAATTCAATGCATATATGATCTTTAAATCTTGAAAGAAAGTTAAAATTACTGTAGGATTTTTAGAATATGGTTGTTGATTGACTGTAAGGATGTAGTAGATCAGTAAAAAAAATGCATTCTGGAGTTTCTGTAAGGAATTAGTGAACATATCATGAGTGGGAGTTGTAATAACTCAAGAAATTAAGCGTGAAATTTTGTAAGACAGAAATTATGAATTCTTAACTCCCCCTGTATGGTTGATCCAGAAATTTACTTCAAGATAAAGACTCCCCTCAGCCATTGCATATTGGATTCTTGATACTTGGCGGAGACATATACTCACGCATAGTGAAAGTGTCCAGACAAGCATAACTTGTCCTTCTTCAAATCACTATTTGATATACCAAGAATTTCAATACACTGTGAGAGTGAAGAATATATTGCAAAGGAAATGGAAAGAAGTTTATCTGAAATAAGGTCAGACATAAGAATGTAAGAAGAAAAGAATATGTACAACAAGAAGCAATGACTCTCCTCAGAATGTGCCTACACAAAGATACACACACACTTAACCCAAAGAGAGGAGGAGGTCAAAAGGAATGTGGACATTTACATAGCCCAAGCTCTCTCCTTAAGGATGAAAATCTGCTGTCAGGAAGAGGTTTTGTGAAGATGTCAACAATTTGTTTTCAGTTTCAATGAAAAAGTTCAAACGATCTCTTAGCCACCTCATCCCTAAAAATTGGTGTCTTATTTCAATGTGTTTTGTGCGGGAATGCTGAATTGGATTTTTAGACAAGTTTATAGCACTAGTGTATTACAAAGAATGGGAATGCAACCTAACTCATGATTATAATCTGAGCTGGTGTTTCACCCAAAGGATTTGAGTGCCACAACAACTAGCTGCAACATACTCAGCCTCTGCAGTGGATAGAGCCACTGAGTGTTTCCTTTTGGAGGCCCAAGAGATCAGGCATCCACCTAGATATAAGCATAAGCCACTAGTACTTTTTCTATCAAATTTACATCCTGCATAATCAGCATCACATAAGCAATCAAATCAAATTTACAACCAGCAGGATACCAAAGGCCAAGATCACATGTTCCAACAAGATATTTGAAGATTCTTTTAACAGCAAGCATGTGACTTTCTTTAGGATTAGCTTGAAATCTTGCACACAAGCATACACTGAATTGAATATCAGGTCTAGAAGTGGTGAGATAGAGTAGAGATCCAATCATACCTTTGTATGTCTTGGGTCTACTGACTTACCAAGTGAGTCTTCTTCTAGTTTTACATTTACTGCAATTGGGTGCTTGAGTGCTTGAGGTTCGGAAGTCAAACCTTTTCAGGAGTTCTTTGACATACTTTGTTTGACTTATGAAGATTCCTTCTCTGGTTGGTTAACCTGCAATCCCAAAAAGAATTGTAAGTCACTCATTAAGCTCATTTCAAATTCTATTTCATTTGATCAGCAAATTCTGTGCACAAGCCTTTATTTGTGGATCCAAAAATTATGTCATCGACATAAATTGGACAGCAATAGTTTGTCCTTTACTGTTTTTGTGTGACAGCCCTCATTATACCGGTACGGTTATACTAACCCACGTCGGTATAGCGAGAGTCCTCACAGTGGGACATTTACCCAACGATACAAACAGCTGAGATACACGCGAATATACTACAGAGTAGCGGAAGTAAAAGACAACTGTCTTCATTCATTCATCATCCACATTTAACATACATGAAGTTTGCAATTAACAATAAGGAACTAAAAGTTCACATAATCTAAATTGCTGAAATAAAAATACATAATGTCCACATTTATACATTCTTTTCGTGATACTCTAATACCATGTACAAATTACATACTGAAATACAAAGTCACAAAGAAACTCCAAAGTCTAATCTCCGCGCTCGGAGTCCGTCTCCACTGTCTCCTCCAACGGTGCCACGTCACCAACTACACCTGTACGCCGAAGCAAGGAGTGAGTCCAAAGACTCAGCAAGCAACACTACTCATAATATACACGTACAAGTCATAGTGGTTTCTACATGCACATTCAAAATTTCAACACATAGCATGCTAGTCATTTAAAAGTTTCAACCTATCATGAAAGTTTTACAATTTATACATGGATCATGCTTTCAGATTTCTAAGAATAAATTACCTATCACATGCTCTCTATTCAATTTATTCATGAAATTTTGTCTTTAAAGGACCAAGACATAAGAGCTACCAACATGAACATTGTGCACATATGAAAGGAACATAACTAGCATGAGTTTACGTGTTCTTAAGCATATACATAGACATTTTACATGCTTTAAGTTGCTGGTTTCACATGGGTTAATGGCTGAAAACTACACATGAGAGCTATAATGTTGCTTAAAACATATCATGTGAACAACCAATCGTTATTTGTACCCGTGCTCATCAATTATCCCTAACATGGATTCTAGACATTTTACACATACAAACATGATGATAACAACATAAGATTTCTGATTTCACATGGTTTCAGATTTGTCTCACATGGATTTCAATATCATATCCTCACATTTAGAATTTCACATTTTCTTTACACAAGTTTCTTCTTTCACATGGTTACACTTTACACATACACATTCACATTGTTCACTTACACATTTACACATGAACACATACACATTACACATTTTAGGTGCCGTGACACATAGTCCAAACCACCAAAGAAGGACATATACACATCACATTACACATAGACGCCATCTAGGCATTCCAATGGCGACTCTTGGACTGCGCAGACCAGGAGAACAAGTCTCCACCCTAACCAGTGGTACTTGTCCACCTCCAGGATTTCCCCCTAATGCCCTTAGGGTCACTTACACATTGAACTTTCTCAGGGGGACTTTTCCCTGATACAGTTCCACTGCCCTCTATGAAAGCAATGTCACATTGGCACAATTTACACATTTACACATTTACCGATTTTTAACATGGTTTTACACATATCACTTTTCATCTTATTCACTTTCTCACTCACATACACTCTTGTTTTTCCTAACATGGCACTACAGATTTCAAGAGCTTAACATACAGAAATTTCACCATTCAAGTTAAGTTTAAGCAATATCTAATCACATTACGAGAACATACATAGATTATTGCCTTTCACATGAAAAATACATACTTCTTATATACTAGTCCAAATGACCTGAAATTTTAACCACATGCTAATTTCGGGTTCAAAGTCATACACTCAAATTTTCAGATTTTTCTGAGCTAAATGGATTTACAGTAATAAAACACCTATTTAGCATGTCATTCACAATTTAGTTAACAAGGGGTTTAACACATCATGCAATTTAACCACTTACTGTTTTAAACAGAGATACTAGCATACATGATTTGAGATTTCAGAATTTACCCTAAATCATACAATGTAGATCGATCACCACAAATCATTTTTACATGTCTTTCTATTTACCGAACCGAATTTATTGTAACTCATGCAAGCATGGAAAATTATCAAAATTGAGAATACATATACTGATCCACTAATCTTCATGCTCTGACAAAACTAAGGCATTCAGACTAATCCAATCATGAAACATGGATTGGCAAGATTTTCAACAATCATGCTTACACATTCACGGTATAGAATTTCCTACATTCACCATCAACATCACACTCATCCACACACCACATCTAACAATATACATAGTGTATAGGTTACCATATATCCTCATCACGGAAACCATACCGAAAATAATGTATAGGAAGGGCAGAACAGGTCACTGTTCTGTCCAGAGGAACTTGGCGGCGGTCTCTGGCCGCTGACTCAGGGTCAGCGGCATGGTCGATGGACGCCAAGCATGATCTAAGCGTCCATTGACCTTGCCGTCAATGCAGGTCTGTGCAGAAACACAGACCCGAACTCTCAAACTTGGGTGAATGGGAGGGTCTAGGACTCGAGGGAAAAATCCATAAAATAATAAAAACGACCTAGACACATACGGGGACATCATGGATAGGTCACTTGCCTTTTAAAAATTGCTCCAAGGGTCTAGGGTGTTGGTGAAGCCCTCCTTGGGCAGTCCCAAGAAAGCGCAGAACCCCTCCTAGATCTTCTTCCTCCGGGCTCCTGGATGATCCACAGCAAGGGGTGTCGGGGAAGCCTCCTTTGCTCCAGCTGCCTTCTTGTCGTGGAA